>VZTR01025320.1:365752-420667 GCA_013400775.1 Chaetops frenatus
CAGCAGTGAGATAAGTCTGAATTCTTTCATATGAACTACAGTGGGGTTTTTTGGTTCTTATTTGTGATAGATATTCTGTATATATTGTTAAAAATGTTTGTCAAATAATTTATTCCTCAAATAATTCAAAAATACTGTGGTTGCTTTTGAATTCTACCAACTTAACATTCATTCTCAGAAAGATCTTATTCTAATGCTGGGACAAGTACTACTGCTTCTCATTTCATAAATATGTGCAAATACATATTGCTAGCTTTTTTTATTATCCAAAATTTTAGTAGTTGGAAAAAATTATATTTTTACTGGAAAAATTATATTTAGATATTGGAAAACAAAAAGCAGACAAGGCTCACCCATTGAAGGCAGTGGGACTTCTTCTGAAATTTCCATTTAGTATGTCTGGCAGAAATGGGCTTTGTACTGCTTCAGTTCAAGATATTTCCAAAAACATTGTTGGGAAACATTATGGCTGATGGTTTTCATCAATCAGGAATACTCAGTACAGCCAGATTACCTGTTACTTAAGAAATCTTAGTTAAAAAATAAACAGGTATAAAAAAGTGCTCAGATTGTCCAGGATTGGAAGGATCCTATAAGGAAGAATAAGAAAGCTAAGCCAGCATGTTCAGGCAAAACAGAAAGAGGGATAAGGTTGTATTCTACAAATACATCAGAAAAAGTGCTATTTAAACTAAGGGAAATGCTGACAGAAGAACAGATGGATATAAACCATTTGTGTACAGTTATTCTAGATTTAATAAGGTTTCTGATTCTAAAAGAAATGAGACTCTATGAAGCTCTCTCCTAAGATTAACAATAGCAATAACACAAAAAAACCCAACCCCCAAACAAAAAAAAACCCCTAATTGATTATAAGCAGTGTGATCATATGAAAAAGATTATATGGCATGGTTGCCTACAAAAACAAGGGACTGAACTCAATGACCCAAGAGTCCCTTCCAATCTGCTGTTCTTAATTAGATATATGAGTATCATGGGAGCTCTTCTAGCCTCCAGCCTGTTCCTGCAAGAAGATCTTTTTATTTGTGTAACTTCTCACTGATATCCCTGCAAATCTGCAGATCCCCTGTGACAGGTAGGTGATATGGATTCTTGGATCAAATTCCAGGGAAAGGTTCATGATCCCAGAAGAAAATTCTGTATCTGGCTTCTGTTTTCCGTCTTGATTTTGCATGCAGCTTCTGTTTCAATTCCCGAAACTCCCTTCTATTCATTGTTTCATTTTCCTTGTAAAGTTAACATTTCTTCTTGAAGAATGAATTAAATACTCATAAATAGTACATTTATAATTAAAATCCATATGGCTGGTAATAGTTTTACATGCATAATACCTGTTGCCAAGATCTGAGTGTCCTTGTCACTGTGAAATGTGTGCAAGTGGAGGGTTCAGTGGGTTTCAGATCCTTGAACCAACATTATAACTTTCATTGCTACAGGTAAGGTCTTGTGCCATAAAAATTGAAGCACATACTTCTCATAGGATTGGTGGGTGTTAAGGTAGCCTAAGCTTCCCGTGTCAGTGGGGAAACAATTGTAGTGGGAACCTCTGAAAATGAAGTTCTTGATCCAGTACCATCATAGACCATCACACAGATGCCTTTTATGGAGCTCCATAGTACAGTAGTTTTTGAGACTGAATCCTTATCTTATCAGTTACAGTCACCTCAAAGTCCTCACTAAAGTCTTTCCTTTGCACAGGATGTAATCTGGCTATTTTTGCCTCTGTGGCTTCTCCTGTAAATCAGGGCAGTGTGTTGAGGACTGAACATACTTGCAGGGGATATTTGGAGTCTCTGATAGAAAGTCCTACTTGTAAATTCTTATGATAAAGGTCTTTCCTAGAAATTACGCATTGCATTGCAAATTCTAACTTGCTATGATTGCAGATGGGAATGGAATCATTCCCATTAATTTGGGATGGCTGGTAAAGCCCAGCAACTTCAGTTACTGCTTTCAGTTGCTCAGGAATTCTCTAATGTGTTGTTTTCACAGGGAAGTTCCCCAATGACAATAACCCCATTACTGTTCATGAGCTTGCTGTGTGAAAGCCATGACCTCCAAAACTCTGAAAGACCCATTTGCTCATGCCAGCAGCCATACCAGGTCTGCCTGCCAGGCACCCACTACCCAGAGGGAAGGATAGTGCCAGGCTCTGAAAGGAATACAAGCCAGCCTCAAATACTGAGTAAAGAGGAATTACATTTTCTTAGCTCTCCATTCTGAGTGGAAAAGATTTGATTCTGGTATTTTTCTTTGGCAATGTTTTATCTTTGACTTCGTACTGAGAATAGTGTATTTCTTCCTATTCTGGATGCTGTAATCAATAATCTTGGAATTTTATTGAATTAAAAAAAATACTTTATTAGAGCAAGCCTCTGCCTTTGACATGATTTGTGCCACTGTTAAAAAGTTTTTAAATTCAATCCTGACTATTAAACCAACGAAAAACCCATAATACCACTATTTCACTCTGCACTGCAGACAGTAACTGAGTGTCTTATCTCTGGAAGTCTAAGAGACAAGCACAGACCAAGAGCAAACTTGCAAGAAAAAAGCTGCAGCTCTCATCAGACACAGGTCAAGACGTTTCTTTGGCCATGGGCTTGCAAACTTCTGTAAACACTTCTTTACTCAGAACCTTGTAGCTTGTGAATGGAAAAGAAAGATATTTTATCCAAAGCAAGTCAGCCTGAAAGCCCTGCTGCCTTTGAGCTATAAAGTGGAAGGTGAAGTGTCTTCATTATCATGTGGAACCTGAAATGCTGCTCTTCTACTTGGTCTTCTCTCAATATTGTCTGTACACACAACAATTTGCTGTTTCTCAGAATGTTTCCCAGTACATTGGAAGCAACAGCAAATCCAAGTTACTTAAATTTAGACATTTAAATGTTTTAGAAAGGCAAACTGTCTTCATTTTCAAGCAAATAGATGAACTGAGCTCATAAATATCAGATCACCTTTGTTTATGCAGAGAACATGGGCAAAGGCAAGACTGTGCCTGTGAGAAGAGTCAGGAGAGCCTCCTTGCTTTATGCTGTTCATGCTCTTATTTCCTATTTAAAAACACTATAATCTGTGCTGCTGTTTATCTTCAGGGACCATCAGGCAATTTAATTAGTTAATCTCTTTTTAACAGCATAGGGAAATGGAAAATACGGTACATGAGTTGAATATTGTCATTTGGTCTGGACATTATTTCTGTGTATGTTTTGGGCAATTTGGTTTTTTTATAGATATATACTAGCTCTGCCTTGGTCTCATTGCCAGTGCAAGTAATTTTGAATGTGACTGAACAATTTTCTGCTTTGTTTCTTCACATTTAAGATAGCAATTGTTTTGTGTCTGTGGGAGTCCTAAATTCCAAGATCTGCTGGGGTTTTTTTCTCTTCCTTCTGACTTGCAGGATATATTCATTGCAATGAAGTTTTGGAGGAAATAAAATCTGCCCATATAAGGAAATACATGGAAAGCCATTCTGGAAACATAGAAAGCATAACCATTTATCAAACAAATCAAATCTGTTGTTTTAGAAGACACTTCGTGTTCACTTCTTTTCACCTTAGAGTTTGCTTCTCACAGACATCACCAAGCTTTATTATTTGGTGGAACTGGAAGGTTTTGAGATATTTTGATTTGGACAATTTGAAATGAGAAGTTGTAATCATTAGCTGCACTTCTATCTCTTCAGCTGGCATCTAAGAGCAGTCTTAGGTTGACATCTCGAAGGGGTGAAATCCCTACTCTGATCCTTTTACTTTCTCTATGATACCTGGATTTTCCTTACACTGCTTGCAGAATATTCAACCCATTTAAAACGCTTTGAGTCAGTAACTTTGATTACAAAGTTCCCAGTCCGGAAAAAAACTCTGCCTCAGCATCCTCCCCATCTTTAACAGGACTCACTATTACAGAGGTAAAAAGAGTCTAAATAGCCATGTAGAATCATCTGGATTATCAAGCTGAAAGTAACCAGGGTGTCCTCTTCCTGTATTTTTTGGTTTTTTGGGTAAAAGCATATCCATTTAATCTGTGAGTTACTCAAGCAGCTTTCAAACCTATTTTTAGTTCCTGAAGGTCTTTGCTACTGTTTCTCTAGAGCTGAAGCTGGATTTATTTGCCAATTAACATACTTTGATTAGTGAAATGGATAATGGATGAACCACATTATGAACAGTAAAAAATAAAGGGTAGGTGATTTTAAAATTATTTTTCGTAATTTGCACAAGTAGCATAATCTTTTGAGAATGTGGCAAAATCTTAATTCCAATTTAAAACAGTTTAAACTCGTTATGTGAAGATTGTTGGCCCCATTTCACTGGTTTGGAAAAACACACCAAAGAGATTGTGTCACTACCTGCTCAACACGTCCAGTTCCAGACTTTCCAGTCTGCTGTTCAGAAACTCTATATAGTTACATTTCCAGTTAAAGTTAGTATTAACAGTGATGAACAATTTATGCTTGTCATTCTCAAAATTTCAGAATTTTTTACATTCTGGCAATCCCTATATTCGAGTCTCAAAGCAACCAATTTTACATAGCCTTGTATTCCAAAGCCTCGAGTACCTACTCTTTGAGGATCCATTCTTCTTCTCTTGGTGGCACAAACACGAGGACTAAGATGTCTCAAAGTGGAACCCTGAAAATGAATGAACATATTTTGGGAAAACACATTAAATGATGTACACCAGGATTCACTGTAGTGATCATTAGAAGATAGCAAATCAGGAAATTGTCATTCCTTAAATTGCGATTTTTGTCATTCCTTTCCTCACATGAAGTCAAATAGAATCTCTGAGAGCAAAGACTCTTATTTTCTGTTTGAGTCCAAGAGCAGGTGTCTGAGGCATGTCAGAAATATGTCATCTGATCTGCTTTCTCTGTATGATCCAAAACATACCATCAGTATTCTTCAGGTTAGATATGTCAAAATGCATAACGATGCTGACCAAAACTGGAATTCTGTACTTACAGTCAAGTAAAAAGATGTAAAAAATCCCATATAAGAATAGGCTATAGCTGGTGATCTATTTTTCTGTACAACCATCATGCCATCCTTACTGGGAGGCAAGGGAGAAAGTGATCTATTGAACAGTAGTACTAGAAGAAGGCAGATTATTTTCTTTATACTGTCTTAGCATGTTGGGGCAGAGGGATGGGTGTTGTTTATTTATTTTTTTGGGGGTGGGGGTGGGGTGGACTGTTAGGTTTTTGGTTTTCTTGTTTGTTTTTTGAGAGGCAAAAAGGCAAAAAATTTACAGTAGATGGAGCACAATATTTGAAGGGTGCATGGATTTCAGACCAGGCTTCTGTCCTGCCTGTTCAGAGTACAAGCAGAGTGAGGTTGGGTCAGTCTGCACCCAGTGGGGTAGGCAAGTTCTGTGTGGTGTTTTTAAGTGTGTATATGTTTGTGTTATGTACAGATAAAAGTCTTAGCAAATAGTCTTGTATGTGTCTTCCACTACATAAATAATTTTGACAGCTTTGTTGAATAAATCAAGATTGATTTAATATATACAGCCCTTGAACACTTTTCAAATGTTTTCATATAAATCTCTTGATTTCACAACCTGTTTATGGTGAACTCTTATGAGGCCATGTGGCTGCAGTGAGAGCTTCACTCAGTGCCTGTAGATGTAACATATCTCTTCACTGTGACAAAAGAGCTGAAAGTTTTCACAGCACACTATTGCAGCTTCTGTAAATGAAGTATCCTTTATATCCTCACTCTGTTACGAAGGATGAGTTTGCATCTTTTCTTAAAACCAGGGAAAAACTGCAGGAACTTGATGGAATGGTTCTGTATGAAGGAAATCTGCATTTGTTATATCACTACAATGGATGCCTACTGTGTGTGATTTTAAACTGAATGCCATTTACCTGCATGTCAGAGTTTGTTGCAACTGTCATTTAAACTCATTTTATAAATGGAAAAGTGCAGACAGCTATATGAACTTTGGCTAAAACATCTGTGCTTTAGTTTCATCTCTTAGGGCCTCAGCTTTTTCTAGACTTAGGCAGTTTGTGGCTATGGATAGAAGAAAACCATTTTTTTTCTTCTCTGCTTAGCTACGAATCAGTTTTATAAAGTTCAACTTCAGTAACCTGGTCACTTTTGAGAATGAAAGAAAATAATTTTTTCATTCTTAAAGTAAAAGTTTACAGTCTTTTAGAACAGATGGACTCCTAAGGTGGGTGTGGGTAGGATGTTAAATCTGGTGGGAAAGTTGCCAGAAAGGGCTTTGTGCATTTGAATGTGCTTAGAAAAAATCAGCTCTTAAATTTTTTTTTTTTNAGAATATTCTCAATAGATTATTGTCATCATAAGCTAAATGCTGTCACTTTTGCATGATTCAGGTTTGTGAACAATGCAAAGTTAACCTGCCTTTGAGGGAAAACCAGAGGCTATTCTCTTTCTGGACTCACAGAGCCTTGAGAAGGAGCCTAATGCACGAAAAGAGTTCCAGAGAAACTGTCCTCCATGCCATTGTTGCACATGGGATTTATAGCCTTGGAACCTGCTTTTTGTCCTTTTTATGGCAGGGCAAGTTCCCATGAAAATAATTAGGAAACACTTGTACTATCCTGAGTTGGGAGAAAAATGCTTTTTCCCTGGAAGAGACAGTTCTTCCTTTCTCCCCATCGTGCCCCTACAGAATGAGTAGAAATACAGGAACAAGGGTCAATATTTCCTTCCAAGATTATGCTTAGGATTTTATGGCAGTCAGGAAGGACTACATGTTATGACATAATCTTATACCTTTGCAACTCTATAGCACAGAGTAGCAACTACTGAAATTTTAATACATCTTTCTGTAACATTTGCCTATCCTTTGATGACCTTTCCCCATCACCCATCAAACTTTCTAATAACTTGGGATAGCAAAGACACTCCAAAGTGTATGTGTGTGAGAGTTGCTTAATACTGCAGTTATTTCTGTTGTGTTTCATACAACCTAGACTTCAGTTTCGATGCATAAACCAGTGAAATTAATGTGTTTCTGGGTTCTTTAAGGGTCAGTTTTTCGAAGCCATACACTTAGGTTTGAAAGATTGATTTTCTTGGACTACAGAAGTTTAATCTCAAGAGACATCTATATTAAAGTAATTTAGTTTCAGAGTCAAAGGGTTTGTTTACATGGAGAATTGATCAACATTGCTACAGCAGAAATAGCTTTACTTCAGTGTAACTCCCTCATGTGGACGTTGTGCTCTGGAATAAAACTGACTTCATTTTGAAATAATTATTCTTACTAATTGTTCCAGAATAGAGTGTCCACAGGAGGGAGTTATGTCAGAAATATCCATAACAGAATAGTTACAGCTCTCTGATATTACATTCACTGGGTAGGAATGCCTTGTGCAAGGGTGGCACAAGATTGCAAGGGTAAGAATGCAGTAGATACTGTAATTTCTGCTCTTGTCAACCATGGGGGTCGCTGGTGTTAGCTTTTTCTCCTATACAAAGATTTGTTGTTGCCACAAGTGTTCTAGGAAACCGCAACAATTTTGCTTTGATAGCACTCTCCAAATAGCTCAGTAAATTGAATATAAAACACAGCTTTGTCTCTTCTCTCCCACTCCCCCATTTATTTTCACTTTCTAAATTCAATTATAATTTGAACATAAAATTCTTGGGTGAAAACCAAGTTTTTGTTTTTTCTTACACTGTTCCTGACCTGCTGGTATTTGGCAGTTCATTGACCTTTCATTCTTCTGCTTACTTCTGAGCTAAAGAATACTGTCTTGAAAGACCTTTTCACCCTTGTCACCATATAGTCAGGCTTTACCACCAAAAATAACATCAGAATATCTGGTTTTCTTGGTTGCTTTTCTTCCCTGTAACAGCAAAGAGCTGGTGGCTAAAATGTGTTTTAGACATTGCTGATAGCTGCCTGAATTTCAAATTACTACAAAAAAAACCCCACAACCAGAGAAACAAGATAAAAGTAAAATTTTAACTTCTCCCATAAAACCTGCAGTTACAAAATATATTTTGGGGCTCTCCAGAAATCTTAAAGAATCGAGGTTTTGAGCAGTTTTGTGTAAGCTGTTCTGTAAAGGTGAGAATTGTATGTTTTAATCCTAACTGCTAAAAATCAGTCTGTGGTCCTAAAAGAATCTCGTATGTGCCAGCATTTGCTCTGTTTGCGCACAGAGACACACTGTACAGCCTGCCTGACAGTTCTGCCCATCGGGTAACAACTGCCCTGCCATTGCAAGTGCTGAACATTAATTTTTACTGCTTAGGTTGCAAGTTCTAAAAGAATCGTTCAGAGGAGTGGCTTAAGAATGGAAGCAAAGGTGCTGGAGCTCTGATAACCTCTCTGTGATATATTGTGGGCCATAATGAGCTTTCTCTTGCAGTTTTTTAAGCTGGTTCAAAGTTAGATGGTTTCATTTCCATAGGGGTGAATCCAAGTTAATATACCCTCTTTTCCAAGGTGTAGCACTGTCCTAAGCAAGTCACTCATGGTGCACAGTAACCTGGCTACCCTCTAGGAGTACTGGCTCAGCAGGCTGACAGCCAGGCAGAATATAGTGGATGCATTAAATACAAAGGTTCCTGTGTCAGGATACCGACAGATTTCAAATAGTCACCCTTACTGAACTGGAATTTGGTTTCTGATTTGCAGAAGAGTACTCCTAGCTAATATATTGGAGAAGAGGCCTGAAAAGGAAGGAAAAGTTTAATTACAGTTAGAATCAAAGGTAATCCAGGAAAATGCTGGCTCACTCCTCTGAGTATAGCAACATAGATGCTTCAAAATGGTGATAACTGGTACTGGAATAGAAGAATCTGCACTAAGTCTAAAGAGAGAGAGTTTGTAGTGAAAAGGACAGACCACACTAAGGTTGAAAGGAATTCTTGTGGAATCACAGAAAAACAACTAAACCAGATGATTTCTTTCCCTTCCCTCAGTAAAAAGCCTGTCCCTCTACCAATGCTATTTCCAATGAGCATAAAAATCAGTGGAATCCTCTCCACTCTGCAATATCCTTTTACATTTCAAAATATTGCTGTTTCTCCTCACCTGGTCTTCTCTTCACTGAAGAACACAGTTTCAGCTTACTCAGTTTTTCCTCATAGGTCTTGCTATGTAGATCTCCACTTGTTCCTGTTGCTCTCTTCCAGACTGTTTCCAGTAAGTTCATATGTCATTCGTGCACGGCACTTGAGGCTTTACCTGGGCCTCACCTAGGGGCCAAAGTACTACTTCATGTATTTTAAGTACTTTAAATATTCTGCTATGTTTTTTATTTGCACTAGTTTTAATGTGAGGAAAGAGAAGCAAGTGCTTTTTCAAGTAAACTAAACTTACTCATAATTAGACTAGCAGTCAAAGTGAAAGGGAGGAAATGGGGCAGACCTGGGCTGCTACCAAGCTTAACAGAAGCTGTGAATAAGGAGTGATTTCCTCCCAGTGTAAGAGCAACAGTGTAAGAGGAGAACCAGGAAAATGGCAAGAGGAAGAGCAGCAAATTAAAAGTGAGGTTCTCTCAGCTATAGGCATCACAAAGACCAAGGTTAGATAAAAAAGGTTGTGAGTTGATGTTAGAGCTACAATTCAGTTGCTTCCTCTAGCATGAGACTCCTATGCCTCATGCAACAACTCCTAATTCAGATGGGGTGTTTCTAAGTTGGATTAGGATGTAATAGAGGCATTCAGTCCTGTCTGGATCTCCAGAATGACTGCTTGCATTCAAATCAGACTAATTGGAGGGAATCTCATTAAATTTCAATGTTTAACTGTGCAGTGATTAATAAACGTGTTTTGGCTGGCTTGATGTGGAAAGAACAGAAAGTAGAATGGGAAATCTCAAGCAGATAAGAGAACCAAGTGGTCAAAGGAGCTTAATTTTCTTTTCTGTCATGGAAGATGTATTGACTTTGCCATGACTTAGACATCATGGCAAAAAGGGCCCTGTGTTGTCCATGCAGCAGCTCTAGCAAAGCTCTTCAAATGGTGTATTTCATGGTCACTGTGGGTACTTTGGTCCAGCACACTCTTCCAAGGCTTTACTGGGGCAGCATATTTTGCTGTTTTCCTTCAAAACAGTGTTTCAGCAAACATTAAAAAATAAAAGCTGTAGGAGGAGATCAGGTAGAGCAGAGAAATCTCTTAATTTGGCCATGAAGTGCTGGTTTGTAACAGCAGAGGCTTTGAGCACTGAAAACTCTTAATTCCCTTACTTCTAATCTAGTGCAATGCCTCTGTGGAAAGAGAGCTCTTAAATCTGCACTTAAGTCTGACAACTTGTACTGAGGCATTGAGGATCTTTTTCATAAAGGAGGATGTCAAATCTGTTTCTTCACCCTGATTGTTGACTTATTGAACTCGGAAATTAAATGTCTACCTGTCCAGTGATATAATGCTTTTCAGTCACTGCATAATTCCTTCTGCAGAAAAAAATAGAGCAGAGCATTATCCCCATCCTCCCATGTGTCCTCATTTCTCAGCATATTTGTAGAAGACTACAGCTTTTACCAGCAGTACAATGAAGCACACAAAAATGAGTCACCCATGGCAGTGCTGACTGCCTTTTCCAACATGTGGCATTGTGAGAGAGTGAATAACTCCCTGAGGGAATATTTCCTTGAGATTGATTATTTGGTAACTGTAACAGTTAAAGAAATGTGCTATATATCATTGTTCTTCACTAAACTGAGAGACAGGATGTTCATTAAAAAGAAGAATGTTTCTTCTAAATTAAAAGAAATTGTAATTCAGACCAACTGCTTGCATGCTAGATTTCCACAGCTGTTGTGCTCAGAGTGAGGGGATTCAGTGGGAATTGTTTCTGAAAAGCACTCAGGTGGTCAGATTGGTCTCCAAGGTCCTGGCCTGAAGTGTTGCGCTGCAGTTGTTTCAGTAGCAGCAACTCATGTTAAAAAGTATCCGGATATTAAGAAGAGGACAGTGGGCACACCATTCCGTCTGTCTCCTTGGACACAGATCCTGGCTGACATATCTAGAATCCCTGGGTTTTTTTCCCTTGCTGCCTGTGCAACTTGGGAAGCAGTCAGCCCTGTACTTCTTCTCACTGCTCAGCTTGTTATCTTCTCTAAATATCCTAGTCCAACAAGAAAACCTGATTTGGTCGTTAAACCTGTGCCAAATTAAAAACTCCTATGTGAACCTGTCCTCAGAAAGCTGCAAGATCTGATCAAGGGGGTAAAGATTGGGTTTTCTATCCTCTTAGCCTGGCATGTGAAGCTGTTTCTTAAAGAATTTAAACTATGTAATTGAGGCTCTTTGTTTTGTTTTGTATTTTTCTTGAAACAGGACTAATATGGAAATTTAAAGATCTAAGTGGTCCCTTCTGAAAGTTCCTAACATTGCTATCAGTATCATTCCTTTTTATAAACAGAACTGTTACAGTTCTAAGAAATAAAGTATTCAAAGAATGCACTCATAAAAGATTACGCATACAATGGAATTTTTTAGCCTCAATGGGAACAGAAGGCTGTGTGAGAAGTGTTTGTGTGCAATGAACATAATGTTTGAATCAATTTTCAGGCTGTTGCTAATGAAACACCACCATTTGAATAAGGGGCTACAAGGGGTACATCTTACAGATGCACAATGTATCAATTCCTACCCGGCATATCAAGACCCCAGGGCTTTAGAGTGTGAAACAAGTGTTCAAAAAGAACCATTCTAGAAGGGGAGGGGAGGAGAGAAAGAGCCTGAAATGCAGCTTGAAGTGATGTGAGATTTATTCCCTTAGCACGTGTTTTCTGTAGTTTCATCATATGATTTGGCAGTTCTGCAGAGTGGGTGTTAAATACATCACATGGGAGTGTAACAGAGATACTTCTGAGCCTTGGATAAGTGACAGACCTCACAGAAATGAAGTTACATGACAGTTCCTACCTGTTCCACTTCTGTAGTTCACCTTTTCTTTCTTTTGTGGTCTCGAGCCTGTTTCTCCCATCACATAACTGATCTGACCACAGCTTCAGGGCTTTCCTTTTGGGGGCCATGGCTGGTGATACTGCCCCTACTCAGATTTTTCAGTGAATGGGAAGGTTGGGGCATCCTTCAGCTTCATCCACTCTTCACATATATTACCTGCAGCTAGAAGTCCCCCAGGCAGATACTCCTTACAACTCAGCCCCAGCATTGCTCAAAATTAGCAATAAAGAAATACAGTTAAGGATGAATTAGTTATTCTGAAGGGTTTGGTGCATGGTTCAGATGGGTACATATCTCACACTATGAATTGTTTTCAAAGAATTTCCTCCAAGAACCAAGAAAGTTTGTTTCTTGAGTCTACAAAAAGGTTCATTGCCAGACAATATGGGTGCTTGGTCTTGAATGGTTAACTCTTGAGCTTAAAATTAATTTCCAGAATGATATGTGAATGTTTGTTCCCTTCTCACAAACATCTACAAAACCTTGCCGTCACAATTGTTCTCTTGCACACATATTTATTTCTATGAGCTTAATGAATTACAAGCAAAATGAGACATGCACACAAAAAGCCACCAAGTGCACATAGTAGTTCTTTATTCAAGTGAATGTTCAGATTGACTGTTGCACAGTAGTTGCCCAGAACTGCGTGGGACTGGGTATCTCTGCTATGAATACATCTCTGGAATTTCCACTGATTAGCAGAGTTTGTCACATACTCATTCCAGCAAGGATAACCCACTAGAAAACAAGCTACTGGGAAATATTGCATTTAGCTCGACCTTTCTTTGGTCCATTTTTTTATGGTACTTTTGTTTAACTGTCACTGCATCTGGTGAGCACATTCAGACTGGGGAGACAAAAAAAAAAAAAAAAAAAAAAAAAAAAAAAAAAAAAGCATAGAGAACAAGTGAGAAGTTCTTGGAATATTACAAGCTGCTGTGTGACTGGTAATGGCAGGGCATGCAAGCAGAAAACTCTCTCCAAAGGTGACACTACAGTGGGAAAATTTGATACTTATTAGCTAGCAAATTGTCTGAAGCAATAACCTTGAAGTAAATGTTCAGCTGCAAACAAATACTGAATATCCTGCTGTTCTTAATTTCTTTCCCCATTGATTCTTATACCCTACGCTTTTCAAGATGTGTTTTCTGAATGGTGTTGTTTGAAATCTTACGGCCCAGATGGCATGTTTTCTAGATCTAGGGACTACTGTACATTTTTACATTACTTCAATTGTTTTTATTTTAAAGTGATTGTCACACTTAGACAATAAAACAGGTTATTGTCTAGCTACAGATGCCATTTGGGATGAAGCACAGATTACTTTGTATGCATTAAAGAGAGAAATTAGTTCATTTTTCCATCTGCAACAAAGCTGATGTGCTGAATCCTTAGAAACAGCAAAGCCTGGTTCCCATGCTGTCCTGTGCACCATGTTTCCCAAACTTGCTGTTTTCTGGCAGCTCCTTTAGCCTGCAAATGTGTATAAGCTGTCATCTAAAACAAGAGGATGTATTGTTCTTAAAAAAAAATATGAGTAGAAAACTTCTACCCTCATCCTTCAGACATGGATTTATGCCATTTATCAGGATTGCATAAACAAAATGTGGTTTTTTTTCTAGGCTTCCTTTTCCTCTTCCTTAGAACTTTGTTCCCTGAGAGCTTTTCAAAAGGGAGGAAAAACCAACCCAACACTTAGAGGAGCAGTTGAGGGGGTCCAATTCATATTGACCATTTTGAACCTCTTCTTACCCCACCCCTCAGTGGCCCAACCAGGACAAGAATTAGCTTTAAAATGCATTCAGTTCTGGCTGTATTCATGGTTTAGGGCCTGATTCCCAGAACAAATGCATAACAAAGGTTACCTTTCCTGACAGTTAGGTATTCTTAGTATGACTATGTTGTATGGTAAGCAATATTTTTTGCTACAAGACAAGCAAAAGTAATGTTAAAAAGTCAAAGTTGAACATGGGTAAAAAGAGAGGTGGTAAAGCAGTAGTCCATGCTCACATACCTGCAGACAACTGTAAGATTAGGACTTGGGAACCCATCCTCTTGTTCTGAGTGCCAAATGAATAGATCCAATGAAGACTGCAGACTTCTTGTGGCGTGTAAACAAGTGCAGTCACTTGGTCAAGTGCAGCTCCTCATCCACCCTTCACCCAAGCACTTGTAGCTGTTTCAGTGACTGAAAGAAAAAAACGTTCTGTTTTTTAACCCAAATGTTCCTTTCCCCCTCCCGTCCTAATGTTTTAAAAACCACAGCAGAGCTACAGTGTTTTCGGGGTGTATCTGCATAGTGACGGTAGCTCCACCCAATCTGCAAGCCACAGGGACTGGTGACAGCTCAGGCTGGCACACATTTTGGTGCGTGGCTGTGGTCTGGTGGCCCAGGCTCCAGTCCCATGCTCGTTCATCCGAGCATCTTCTGGAGCAGCGCACATCCCGGCATCTGGAAAGACAGGCAGCGCAAATTCACACTTGTCTGCACCTGAGTCTGTAAACATCCCTTCTGATGCTGTAATCGCGTCAAAACTTTCCGGTTTCAGTGGAGCTTAGCAGCTCATCATGAAAAGTTTGCAATGGCTTTTAGGGAATCGAAGCCTGATGACTTAACTTTCACTTAGCATCAGCTGCAGGCAGGCTTGCCAGCTTATTAACAACACTTGGCCGTGAAGGGCGGTGGAAAGGAGGCTGTGGAGCACCGGTACAGGACGCTCGGAGTTAACTTGCCTTTGAACAGAAACCTTCCCTTTCTGGAGGTGCAGTAGCACGACAGGTGTTATGCTGCCACAAATAACATTTAGGGGCAGAGGAGGTGCAGAGGAAGGCCTGGCTGGTCTAGAAGTCGTTCCCATGTCAGTGGCTCACAAATCTCCGGTGCCACCCAGCAAGGCCAGGTCACCGGTGGGGTTCAGAGAGACTTTCACGCAGGCAATTTCATGCCTGTCCCGTAGCACCGCACAGACACGGGGACAGCGTGGGGCTATGTAAGCGAGGCGGGTTTAATTTGGTCCTTTCCCTGTTCTTACACAAACATTTGGTCACACGGGAAAAGTCGCCTTTCCGTACACGTGGGAGACGCATTTACGCAAACAGCCCCGCCTGCTACTGAAACAGGCGCCGCCCGCGGAAAGCCGAGGGGTGGGAGCACCATCTCCAGCGAGAGGCGGTGAAACGGTGCCAGCGAGCGCCGGGTGACACCGGGGCGGGAGCGGGGGACAGCGGCGAGCCGGGGGTGGTGCTGGCCCCGGGCGCCGCACCTGTGGACCCCGCGGCCCCGCCAGGTGGCGCCGTTCCCCGCCCGCACGCGGCTCAGCGGGTCCGGGGTCTGCGGGTTCGTGTCCCGGGATCGCGGGTTCGTATCCTGGGGCGCTTCCCAGAGCCCCCGCGACGTGCCGCGGGCTTGTCCCGGGGAAAGGCGTCCGGGAGCCGCGGGCTCTGCCTCCCGCGTCGCCTTATCCTCGCCGTTGAGTCCGGCTCAGGGGGAGGAAGGGCCGACGAGGATCGAGGAGGATGATCTGCCCTCAGGAAAATTGTTCCGTGTCTAGACAAATTCGTGATGTGAGGGGGGGATGGAGGAAATTATTAGAGTAGCTATTCCCCATGGATACGTCCAATCTCCCAGCACCCTCACGGCTTGAAGTCCTGCAGGGCAGAGGAGGGGAGCGGAGCAGCAGGAGGATGGGGATGCACCCCTCCCGCTCCAGCCGTGTCCTAGGAGGCTAGACTCGGAGAGAGGAAATTTTCAGCAGAACAAAAAGTGTCCCTGTTATTCAAGGAGCACCGCAGAAATACATATATTTCAACAAAACTTTTCCCTGGGAAAACTTTGAAAATGGGGGAAGAGTGACTTTGTATAAGGACTGGTCCCTGTTTTGTCTGAATGAAGCCTCTGCTCAGAATCAGAACAAGAGATCAGCACTGAAAGACCAAATTAAAACAAAACAAAACAAACCTCTTTCCAAGTCCTATCGAAGTTTCTGTGCAACACTTTGCTTACTTCTGTTTTTTAAAGAGACATCAATTGGCTTTACTTATATGTGAAGCAAATTTTATTTTGGCATTCTAGAGGGCTGCCATGAAATGGAATTATTGTCCTCTTGGCTGTCATGGTGTCTGATTGCATTTTTTCCTAATCATGGTGAGAGAGCTGTGGTTTCTTATCAGGCCACTGTTTTTGTGTTATGTTCTGTATTCGTTTTATTATCTGCTAGTTATAAGAGCTGAAATCAATAAAGCTTTATTGCTTGACTGTTGCTTGCATGCATAGGGGATACACTTTTCACATTTTTGATAAATGCTGTAATAGATGTATAAAATATTTAACTGTCATTTAACTGTTGGGGTCTAAGGCCCTGAGAGAGACAAGCATTGTCAAATGTTGCAGGTTCTGGTCTCAGTTCACACTAATTTTACAGTGACTGATAAGCACTCTATTGTATTTCTTAGAAAAATTTGAACTTCCCAGAAATGTCTGAGGTATTACAACTCAGTTTTGCAGACTTTTGATGAGTCTGAATTTGATGACAAACACAGATGCAATTGTGTAATGCAATGCCTCATATAGGCTCTCTTTAGTTTAGCTGATTCCTCTGGTAGGTTTTTGCAAGCTGCCCTTCGTTGCTGGGGTTGTCTTTTCTGTAACCATTCACAGGTAGGAAACTTGTTAGTACTTTACACTGTTAATATATGATCTTGTTCATTTTGGCCAAGACAAGAGGCTTGAACAAATTCCTGGGGACCCATCACAATGACTCCCCATAGGACTGTGAGGAAGTTGTTTCTCTCTGCCTTATATTGGGCTCATTTGTAAAACAGGAATGATGATATTTTGTCTATGATAGAGGTCAAGGCTTGTAGGTGAAAAATGTGACAGTCAATTCAAACATTTAGGAATAGATAAATTGGCCATATTCTGTCTAGAGAAATAGAACAAAAACCCCACCCTTTTTTTGTGACTGATCCAGTTTCTCTGAAGTCTTTTGGAATAGAACTGAAGTATTTCACATGTACAGAAATCTACACAAAGGCTATCCAAGCTTGTAAAGTGTCAGATGGACGAGGCTCACTAAATATATGCAAGATTCCAAAAGCACTTCAGAAAACCTGTTTTCCTTCCACTGGCAACATTGAAATTTTTCTATCTCTGCATAAAAACGTTTATCATATATAAAATTGTAACTGTATGTCATCTATAAAAATTATTTCCTTTCTCTCACTACTTCAAAAACAAAGATTAATTTTATCTATACCTGGATTACATCTAGAGAAACTTTATCTATACTATTTTTTACCATTGAAGTTCTCAGCTTGCACACTATGAACATCATCCGATCAAAATACCATGTAAGAACATATGTGATTACGATAGAATTATTTAGTTAACAGCAGTTTCTACAGTGGTCAATTAAACAGTCTCTTGTTTGCACAGGATTTTTATAATGAGAACAAGGGTGGTGATGATGATGGCAGTTAAAAGTATACAATTATTTTTGTAACTCAGCAAGCTGCTTCTTTCAGATAGTCATAACTTTCAGAGCACTCAAGCAGAATTATTACATTCTTGCTTATAGGCAAGCAAAAACTTTGTCAGGAGATTTTCAACAGAACACATCCACCCTTTATTAAATCATACTGATGCCAAGTATTGGAAACCACAGCCACAATGAAGAATGCTTTTACTGCTCCTACCAAAACATAAATGTGCATGTGCCTATCTTGACAATAATTTAGCTTCATATGCTATAACTTGCCTTTTTGTAGCTCTCACTGAGTCTAAAAGGTTTGAAAACAGGTTTTAAACTTATAAACACTTGCCTAGATTTTTCAGTATGCTATTGTTTGCAAGCAGTGTTAAGGATATAGGAAATACTGTGCTTTAGCCGTGGTGGTACTTGTTGTATCTCAGCTTGGTTGGAAATTGCAGAAGGGAAGGAAAAAGTATAGCTCTTTTAAAATATATTCTTCATGTTGGTCTTCCTTCTGTAATATTGAGCTCTGATTTTCAGAGTGCAGAGTGCCTTTATGCAATTTAAGGCTTACAGGTTCTTTAAAACTCTAATGTGTTTTCATAAACACTTTAGGAAACCCATGAGTTTTGGTGCTGCTGCTGATGTATTCAATTAGGAGGCTTAGAAAAACAAGAAGCATTAGGATGATGGCTCCCAAGTTTGGGGGTTTTTTTTAGTTGTTGTTGTTTGGTTGTGGTTTTTGTTTGTTTGTTTTTGTTTTGTTGTTGTTGTTGTTNAGAATGGGCTCATTGGCATCAATGATGTTGAAGGCAAGACTTGGCATATTTTCTGTGGTACAGGTCACACACTGGAAATTGTGGTTACTATCCAGCAGGACCAACTGAATGGTATACTGTATTATTCACAGAATTCACAGAATGTCTAGGTTGGAAGAGACCTTCAAGATCATTGAGTCCAACCCATACCCTAACAATTCAAATAGACCATGACACTTAGTGCCACATCCAGTATCTTTTTAAACACATCCAGGGATGGTGACTCCACCACCTCCCGGGGCAGACCATTGCAGTATTTTATCACCCTTATTTTATCACCTTTTGTTTCCCCCTGAGTTGTCATCCGGACATACAAATATTTCCATTTCCAGAAATAAATAAGCATCTCTTTGGGTTGGTTATTGCTACCATTTCATAGGTGGGAAAATGGAACTTCAGGAAAGGATATGGGTTCACAGGCATGTGTGTGTGAGGAAGGAATTGGCTTCTGAAACAGGATGCAGCTCTACCACAAGCAAAATTCTAAACCCCATATGTTAGTTGTTTCTTTACCTTCAGGGAAATTGCTTCTTCAGTCTCTGCTTTCTTACATGGAAATTAAAACAAAACCAGAAAACCCCACAGGTGATTGAAGAATACTGCCTCTCAGTTGTTTAATGCCAAACTCTTCCTTTTCTTGTTAGCCCTTTTATATTGATTATATGAAGAGGCCTAGGGAGATCACCACAGTAAATCGTAAATTAACGCATTATATAATGCAAAGTTCTAGTGCAGTAAGTTTCAGCACAGTCCATGTATTTTTCCTATGTGGCTCTGTCCTCAAGTTTCAAAGAAATATGCATTCAAGCCAAATTCGAAGAAATTTTTTTTGGAGCTTTCACACTAAGAAACTTATTCAACCTTTCCAGCAGCTTAGAAAGCCATGCATTGGAAAGGGGTTTTTTATGTAGATTCCACTTATATTGACTTTATTAAAGTTGTTAATCATTGCTTTTCCTTCTGGTCTGAATTAGAATGCTGCCTTAACTGCAGAGCTAGAAGGTGGCTCTCTTGAACATTTATCCTATTTCTTTCTTTATTCTTCTGCTGTCTCATCAGTGTCTCAGAAAATCTATTTTGGCATAATATCTCTGCAGGTCCACCTAGTTTGTCTGTGGCCTGCAAAAGATGAAGCAGGAATACTGTAGTGAGAAATTAGTTTCTTGTCTGTCGGTTTGCTTCTTGTAACTTTAGCTACTTACTGAATATGTATATGCCAGTTTAGTAGCTCCATGAAAGATCTGGTTTTATACGTGTGTTAGAAGAGCTGTCATAGCCTGTCCCTGCTTCATTTTGGTTTTGCTGCATGTGTAATTTCATAAATAAACATTTATTCACAGAATGTAAATTTGGCTGAATCATTCTGCATATGTGAACCATTTATTCTTGAACAGAGTAATGTTCCGTATTCAGTAACTTAAATATTATATAACCACTGCAAAGCTTGTCCATTTGAAGGGAAAAAGAAAACACAATTTTCTTCTGGCCTCTTTCCTTCATTTCCGTAGAAACCTTTTCAATTGTGATTCAGCTTTGAAACACAAAAACATTAGCTTCATTTTATTCAACAGAGCTTTAGCTTGTGTTTATCAAAGGCATGGTGGAAAAAAAGTAACCTCTTACTGCCTTTTGCTTCTGTTATCATTTAGACTTAACACTGCTCTGAAATGACTCAAGTTATGTTGTCACATGCAGCATCAAAGCAGGTTACTGAATTTAAGCATTTGCAATACAGGATAAATCCACTGCTTGAATCACAGTAGGAATACTGGTTTGTGTGCTCAGCCTCTCCAGTGCTGTCAGCTGTATATGAGAAAATAAATGCTTCACATAATTTGCATAGCATTGGCTGTGCTTGCACACTCTGTGAATGGTTACGTTCAGTTGTGAGTCATTGAATGCAGAAGCAGGGAGCTGCACGGAGACACTAAGGTCCATTTTGTGGAACTGTGCTGAGTTACTGCAGCCATCCAGAGGGATCTGGAGAGGCTTGAGAGCTGGGCCTGTGTAAACCTCACAGACCTCAACAGGGCCAAGCACAAGGCCCTGTGCCTGGGTCAGGGCAATCCCAAGCACAGATTCAGGCTGGGTGGAGAATGGATTGAGGACAGCCCTGAGGAGGAAGAGATGGAGGTATTAATGTGTTGGTGGACAAGAAGAACAGCACAACTCAGCAATGTGCACTGGCAGCCCAGAAAGTCAAACACATCCTGGGCTGCATCCAAAGCAGTGTGGCCAGCAGGGCAAGGGAGGGGATTCTCACGCTCTGCTCCACTCTGGTGAGACCCCACCTGGGGGGCTGCGTCCAGCTTTGGGCTCCCCAACAGAAGAAGGATGAGTAACTGCTGGATCAGGCCCAGAGGAGGGCCAGGAAGATGAATGATCAGGGGCTGAAGCACCACTTGTATGACAGCAGGCTGAGAGAGCTGGGGCTGTTCAGCCTGAAGAAAAGACTTTGGAGAGACCTTCTTATAGCAGCTTTTTGATACCTAAAGGGGGCCTGCAAGAAAGCTGGAGAGGAACTTTCTATGAGGACCTGTAGATTAGATATAGGGAAGAAATTCTTCATTGTGAGAGTGATGAGACACTGGAAGAGGTTGCCCAGAGAAGCTGTGAATGCCTCATTCCTGGCAGTGTTCAAGGCCAGGCTAGATGGGACATTGAGCAACCTGGCCTAGTGAAAGGTGTCCCTGCCATGGCAGGGAGGTTGGAATTACATGCCCTTTAGACCTCAATCTTTTTGTGATTCTATGATTTGCACACATGAGGTTTTATATTAGGACAATAACAGTCAGGGAAAAAGATGCAGTCCTAGACTGTGGAGGGCTTTGTTTGGTAAGAGACAAGAAAAGTTGTTAGTTCAGTAGCACAAGCGTGATTCACTCACATAATCAGCAGTCAACTCTGACATCAGTTTATAGGGCAAGAGGTGGAGGGATTTAAGTGTCTGGGTGTTTGAATATGCATTTCCCCACTATTTTCTATTTTTTCTTCTTCTCCCTTGCCTTCTCCTTCATTTCCTTTGTCTTCTTCTATGTAACAAGAAATTTGCTGGTAAAGGATCAGTTTCCCCGTGCTTTCTACCTCCTTTGCCACCAGAAGTTTGCTCTTCCAGGGAATGAAAAGCTTGGTAAGTTCAAGGAGAGAGGACATAACTGTTCCCTTTTGGGTCTCCACAAGTACCCCCTAGGCATGTATAAATCCTCATGGTTCTATATATTTTTAAAATTTTCTCACAGAAGAGCAGCCTGTCAATCAGTTGAGCTTACTAAGCAGACACTCATGTATTTCTGGTAACTGTGGTTCTTCTCTTGGACTGGCAGATTTGTGACTGAGTGGGAATAAAAAAGCCAGTCTGTTTAAGCTAAACTGTTTCCTAATTCTAGCAGCAGGAGCAAAACATAACATTAGAGAAACATGATATTAAAATTGTACCAGGTCTCTACGCAGTTCACCTTTCCAAGGGCCTGACTTTCCTCTTCCTGGGGGATCCTAGGAGGTAAATCTTTCCCTAAATTCTCACACAAATGAGTCTCATTTCTCACTCTCAAGACATAACCTCTCTCACTTTCTTTCAAGTGTATTTCTTGAAAAATTCTTGGATCCATGTATTCCTGCTCTCCCTGCAACAACTGCTTATCTCTTAAAAAAAACCAAAAAACGGCAAAACAAAACAAAAAATACCCCTGAACTACTCCAATTTGTGTATTACAGATTCTACCAAAAAAATAATAAAAAAAAACCCTCCCCAGGCTTTTCCCTTATGTCTCAGGTGTATGAAGAGTCTTCATCTAGCCCCACCTTAATTTTCCAGCCTGACTGTAGCATTATTATATTAGTTATATTAGTTATAATATCTGTACACAGTAAGTCAGCACATAGGATTCAGGAATTATCATGGGCAGCTTTAAATCTATTTAAAGGAGAAGCTTGTTCTTTGCATTGAGTCAAAAAAGTAAATTAAGAAAGCAAAATGGATATTTTTGGTGTTCAGTCTCAAAAATAAAGCAATCTAGGGAAGATGTAAATACTTATGTAGAAAGAGTTTGCAATTGCATACTCTGTGTTTGGCCTGCCTGATAACTTCTAAGCTGAGCGTGAGATTAAAAGTATCTAAGTGATTAAAGATCAAGGCCATTTGAGACTTAAAGGGATTTTGTGCATTTAAGGCCTATCTGTTCATTTTAGGCTATCCTTTCATGCTAATTTTTTCAGTCCCTAAGGGTGGAAAACTGGAATGTAACAACTTCTGTGAGCTGAACTGTGTGTCTGCTATGGTACTGCTGGGCTAAGAGTACCATAGTCCAGATACATGTCTAATGTGGCTAGGCTCAATGATCCTGAAAATAGGATGTGGTTTGATCCAAAGTGAAAGATATTAGCTTAATTTTCCATCTGCAAAAGAGTTCCACTGTTCTGTTTACATTACTTCTCTGAGCCCGAACACTTGTTACAGTTCTTTGAAAGCGAGTAATTTACCCTCTTCCTTCACAAGATATTTATCTGCAAACTCTCAGGTCTCTGAGAGCCCCCTCTATTCCCTCTTCACCTTTGCAGACGTTGGCACACAGCTAACTAGTCTTCCTGGCCAAGAAGTTCTGGATGTGGCTCCAAGCAGCGTCATTCAACACTGCTCTTGGCTGAATACAAAACATGTGCTTCTCCTGCTCCTTGTTACACAAGCTCTGCTTCCTGCCTCTGCACTGCTCAGCAGAGTTTGCAGTGCAGCTCCCATTTAATGAGAACATCTGACAAAAAATAATGGTCTGTTATCAACTTGGAACTTTAAAGATGTTCTTTAGGCTGTTCAGTGTTCCAGAGTCCATTGATGCCTTTTTATATTTTCCATATATTTGTAGTTTGTAGATTCCTTAAGCATGGCTGTAGCTCCTAGTACTTTCCCTACATTTAGGAACAATAAACTAACCTTCTAAACACATTCCTAAAATATTGTTTAGTCTTATTCCAAGAAGAGAACCAACTACAAGGACATTCTGTTTTCTAACCAGAATCTGAACCAGACATAACTGAAGTGGGGCAAAGAAGCCCCTGGCGTGCTTCCAGTGGGGCAGGACCCAAGGAATTATTACCTAACCAGCTAACCTTTTAAGTGGACAATATATGATAGGTATACTAATCAACTAACCTTATAAAATTATAGAATTACTGTACCATTTTTGTGTGATCATCTTTAGGAGGAAGGAACGAACAGGGAAGGAACTGTAAACTGTGATTTTCCAAAAATGGTGTAGCCTCTGTTCTTGAAACAGTAGGTTATAATATTACAATGTGTGCCCTGTGTACTGTTGTTCAAAATAGTGCCGAGAGCAATATCCTACTTTTGAAAATGTGGCCTGCTATCCAGCAGAAACTTGATACTTTTCAAAGACAAACATTTGAAAAAATATCTTTATGTCATTATAAGGAAGGTGGTCTATAAGCCTTAAAAGACAGGAAGAAACTCGTCAAAAATCAAAAGAAACTCATCAACAGCAAAAGAAATCTCCAAGGCCTTCACAGTTTTTGAGGGTAGAGATTTGTGACTGGTGGTATTCCCAAAGAATAGGCCTTCTGTAAGTGAGCCTGAGCACAATGATAAAATTTAAGCCTTTTGCAGTGATCTGGAAACAAAGGCCACAGGCAGCTCTGTGGAAGGAAGGGAGAACAAAGTTGCAGTGAAGCTCTAGGAGAAGTCCAAAAGACAAAGTGAAGGTGATGAAGGGGCCCTGTAGAGTAGGTAGTGAGGCATGAGAGTAGCAGAGAAAAAAACCCCATGAGATTTTGAACCAAGCATCTGAATGGCATCAATGGGAACATTGTAAGGAAGGGGAGAGGGCTCTCTGCAAGATGCACAGCCATACAATTGAGAACATCTGACTTTTGCTGCTGGCTCTGTGACCATGCCAGAATCTTCTCCTTGTGTCTGAATTATTCAGCTATAATCTGGGAGCTTGTCTCTTGGGGAGTATTCATATTATTTTGGTATTTTCCAGATAAGATGTAAGAAAGAAATACTTAGTGAAACCATATCTTCAGCAAAAGCCTCGATGAATTTGAGAATTATGCTGGCAAACACATAAGTACTATCCTGTCATTGACAATATATTTTTTCATGCAAAAGCAATTGATTGTACTTATTCAGTAATGCTCTTTATCAACCTCATTAATTTCAAATGTGTGACATACAGCTCAGATTCTGTTAAATCATTACTGAACTTTACAATGTTCTTGCTCAAAGCTCATAGGTAAAAGAAAAATCCTTTATGATTTCCATTGTGTCAGGTGGGGCAGACACTCTTTAAAAATCAAAGCATTCACTATACCATTTCTCCTGCCAGCACCCTGAATGCTGAATGAGCTAAATTTCATGTTTAGAAGCCAAAATAAATATTTCTGCCACTTACTGCTGGCAGTGTTAGTCTGATTCCACTCTAAGCTAGAGTAAAGATGTTCCTGGAAAAAGAAATCATTGGCCAATGGTTGTCTTTCAGACTGTCTTAGAAAGCTGGATGTATTCTGACCATTGGGGATACAAAATTTAAGTGAAATTAGGTTAATAAGGTTTCTATAGTGTTTCTGTAGTGTGTGTATGCCAACATGCTGGGGAATATTTATTTCAGCTAATATGAACTGTCTTACAATANCCTTTTTATATTTTCCATATATTTGTAGTTTGTAGATTCCTTAAGCATGGCTGTAGCTCCTAGTACTTTCCCTACATTTAGGAACAATAAACTAACCTTCTAAACACATTCCTAAAATATTGTTTAGTCTTATTCCAAGAAGAGAACCAACTACAAGGACATTCTGTTTTCTAACCAGAATCTGAACCAGACATAACTGAAGTGGGGCAAAGAAGCCCCTGGCGTGCTTCCAGTGGGGCAGGACCCAAGGAATTATTACCTAACCAGCTAACCTTTTAAGTGGACAATATATGATAGGTATACTAATCAACTAACCTTATAAAATTATAGAATTACTGTACCATTTTTGTGTGATCATCTTTAGGAGGAAGGAACGAACAGGGAAGGAACTGTAAACTGTGATTTTCCAAAAATGGTGTAGCCTCTGTTCTTGAAACAGTAGGTTATAATATTACAATGTGTGCCCTGTGTACTGTTGTTCAAAATAGTGCCGAGAGCAATATCCTACTTTTGAAAATGTGGCCTGCTATCCAGCAGAAACTTGATACTTTTCAAAGACAAACATTTGAAAAAATATCTTTATGTCATTATAAGGAAGGTGGTCTATAAGCCTTAAAAGACAGGAAGAAACTCGTCAAAAATCAAAAGAAACTCATCAACAGCAAAAGAAATCTCCAAGGCCTTCACAGTTTTTGAGGGTAGAGATTTGTGACTGGTGGTATTCCCAAAGAATAGGCCTTCTGTAAGTGAGCCTGAGCACAATGATAAAATTTAAGCCTTTTGCAGTGATCTGGAAACAAAGGCCACAGGCAGCTCTGTGGAAGGAAGGGAGAACAAAGTTGCAGTGAAGCTCTAGGAGAAGTCCAAAAGACAAAGTGAAGGTGATGAAGGGGCCCTGTAGAGTAGGTAGTGAGGCATGAGAGTAGCAGAGAAAAAAACCCCATGAGATTTTGAACCAAGCATCTGAATGGCATCAATGGGAACATTGTAAGGAAGGGGAGAGGGCTCTCTGCAAGATGCACAGCCATACAATTGAGAACATCTGACTTTTGCTGCTGGCTCTGTGACCATGCCAGAATCTTCTCCTTGTGTCTGAATTATTCAGCTATAATCTGGGAGCTTGTCTCTTGGGGAGTATTCATATTATTTTGGTATTTTCCAGATAAGATGTAAGAAAGAAATACTTAGTGAAACCATATCTTCAGCAAAAGCCTCGATGAATTTGAGAATTATGCTGGCAAACACATAAGTACTATCCTGTCATTGACAATATATTTTTTCATGCAAAAGCAATTGATTGTACTTATTCAGTAATGCTCTTTATCAACCTCATTAATTTCAAATGTGTGACATACAGCTCAGATTCTGTTAAATCATTACTGAACTTTACAATGTTCTTGCTCAAAGCTCATAGGTAAAAGAAAAATCCTTTATGATTTCCATTGTGTCAGGTGGGGCAGACACTCTTTAAAAATCAAAGCATTCACTATACCATTTCTCCTGCCAGCACCCTGAATGCTGAATGAGCTAAATTTCATGTTTAGAAGCCAAAATAAATATTTCTGCCACTTACTGCTGGCAGTGTTAGTCTGATTCCACTCTAAGCTAGAGTAAAGATGTTCCTGGAAAAAGAAATCATTGGCCAATGGTTGTCTTTCAGACTGTCTTAGAAAGCTGGATGTATTCTGACCATTGGGGATACAAAATTTAAGTGAAATTAGGTTAATAAGGTTTCTATAGTGTTTCTGTAGTGTGTGTATGCCAACATGCTGGGGAATATTTATTTCAGCTAATATGAACTGTCTTACAATACACACCATTAGTCTGGCTCCACATGTAGGCTTTTCATGGGGTCAGCAGATAAACAGTTCCAGAAGGCATTTACTCTACTTACCTCTGACATCTGTGCTGGGAACTGGTGAGTTTCCCTGAGGTGTCTTGTCTCCTTTCATTGACTACAAAGGAAGCCCGTACAATCAGCCAAGTCTGGATGCAGAAGTAACTAAAGTGACTACAGGTATCTATGATAAATTCACCCGGTACTGTAAGTATATGTATGATATGCAGCATAAAAAACTTGGAGAGTCTAGGGAATGCAAAATGGTTTGATGTGGTGTGGCATAAAGGATTAATTTTTATACAGAGTGCAGGCAAATCTCTGTGGCTCATCCCAAATTTGTCCCATTTCTGCAGCCTAGAACCTTGCTTTCCAGGGGAGGATAATTGTTTAACCACACACGCACCCTCACACATCAGTGACTGTTGTTTCATCTGCTGTGTAATGTAGAAAATATGAATATAGCCTGGTCCTCTTCCACTGTATTTTCTTAGAATCATGGAACAGAATTATGGAATCATTTAGGTTGGAAAAGGCCTCTAAGGTCATTGAGTCCAACCTTTGATTGTGTCACTAAGTGCCATGTCGTGTCATTTCTTGAACATCTCCAGGGACTCAATCACCTTCCTGGGCAGCCCATTCTGATGCATGACAACCTTTTCCATGAAGAAATTCTTTCTGATGTCCAACCTGAACCTCCCCTGGCACAGCTTGAGGCTCTGCTCTCCTGTTCTGTCCCTTGTTACCTGGGAGAAGAGACTGACACCCACCTGGCTACATCTTCCTTTCAGGCAGTTGTAGAGAGAAGCAACATCTCCCTTGAGCCATCTTTTCTACAAGCTGACCAACCCCCAGCTCTCTCAACCACTCCTCAGAGGATTTACCCTCTAGATCCTTCACCAGCTTTGCCCTTTTCTGGACACACTTCAATATCTTTCTTCCTGTGAGGGGTCCAGAACTGAGCACACAATTTGAAGTGTGGCCTCACCAGTGCCAAACATGGGGGGACACTCACTACCCTGATCCCGCTGATTTTTGATAGAAGCTTCCATTGGCCTTTGTGGCCACCTGGAAACAGCCTGGTTCATGTTCACCTGCTGTCAACCAGAACCTCCAGGTCCTTTTCCAATAGGTCACTTTCTAGCCACTCGTCTCCCAGTTTGTAGCATGGAGTTATTCTGGCCCAAGGGCAGGACCTGGCACTTCACCTTATTGAAGGTATACAATTGGCCTCAGCCCATCAATCCAGCCTGTTCAAGTCCCTCTGCAGAGCATTCCTACCCTCCAGCAAATCAATGCTCCACTCAACCTAGTGTTGTCCATGAACTTACTGAGGATGCACTCGGTCCCCGTGTCCAGATCATCAATAACAGTATTGAACAGGACTGGCACCAGCACTGATCCCTGGGGGTCACACACCACTAGTGACTGGACACCAGCTGAATGCAGAGCATTCCGCACCATCCTCTGGGCCTGGCCTTCCAGCCAGTTCTTAACCCAGAGCAGGGTGCCCCTGTCCAGGCCATGGGCAGCTGTCTTTTCTAGGAGAACACTGTGGGAGACACTGTCGAAGCATTTGCTGAAGTCCAGATAGACAACATCCACAGCTTTTCCCTCATACACTAGGTGAGTCATGTGGTCATAGAAGGAGATGAGGTCAGTTGAACAGGATCTGTCTCTCCTAAACCCATGCCTGATCCTCTGGTTGTCCTGTACTGTGCTATGTGACTGCACTCAATATTTTGTATCCTCCCTCAAAATGTCTTCTAGACTGAACAAAAGCTATCTATTAGACAATGCCTATTAGCTAAAAGAGTGGAGGGAAAACATGGAAGATTCAGGAAGCATGGGATTTTTTTCACAGAACTGAGAAATGGCATTGAGTTATCAAATATTTCTTGTTCTTACTGGAGATGAAATAATATAACAGTCCCAATTTCCTGCTTCAAAATGGCATCAGATTATGTTTGAATTAGTGACAATGAGGGGTGCCAGCCCAAAGGGGGCAAAATTAGAGATTTGATGAGACTTGGTTTTAATTTATGCTAAGTGTGCACTTCTAAAGAAGGCTTGGGGGAGATTTAAATGAAAAATAGTAACATTGGCCTAAGATACCAACAAAGAGATAGAAAGTTAAGATAATGTGTGAAGGAATGGTTACCGTCCCACAGTGCTCTCAGCCAACATGTCAAGCAGAGAGTGAGGCACTGGTTTGTTAGCAAAAGATCTCAGTGGTTGATTGGAGGAGTGTCTGGTAAGTCTGTCCTCCAGAGATAAACATCAGGGACAGCAACCTATGGTTGCCAGTCGTGGTCACCAGTTTCTAAATACAGGCTCCAGGAGTTTGCTAAACCATGGAAATTCAGTTGGCACTCAGAAGAGTGAGCCAGGGTATGAATTCATTTTCACTTACTGGCAAAATGGAGGCATCAGTGGATTCACACACAAAATGGGAAGTTCAGAAACTGCAGAAAACTCCCTCATGTTGGTCTTCAAGGTTTTGGTGGGACAAGCAATATGTGATGATGTTCCTCCTCTCTCCTCTCCCTCACAGTTTATCCAGACAAGCACTGCTCATTACAGGCTATTCAAGTGCCAAGTTTTGTTGTTTAGCCATCCTGGAACAGCTGACCTGGAAAAACTTTGTAACAATGGACAAAATGTTCAATATATTTTGTATTGTATTGATATGGATTGTATTCAATACATATTGTGTTTCTCACAGACATATCTCAGAAGTGTCTCAGTAGATTTTTTTTGTTGTTCCGTTTTTCCCAAAAGTTCTCCAGAAAAAAATTGCCTTTGGCCAAATACTAAGCATGGAAGACTTTGGTCAGAAAGACCAATATTTTATGGGATTGATGTATTATCATGGAAATTAGTTGATAACCAATTGTAAGATAGATAATAATAATGTCAGCTGTCACATGTCTGTGTCACAGGTGGGATTGGGAGCAGTGTCTGTCTGCCCCCCCATCTTCCCAGGAAAAGGCCTTGCTTTCCCTTGCTTTATAACTTTGTTGAACTCACACAATTTAGGCTGAAATTTTCCATGTCAGGTGTCTGCCCACGGCTGATTATTTTGGAAAACTCCGTTCAACCACTTCCAAAAATAAGACTAGAGGAAAATATCTTGGTTCTGACTATGTCTAAAAAGGTGTGGCAAACTTCTTGTTGAAAAGCTGTAGAACTCCAGTGCCTTAAGGCACAGGTGTATCATTGTCTGGGGTGATGAGGCTGAAAGCAGGGGAAGAGCTTTGTGTCAGTGACATAACTTCTGTTATTCCACTCAGTGGTGGGCACGTATAGTCGAGTTATAAGCCTCTAAGAGAACACATTTTGCATGGACTCTGAAAAGGCCTGTATGTAACAGTCTCCTATTCCTAAGTTATATCTCTGCTCAGACCATTTTGCACCTTAAGGTTTGGCAAGACCTTCTTTGCAACTACAGATAGATGCTGTGTATGATCTGCTTAAGGGCAAAAGAAACGCTAAAAGTAGGGCCCATGTCAGGAGATGGGAGTGAAGAGGGAGATGAACAAGGAAATAAATGTGAATTATATTTAGATATGTAGAGGTGGTATGAAGGAATTATGTGTGGTTAGTCATGGTGACAGAAATAAGGAAAGAGCATCTAAAAGAATGAAATTATGAGTTCCTGTACCAGAAGAAGGGTGTTAGTTTTAGAGTCCTGAGGAATGGCTTCAGGGAATGAACTCATGAAGGAAGTGAACCCTGCAGATCTGGCCCTAGATATAGGCAAAATACTCAGAAGAGCAAAGTCCATTTTCTTGCTGGTTATTTTGGCCATGCCAAAGCCCTGAGAGGTTGACAGGCCTCTGAGGATGATAGAGGAGGAGATGGGATATGCAAGGCAGCATGTGCTTCTGCTAAATCTCTTATGTCCCAGTTTTTGCAGGAGCAGCATCTCCTGCTCTTCAGCAGTCGCTTTGGCAATTTGACATGGGTCACACCTCTTCTTTTCTTCCCAGGCCAGCCCTGAACAAGCCCTGACATCATCTGTAGCATGGCAACAGGCATCTTTCTCTTCTGTGTGTCTGCCTGGGCTCATGACTGTGAACAGCACTTTGCTTGTGTAGTGTCCACAGCTGGCCTTGAACCAAAGAGAAGCTCTGGTGAGCTCTCTTGGCTTCTCTTCTCAGGAGCTGCTCCTAAGCGCAGGGGTGTGCCCACAGTTCTGTCTGAGCTGTGTCATAGCTATGCCCTTGCCTGGCCATGTCTCTTGCTCATCCACACCAGATCAATTAGGGCAGGACTGTGAACCTACAATAAAACCTTAATACAGTCCTTACCAATCCAGCAGCCAATGCTCACAAATGAGATTGGAACCCAGTATGCTAGGTGTGACGTATTCTTGCCTATGGAAATGCAATCTCAAAAAATAAAAGATAGGAGGGAAAAATAAGACAGGGAGGTACAAAACTATGTGAAATCATCAAAATCGGTCCAGCTGAAAACCTAATTTATTATCCAGGTTTCCTGGCTTACATATGGATCACACCAACAACAGTCAAATATGTGCAAAATGTGATGTAAAATACTTGCCATTTCTAGGTGGTCTTTGACCACTGCATTGTTAGTTACTTATTTTTTAATAGGATGGACTGGGAGTCTGTCTGGAAAGGAATCATAAGGGAAGTAGTTGGAGGTTGTCTTTACAAATGAGACTGGGATGCAGAACCATAAAACTAACTGCTTGTCATTGCTGGTAATTCCTTTGGCTTTTTGGCTTTCATTTGGCACTTCATTGCTATAGCTTTACACCACTGTAGTTGTGGCAGTAACACTAGCAAAGAACCAGAATTAAACCTTGACAGATCAGCAAGGCTAAAATTAACTATATTTCTGAACATTTATCTTACTATTTTAGGGATAAAATAGTATGTTTTCATAAAAATTGATCATATTGACTCTTGTTTACCTTTGCAGCAGGTTTTTAAAGACTTTTTAAGGATTTAAATGTATTCAGCATTCATAAACTTGATATTGATAGGAAGACAATATAATATTTATCTCCAATAAATATGAGCGAAGTGCCCAAGGCCTTTGTGTCTGTGGGGAATCTTAATACTGTACATTCACATTGTAGTACACGAAAGTAATTTGTTTCTGGCAGTGCTCATTTTATCCAGGTTTGACATACAAACAGACAAAATCATTAATAAATCTAGACCTCAGTTTGTGTCAACAAATGCATAGCTGATTTTAAAAAATAAACAAACCCAAACACACCCCAGCTCTGTGCCGTTGACTTGGTCAAGTACCTTTGACATTCTGCTGGCTTGTCCTGAGTGCTGGTAAAATGACAGGTAGGAGGTATTTGACAGTGTTTCTGTAACTAAAAGAAATGAAACTAGTGGAGAACATTGGTTTATAGCAGGTTGTGACATGCAGTGTAAGGAGAAGAGAACATGAAGTTGTGTGATGTGACATACACAGTTTGTAAGTACAGAGTCCATTTTATCTAATAGGAACTCCAGGAAAGATTTGCACAACTAATCACAAATGAGTGCCAGTGACACCTTTTTTCCAAACTGGCTGTTATGTATTTATTGTATGTATACTAGAAAAACTACTTCAGGAATGTGCTTAAAAATTGTATTTCCAATTCAAAATAAAAATATTGAGAAATAAATAGAATAATAGTGACAACTAGATTAGAGTTGGTACTTAAACACATTTTCAAGTATGTGGATTTGGACTACTAAATTTGGAGGCAAAACCCCACAAAGATGAAGCCCCTGCCCTCTGGGAAAATTCAAAATTCTGGCTGAGGCCCAGGCACATAATACAATATTTGCCTGCAAACATGTACACATAGGAGAGACTGATAAAAGGTAGATCATGTTTCAGTGCACCAGAGATATCTGGAGTAATTCAGCTGGAGTAGGAAGAACCACATAATTACAGGTGCATGCCTGAATGGACAATATAGTCCACAGTCTCCAGTGCGTTAAAAAATATTAAAAAAATAAGGCAGTCTCTTGAAAATTCTCTCTACTTTTGTCCTATTGAAATTACATAACATTTAATAATCCCTTCTTTATTTTCAGACTTACTTGTTAGGTCTAGGAATTATTACTTTTTCTTGGCAACAGCTAATCCATCATTCTCTAATTTCTCTACGTTGGAAATTGCGTTTTTTATTTTATGGTTGGCATCATCCTCAAAACAAACCAAATAAGCTGGTAGTCAGTGAAAGAAAGGACAAGAAACATTAAAGAAAGGAAGGGGAAAAAAATCTTCACATCATGTTTAGCCCCATCTGGCTCTAGAAAAACGTGGAAATGGATGAGCGAGTACAAATTCCAAGACGGGCTGCCTTTCAAGGGAAACAAAATCTGGATATTTCTATGTCTAGACCACAGAAGAAAAAATGCTTTGGTGCTAATTAACCCATTAAAAACTCACAAACCCTGAGTGATACCTGGCAACATGTGTAGGGAAGTTTGCAGATTTAAGCTGCCAAATGAAATGTGGGAGGGTGCAGCCTGGGAGTCAGAAGATCTGGGTCCTGCTGCTTACTCTAGCCTTGGCTTGCTCTTTGATTTTAGCATCAATACCCAGCTTTTCTCTGCCTCATTTTTTTCTCCCTCTGAAGTGGGATTGTGACATTGCTCTCCCACTAAGACCTCTGTGATACCAAGAGAGGAAAAATACATTGAAACCACTCTTGCTCTTCTATGTTGTAAACAATTTACTTGAATGTTGTCTCAGTAGAAACCAGAGTCTAAGTTTGTATGCTGTAGTCAGATGTTAAATAGTCACTGAGTAAGCACTTCTTTAGGACCATCTATATTGCTAAAAGGGCAGAAAATAATATGCTCCACGCTTCGCTTTCAGTGTGCAGGTTCAGAGTTTCTTTCTAAGTAAGGTTTAAATGGATATACTGATATTAGATCCTCAGAAACCGATTAAATATGCTTTAGGTGGATTGTTTTTTAATTACTAAAGCATATTCACCGTAAGTGTGCCCTTAAAAAACAGTTTCAATATGGATGGACAGGAAAAAGTAGAAGCAATATTTCACCCATGCAGGTGCTGCCTTTGATTCTTTCCATGCTTCTCAGTCCATCCCTGCAACCACCTCACATTGTGATCCTGCTGATTGGGAACAGAGTGGAAATTGTTTCCATATGACTGCTTTTTGAGTTAAACAAATACCCACTAGAAGACAGAAAAATCCACATAAACTTCATCAAAGGGAAAAAATCAAAATCCAGGCCTGCCTGGATCTGAGAAATACAGTGATCGTCTGGTACCTGAGATTTACCTCTTGCTCCCTTGACAGCTCCCTCTAATGCTTTGGCAACCCTTCCACTCCTCTGTTAACCACAGCTGCTAGCTCAGGCCTTGCTGTGCTAATTTCACTGTCTGCATTACCCCTTTACCATTTGGAAACACATGTTCCTCATCTGTTTACATAACACCTTTTTCCTGGATTGCTCTGACTTTCACAAACTGGGGATTTCACAAACGGCTGGGGAGCGAGGGGAAGTTGATGAAGGTTGGTTTGGTGATGACTAATGGGAACTGTGTTAGAACTTCAGAACTTAGACAAACCTTCAGTAGCACAAGAAATTAATTAGTAGTATATAATTGGGAAAGGAACTTGAGAGGGAAGGGTCACGTTTCAGCAATTTGGCATTCCTTCTGTGTTTACAGACAGTTCACACTAATAAATTAATTCAGTGTATTTCTTAGCATCTACTTAACTGATGTTTCGGTTGTCACCCACTGATTCCTAGGTTGAGAAGTGCCCTAGCAAAGATTCACAGTCCTACCAGGTCAAGATGCCTGTTCAGCAAGAATACTAGCTAAGATGTTTAAGTAAGTATTGGTACCTTGAGCTACTAGATTTGCCTGGTAAGATCTCCTACCATGCTTCTCTTCATTCTTTCCTCTGTATTGTCTCTTTCTCACTCCAGCTTCCTAAAGTGTATTTTTATCCTCCACCCTGCATAATTTAAATCTGTATTCTCATTCATTCTTATTCTGGACCTCATCGCTTCTTCCATGCACCTGCATTCACACATCTTTGTCACTGAATCCCAGAGTGACAGAGCTCTCTGGAGTCTCTAATTCCCTCTGCATGTTCAAAGCAGGCTGCTTAGAACCATGTCTGGTTGGATTTCGACATACCCCACATGAGTCCAAGGCCTCTTTGGGCACCTTTTCCGATATCTGCCCAGCCTTAAAGCAAAAGAGAAGATATTTCTTCCATTTAAATGGAGCTTTCTGTATTTCACTTTGTGCCCATTGCCTCTTATTCTGTCTGTGCATCCCTCTGAGAAGACTCTGGCTTTATCTTCTTTACTCCACTTCCTCCACTATTTATACATTTTGGTAAGATTCTCCCTTTTTTTAATAAGATCCTTCTCTTTTTTTNNNNTTTTTTAATTTTTTAAAAATTTTATTCTCTCAGTTGGTTATCATATTAAAATGTTAGGCAGGGAGAAGACCACTGCAGTGAAAAAGCCCTAAAAGGTACTGGCTGATTACAGGGTGAGGCTGCCTGGAGTCATCAGACTGCCTGTGCCCCAAAGCAAATGGATATGTCCTAGGGAGAAAATAGGCTGAGTATGGGCAGGAGCTCTCTCCTGGACTTCTCTGACAGTGGTGACAGGGATTTGAACTCAGTATTCAGCTCAACATTGGCTTGAAGCTGGGGAAGGTGAAGCAGTGCCAGAAGAAAGTCTTCCCTGGAGAAAAGGAGCTCTAGACAGAAAAACAAATAGCTTAGAGGGAAATTGGATCAGGCATCTTCTTACTTCTTGATTGAGATTAGAATGCAGCATGGGTTGCTGTTTTCATAGAGTGGGTTGCAGAAGTCTCGATGATGGCAGAAATTTGAAGTTTATTTTGGGGACACGGGCAGAATAGTACCCAGACCCTTGAAAATACGCCTATGCTGACAAAAAAGTGAATGGAGTTTCCATAACAGAACATTGATAAAAAGTGACATTACAGGGTATAGGAAACATTGATGCAAAAAGGGTATCAAATACCAGCTGCAAAGCTCAGGTTTAGCTTTATGTCCTTTGCTATAGCATATTTCAGTATTTCATTTTCTGTCTTCAAGCTAGTCTCCAGTCTTAAGATATGAGAGTTTTTTGCCCCTTCCAGAGACTCTGTAAGTTCATAGGAGTGAAACCTCTACATCTTATCCTGCTAATACTCATGCCAGAAGTGTGAACAAAATATGAACTCCAGAGGAGACAGTAATAAGGGAAGTCAAGTCAGCTGACCTTTTAAGCCTGGTAAGCAGATTTTTAAAAACATGCTCTGATTTGATAATGAAGAAACTTGTTTGAACTTGGAGCTTTGTTACAGGTTATCTTAACTCCTGCTTCAAGTAACTCCTGAGTCAAATAGAGCATGCCAGCATATTAAACTCAACCTGCATAAAGCCAGACAGCCAAATGCATGTTGATTTATAACCTGTGAGATTATAAAATCACAATTAAAGAAAATCTAAACTTTGAATAGTACAGCTGTGAGTTCAGCTTTGGTCACTTAGGAAACTAGCTTTTATCCTTATCAGTCCAAAAGCATTCTTCTGTCTAAATGGGAAACTTCTCTTAGATTAAGATTCAAGTGTGTAACTTCAGAGTTGAAAATGGAAAGATTTTGTTATTCTTTGTAGCTGGTCTTTCCACTCTTCATCAGATATAGTGTGTATGTCTTTGTAGTACACATATATTCCCAGTGTAGGCTCTCACCAAGTCAAGTCTCCCATCAATAAAATCACTAACTTCAGCCCAGACTTCATCTGCTGAGTATTGTGCTAACAACTTATTTTTGGTTCAGTAGCTGAATATTTAAAATGTTAGATTGAAATTGAATAATCTATTCCTTACCAATGTGAATAAATGATAGGGGTTTTTTCTAAGTCAAATTAATATTTTGGTATTTGAAAAAAACAGATAAGTGGAGATGAATGATTAGACTTGAGGAATGTGGACAAAGTAAGTGAGGAGGCTCTGGTGGGAGATAAAAAAGGAGTATTGAGATTAAAAAAAAGAAGTATTCTCCCTTTGGCTTTTTCTTTGCTTTTTGTACAACTGTTGCAGAATGTAATGTTCTGTTAAATGCTAAAATTAAATGTTGAGTGTGCAGGAAAATGCTTATTTTCCCCAGTTTTCCTCTAAAGTGAAAAAAGCAAACAAGAATTGGTTCAGTCTAATATGTTAGAAATTCCTGTCAAACAAAAAGCAATTATTTTCCCATTTCTACTGACTAGATTTTTGTAATTGGAATGGAAGAAGATACACCAAGCAACAGCATTCAGTAGTAATTTCCCAGCTGTGTACAGAGAGCTAATACTTGACTTTGAGTTGTTTAGAGAATCCCATAATTCCCATAAAACTTCCTGTCCTATAAACTTATTATTTCTTTTTCCTCTGAGAAAAAAGCCACACTATACTGTATAATTGTGCAGCATCATTCCTGTTAATATTTTGTATCAATGTTATAGAACATGGTGCTATATTTTATAACTATCTATTTCCTCTTTCTAGATATTTTTTTACTAAGTAGTCAAAGTGAAATTAAAGACTATTTCTTAAAAAGTGGAGTTACTCTATACGATGTTGAAAAACACCATGTTTTTCTGACAGGGTCATTCTGCTAACAAAGTAAAAAGGTGAACAACAGCAACTCTGCTCATAAATCTGTTTTAGTGACACTTTTGTGTAGGTTTTTATATCCTGAGAGATTAAAGCACATCACAGAAGAGTTTGGAAAAGACAGATTAGAGAACATTTAAATAGTTTGGTAAGTGGAGTTCTAATTTTATTGTTCTTGCCAATTCCATTTGAACCAGATATCATTCAAAGCAGAAGTAGACAGATAAAAATATTTTAATATATATTTAAGCAAAACACAGTTTTACACAGAAGTCATAATGCCCTCTACCAGCATTCCAACACTATTTGTACAAACCAATAAATTTAGTGTGGAGGGTGCTGAACAACATAATGAATTGTAAAAATACAGGAGTATCAAAGTCCTCACCAGAAGTATTCAGATCCCACTTTCATACATATTTGTTTGGAAGGGGGGCTATCTGTGCAAGCAGTGGAAGGAAACCATGTCACTAGGGCAGCCATCATAGTAGGAGGAATGAAAATGTAAAACAGTAGTTGTTTCCAATTTGCTGTGACCAGGTTACAGGTTAGCCTTAGTTTGCCTAATCTGTTTCATGGCGTGGAAGGTGAATACAACCTGTGAACCAACAAAAAAAGCTAATTTAGTTGAATTCATAGTCCAATGTGAATAGTTAACACATCTGAACAAAGACCGATGTTTGGCCTCATTTGTGCAGGCTGATTAAATCATGCTGCAACCATTACCATTGCTACTTTACTCACTGTTTATAAACTTAGGTCCTTTGTTGGTTCTCATTTTCCTTTCTCACACACCTCTCTAATGAGGTACTGCAGTTACTTTGCAAACTGCTGTAACTGAGGAGCCAATTTCTTAGAGTTCCAGAGCTAGTTAGTATTCATACTTCTCCCATGTTTTCCTGAGTGCTAATATCTATTTCTTAGTTCTGCTTGGAGCCTATGATTGTACTGCATGAGTTATTTAAGTGATATCAACATCATTAATGGGGACACCAGTTTACATTAAACAGTTTATCATTAACTTCTTGAGTATGAAAATGCTGCAAGGAGTGTGGATTGTGTTTTTCAGTTTTTTGGTTTATAATGTTATTGATTTCCTTTGTGTCTGGAAGAGGTTTAGAGGTTGGTAGGACATAGTCCTGTTGAAATGACTTTATGTTTTTAGTAGTGTGGTCCAGCCGTTTTGCATCTCCCCATATGATGCCCAGCTGTTTCTTGCCCTTATCCTGTCATTCATTTACCCTTTGTGATGTCATGGAATGATATTAGTATGAGAAAAAAAAATTCTTTACATAGCCGTGGCTGTGTAAAATCACCCTTTGTATTTCCTAGATAGCAGCCCTGCTGTAAAATGCTTTAGAAATATGCAAATATAAATAACAGTGAGATTTCACTACAGTGACTGCTGCACTGCTCAAGATGTTTGCCTTTCACTTGAACAACAGTCTCTGCCATAATTTATGTCTTTCTGAAGGTTAAACCAAAAAAGATAGCCTGAAGAGGGACTCAAACTGCTGAAGTCAAAATGGCTTTTCCATTTCTGATTCACTTGGAGCCTGTGAGGGTGCTTAGTTAGTGTTGCCACAACTGTTCCTAAGGCACTCTGAGCACAATATTGTGGAATCAGCTGCATTAATATAGTTATCTAGTTATAAAGGAAAATTTAAGTATCTGAATTTAGGTTTTGGTTATAATATAAAAAACCTTGTAGAGAAATAAACACTGCAGAGCAAATTCTCAGATGGTTATTTATCACTCAGCCTGTTGAGTTATCATTGGTTTGCGTGGGCATTTCTGCCTTTGAAACATTTGTTTTGGAAACTCTTGCCCCATTGTACAGCACAAAAAAGCCCATATTCCTGTTCTTTATTATCTCATATCCTTTGGCACTGCTATTGATATTGCTTGAGTGCCACAGTGTGGCTGGTGCCCTTCTGTCATGTGAAAATAGTTCTGGTTTCAAATGCTGTAGCACATGTTTTCTCAAGCTACTCTTTCTCTCTTACTCTCTTTTTTTGTATTTGTTGTTTAGACCTTCTTTGTAGCTTCTCAGCAGCACTGATATTCTCTCCAAAAACAAGGGTGAGGTCCCGGGCTGCTTGAAGCAGCCAGAAGTTTTGCTTGGATGTCAAAGAACACATGAAAGAAGATCTTTCCTTATAAGAAGAAATCCTGATAGGGAGAAATCCTGAGAAAGGACAATTATGTTTGTTCCTGTTATGACTGTAGGGTAAGATTCTTTCTGAGTCTCTGGTGGGACTAGGATAGTGCAGTGGAAAAAGCAAAGAAGAATTATAGTGAGATTTTTTTTAAAAGGTCTTGCTCTGTTAATGTGTAGGAGTGCAAAATGTGTAGGAGTTATTGGTAAACCTGAGGAAATTTGTGTTTGCATTAACAAGAAAAGAAACTCAGGTCATCTGCACAGCATCATAGAGAGATTGTGGGACTGCCAGAGACGTGTATGATTTTGCTACTCTTGTGATACAATGGCATGTCTCTGGGTTATCCCAGCTTACTTTTTGGTAAACTTAGTTATTAGAGATGCTGAGTTGGCTGCCTGTGAAACTAACCTGGGTCAGAAAGACATGGGTTTTCTTGGATTATTTTTTAGCCACTACTGAGCTCTTGTGTGTAAAATCTCTAGGGTCCCCAATTACATGTTTGCAAGGGTTCCCATGGGGTATTGTACCAAAATGGATGTCAGAAACAAAATGTCTATCACAGCTGGAATTTCTGGAAAATCTTGGAGTCCTTTGTGAGAGGACTTTTGTAAAATCTTGAGGTTGATTTGTTTGTTTGTTTGCTTGTTTGTTTGAATTTGGCAGTTGTTTACTTCTGGGCTTTATGCTCCAGATCAGATTTGTAGCTCTAATTTCCAAAATCCAAACAATGCCTTATAGTGATTATTTTGCAAGATAAAAGCCTTATAAAATAATAAGTATGATAAAAATAATAAAACACAAGTACTTTTATTTGGCTTTGACTTATGGCAATATATAAAAAAGCACATTCCTCTTTATGTAGCTATACTTGAATGTTGCAGATGTGCAGGGAATGGTAATGATATCTTGTCTGACTGACTAAATGAGGACTGTCACTTGTTTTGGACATGCAATAAATGCAAACAGTGTTTGCATTCATTGGCCTAAGATGAAAATGGGTAGAGCGCACACTGATCTGTTGCTAATAAAAACCAACAGTGAGAATTACTCAGCACTGCAAATTCATAAATATTGGTTATATAATCTCAGGTCCCATTAAAATGTGCCGTTTACATCATAGCACATTCATTGGAATTCATTGGTAAGTAAAGCAATTATATGTGATTAAGTAAGCCTACAACAATGTCAGTCTACCTTTCATCATATTTTAGGTTTTCCATAATGACATTTTGGCAAGAAAACTTGATTTTTGTCTCCATAATAAATGCACTTTGGTATGATTAAAAGCATACCACAGCAGTCAAACTTTCTCTGTTTATATGGCTAGTTCCATAACAGGAGAGGAGAGAGAGCTCCCAGATCCCAAGTCTGTCTTTCTGGTGGGTGCTCACAGCAAAGTCTTAACTATCATGGCTTATGCTCTCTTTGATGGCTGTTTTGATTATATCCAGTGTTAAGCCTATATGACTTGTTTTATTACCCTTTTCAGCAAAGTTAGCCAACCAAAGCAAAATAAATGTCTTTCCTGCAAGGAGTGCTATGTTTGGTCTCCTCAGGAGTATCTGCTGTGGCAGCAGGATGATGGGGAGAAATTGCAGAAAAAGGCTGTTTCCTGGAGAGGCCCTGCTACAGCAGGGTAGTTCTGGTGGACAGACCAGCACCTGACACTAACCACGCAGAACTAAGTGAGCAAAAGTAACCAAGCAATGCACTGGGAGAGAAGGATGCAGATGCACTGCATAAATCTGTAATTCAAAGAACAGTTCACCACACATTCTAGGCTGATGTTCAGGCCAGCTTATTGCATTCAAATCTTTTCTTTTCTCTTCATCCATGCCTTTGTAAGGTTGCATTCAGCAACCGCCATTACAAATAAATGGTTAAGGTAATAAAATATCTTAGACTAAGCTAATCCTGTAAAGGAACTGCTGATGCTTAGCCTGAGAGTGTTGAGAGAACAGAAAATTGGTGGGATGATGGGTTGGAGGAAGACACAGAATGCCTTTTGAGTATATTGCTTCCTATTCAAATTCTCAGCTGGATGCCATATCAGGAATGTACTTTTTCATTTGGCCAAGATAGTCAGTCCTTTTTAATTCTGCAAGTGGTTGTTGGCATATGAACCTGAAATTGAAAGAAGTAAAATGGAAGAAGCCAAGTACTTTGTGTAAGATTCAGAAAATAGTGTTAGAGGCACGTACAGCATTATACAGTTATGATACTTCTGCAGTATTCTTATAATACAATAGAGAAAAATAAAGGGCCCACACAGTTACCAACTCTATATCTGTTGTGGGGATTTGATGGAAGAAGTGCATTTATCCATCAGCAACCTGATTCTGCTTCCATTGAAGTCATATGGAGTTTTGCCAAAGGCTTTAGTAGGTGAAAGAATAGGATCTGGGAGGCTATAGATGGGGAAAAGCCAGAGCTTGTAAAGTTTTCTCGCAATGTTATTGGATAAGTGCCACTGTCTAGAGGGCAGTGGGTGGCCCAGAGAGAAGTTTCAGAAAAAAGAAATAGAACACAAATTCAAACAATTTTGGGGGGGAAGGTCTTGTATTAAAAAAAAAAAAAAACAACCACTTTTGAGGGACATCGTGTCTTTCTACTGACTAATGACAGTGGAAGGGTCCACTGTGTCAGAAGAAGAACAGTAACAAATCTAAGTTTGAGTTTTAAAGTGTATTGTTTCCCAAAATGGTGGTGTTAGAGAGATGCACCAGATGAAAGCAAACAGTTTTGGGTGGCCAGTTGATGTTCATGGTTGTCAGCCCATAGGAGCCAGACCTGAAGTGAGGTTGTAGGAAGATACGCCTTGGAGATACACCTTGTGCTTTGGAGACTTTTGTTCATACATTGTTACACTTAGTGGAACACAGTTCTGTAGTTGTCATTGCGGGGGAGGGGCACAGGCATGGAAGGGGAATATATAAGAACAGTTCACACATGAACTAGAAACAAAATCACAGAGTCACAGAATTACTAGGTTGGAAGAGAGACCTCCAAGATCATCAAGTCCAACCCAATCCTAATACCTCCAGTAAATCATGGCACTGAGTGCCACATCCAGTCTTTTCTTAAACACATCCAGAGATGGTGAATCCACCACCTCCCCAGGCAGACCATTTCAATACTTTATCACTCTTTCTGTAAAGGAATAGTGAGCTTGACTATTCAACTATCTTCATTGACTTCCACAGGGCGGCCTGCTGAGAACATCAAGAACAGTGACTTATCAATTTAGAATATGGGTTTTTTCCACTTGCAAAAGTTCCAAAACAGATAGGTAGCTCAGGAGTTTATAAGGGCCACATATTTTCTAGTCTGGGATCCATAAAGGCATCAAGAAGATGCTACAGGACACATAGACTAACTGTAATTACACTACTCTCCACGTAGTAGTCAACATAATACAGATAAAGACAGAGAGACCTGGACTGTCTGGTCTTTACAGCACTGCTGTTACCATAAGAAAAAATCCACTAAATTCACTTCATATCCTGGAGGAGACATCCTGGATAGACTACACTCATGCAGTTTCATATATCTTAACTGCTCTTGCCTTTTCACCTTGATAAAAATGGGCAGTTGTCTACATGGGCAGACATCAACACACTTCAATCTATGCAGTACCATCACGATGGGCATGGCTAGAGGTGTGTAGGACATGCACAGAGATTGATTCTGGAAATAGCAGTGTTAGGCATATGGAAAGAGACCTGATGGTGCTAAGTGTAACAGTGTCAGCCTTTGAGATAGCAGAAAGACAGAGGTACTTGTATGCTGTAGGAGCATTATACTGAAAGACAGGAAAACTGACAGATTCAATGTCCAGCTCTGCCATTCTCCTCTTTGAATGCTTGGGCACATTATTCTTCCCTCAAATCTCATTTTGTAGAAACCATAAATATATATGTTGTTTCTGCACCTTTTATTTCTAGTTTGGGAATTCTGAGCAAAGTGGATACAAGGTAATATGCTGAGGTGGATCAGAAACTGCTGTTTTAACAATCAATCTCAAAAAACCCAAGCAAACCCAAAACAAAACCAGCTGTTGGCTTCAAGCACCTTCAGATGTGCAGTGAATTAGAGTTTAGAGGCCAATATCTTTATGGTTTCAACCAGGGTTCATATGGCAAGACCAGGATCTGAAACCTGAAGCATTCTGCATTTCTGGTATATTTCCTTATTTATTTCCTGTGTTTGATTTCAGATTATGTGTGTCAATTAGCAAGGATTCAGTCAGGGGACACTTGAAGCTGGAAAAGACACGCCAGTGAATCACAGCAGGGCACCAACATTTCTGCCTCCACACTTTTCTAATCTAGAAAAACCATGGTGAAGAGGTCCTTATTTGCGGCCCCAAGATCCCATTAGGGTTAGAGCTGAGGGATCCAGAAAGCTCACAGGCCTGGGAACACTGGGGCCCAGAGTCCTGCCAATGGGATCACATCAGAGCCACAGTGTTGCCGCCTCCAAACCTTTCTAATATGGGCCACCCATGGTGATGGGATGAGGGGAAGTTATTTGGGGAGTGGCTGAGGTCACTTGGTTTGTTCAGCCTAGAGAAGGTTGAGGGGAGACATCAATGTAGTCTGCAGCTTCTTCACGAGGGGAAGTGCAGGGGCAGGAACCGATCTCTTCTTTCTGGTGACCAGTGATAGGACACTAGGGAATGATATGAAGCTGTGCCTAACACTAGAGGGTGTTTGGGCACTGGAACAGGCTTCCCAGAGAAGTGGTCATGACACTAAACGTGCCAGAGGTGTTTGGAAAATGCTCTCAGGCATGTGGCGTGACTGTTGGGGTGGCTTGTGCAGGGCCAGGAGTTGGACTTGGATGGTCTTTGTGAGTCGCTTCCAAGTCAGTATATTCTAGGATTCTATTATTCTATTCTATTTTCTACTTGGAAACAGCAATACATATTACCACTTGGAACAGGAAAGGTCAGAGCACAAGGTACAAACTTTGCACTCTTTAAAGTAATATTTTGGAAGGCACAAAGCTATAGCTGAGAAGAACTCCTAATTCACCTTTTATATCCATTGTCAGCATTCATAGATGGGGATACAGTGGAGATTTACATACCAGAATTGCTAAATTAAGTGAAAATCTAATATCTCTGAGCGACCTGATGCCATTCATTAAACCAGGAATCATTGAAGGCCTCTCTGTATGTCATCCCATCATATCTATGTGCCAAGAAGCTTGGCTAATATATTCATCAGTTTTATAATGGAAAATCAGTTTGTGTATAGTAAAGAACTTGCATTTTCTTCTTAGAAAGTTTTTGATATTTACAATGGAAAGGTATGCATCTGGTCTACAAGCTGGGCAATAACCACTCTTGGATAGAGGAGTATAAGAAAAAAATTGGAAAAAAGAGGGACTTCTGTTTCACTGGTATCTCCTCTTGGGATCCTTCCAGCAAACACATATTTAAGTACTTCTATAAACCTACCGTCTCAGAAGAAATATCAACACCAATTGCAATTCAGCCTCTTTTACAACCTGATAATTGCATGTGCTTTTTAGAGACTTGTGAAGCTCTATTTCAAATAGTAGTCACTGTTTTATATTGCCTAATGGCTTTTCCAATTTGCTCTGGTTAAATCTAATAGTAGCTCTGTGTGTGAACAGCAAATGGCCATACACAGATTTCATATCGTGTATGCAGCTTGTTAAAGAGCATCAGCCTGCAATTCTTCCTGCAATGTTGCAAAAGTCCTGTCTTACACCAAAGAATATGGAAGGTGCATTTGCTGTGAAGTTTCTTAACTCTCTAAGTTTAGATGCACAGTGAGGATACACAGTTGAAAGAACACTGAGCATAGGCAAATTCCTTTGTCTTTCACAAACATACCTCCTTCCTGGAAAGGTGGTATGTTTGTAAAAAAAGTAAAGGAGTAAAAAGTTCCCTTAAAACTCCTTTACTCCCATGCAGGTAAAGGAGTTTTTGTGATTTGGTGCACAAATTTACCATACTGCTGAAGAGCTGCAGTGGCTGCCTGAAGAGCCAGCCTACTAAACTTAGTGATTTGCAGTACACGCACGGGTCAGGGAGATGCACTATGACAGTGGAGGCCACACCTTGTGGCCCCCAGTGATGTCCACTAAGCACATGTTCTGTTCACCTGTTACAGAAGTGGCTTCAAAAATACACAGCACTCATCATGGGACTGTGAACTGTGAACTGTGAACTGTGTTCACTTCTGCAAGCAAAGCAGAATAGTCATCCTAACCCAGGTTTGGTCAGGTTGTATGGATGATTTCAGGCTTCTCTCTGTTCTCTTGCTTTCTTGTAAAAGATTCCGTATTGGAGTGAAACATTAAAAATAAATCAGTCCAGAGCTTTCCTTTGTTTTCATGAGCAAATTTAAATATTTTTGAATTTTGAGGCTGTACCAGGTGTTCTGAGAATAGTACAGAGATCTATGCTAGACTGAGGATTACTGGCAACTGCTCTTTTGTTAATGTCTTCTGTAAATATAATCTGAGGAACTGTGCTATGAACGGCATAGCTTTCGTACAGAGTAGTTCTCTTTACAACAGCTGTGCAGAAAACACCTAAAGATTTGTTTATTTATTTATTTATTATTGCATGCAGTTTAACACACACAGCTGGAGGTGGATTTAAAAAGGTCTCAGGATGTCCCCTAAAAATATATGTTACTATTGCAAAAACTATTCATTAAGGCCATCCAGATTAATCAGATTATTATATATGGTAGAATAAGAGAATAATTTTGAAATAGAAGTTTAATATTCTTTTAACTCTAAGTTTCAACTTATCTGGAAATTTAACTTGGTTATTTGAAAAAATAAATCTTGCAACAGAACTGGTAGCAATTCTGGTCTTGGGTTTGGGGTTTTTTCAGTTTCTTTGTTATATGTTTCCTGTAAACCACAAAAATTCTCTCTGCATTTGTGTTTCATAGTTGCAAATGTTAATAATCTCCTAAAACTCAAGAAAAATGGAAACTGACAGCAGCATATCCAGGAGAGAACAGCTTGGTATGTTAGAAATTAATTTTTGTAAGATCCAATTGTCTGGAAAAACTAGATGCAAATTACATTTAATACAGTTTATACTTTTTAAAGCAATAAAACTAAGAATATTAATTCTAGGATAGAAAGACATGATTTTATTTTTAAAATAAACTGTTAGGATTCTTCTATCTGAGTAAGAATGAAAACTTAATTTTACTTTGTGTCAAGAGACCTCTTGCAAAACACCATGGTAAGGGTGGATGTTTAGTTTTTGTGATCTGGGACCTTTTATTCATTTTGAGCAGTTATTTTCAACTCTGATTTTTTTATCTTCTCATAGAGAGATTGTAGTAGTTTACATTGTCTTTATAAGTTTCCTTTTCACCTTTCAGACTTCAGAAATGCAGTCCAGTGGCCCTGTGTTCACAGTCAGAAAATAAACAGATACTAAGAGTAATAATATTACATTACTCAGTTTAACATGTCCCATATTGACAGAAAAAATTATTCAGTCTCCCTGTAGACACTCTTATCTTATAGTAAGGGAAGTATTAGAGTTGACACAATGGTATCATGACCATGTAGTTTCATGTGTTCTGTTGTAGTTTTTTTTCTCTTAACCTCCTTTATCTTTAAGGATTTTAGTTATGCATCTGCTACATTTCCATGCAAACACAGGTGTCCAACCTCACACACATGTTCTTTGGTTCATGTATAACACATATGAAGTTAGATTAATTGTTTTTATTGCCTGGATATGCATTCTGTTCTGTGAGGTCTGAGAGGGGGGGTTGCTGAGGGAAAACTAGGGGCCATATGATTGGGTCATATAAAGTCATACTCCAAGTACATATATATATACCAAACTGCAAGTTCCTTGAAATTTAAACACATGAATAGTTTTTCATACAAAATGACTAATGTCTGCTCTTACATGAGAGAAAAACGAAAAAAAGAAAAAAATATGGACCCCAGATGACTTGTTAAATTTTGCTTTTTAGCATAGAATATTACTCAAGCCTGCGAACTGTGCCCTACCTTCATTATTTGGCTGAAGACACTGATGAGTACTGTTAAGTAGGAAGTTTTATGCCAAGCAAGCTAGCAGCAACTTAAGTAAAAAGGAACTCAAAAGCGGGATAAGTGAAAACAGACACTAACACTGTTTCAGTCTCCATTTCAGAGCCATATGGTTCTTCAGGACCTGTAACAAAGACACTGTGACCTTATTGCAAACCAAGCACTCTTTGTGCTTCTTGAAGTAATAACTTAAAGAAGGAGTGGTATTTTTGGGGTTTTTTTTGTGTTTTTTTTTTTTTTTTTTAACATGAAAACCAATTTTGTAAAAAGAGAAACTTCACACAATTGATAAGGTGAGGAGAAAGTCTATCACTTGGCTAGAATTAAGAATACTTTCTATTGGACTTTACAATGGCTTTGATTTTTGCTTTTCTAATGAGTTAAGTAAGATTTGATTTGGATTTTCTGAGTTGCACTGCCAGAGACTTACGACAAAAGCAGACATTCAGGAACCCATTTGAAGCAAGTATATTGCACTGGATCTGTAGGACTTCCATGGTCTGAAAGAGAGACTGGCATTTGTGGAGTAAATGGGGGTGTTGGTTCTTCCCTGATCCCACAGGGAATCTACCTACAGATTCTATTCTGGGAGATCCAGTGCTTATCTGTGAGAGCAGGACAAACTGGCCTGGACAGCACAGGAAGATGAACTTACCCTCCTTGTTTTAAATTCATTTCAAGGTCAAAGAGTGCATGGAAACAGCAAAATTTACTCTGTGCAGAAGAATAGAGGGGGTCGCTAGCAGGTTGAAGGGTCTGTACTTACTTTTTATTATGGTCTTACAGACAGGCAAATTTTACTTGGCAGACAAAAAGACAAGAAAACATTCATCTCTGACAGATACTGGAATTTGTTGCAAATGCGTTCTGCTTATACCTGCTGCATTTCTAAATGATTTGCCTGTGAACCTTGTCTGGTTATCTGACAGTTTGCAGTTGTATGTTCATCTGTTAGATGGAAATAACACTCGGGGTGGAGAGTCCTACTTGCATATTTTTAATGGCTGCTAAGCCAACAAATACAACTGGTGTGTTGCCAATTTGTGACATTGTTTTCTTCTAGTCTTAAACTCTCACTTTTGCAGGTTACTCCCAGCAACTGAAAACTGACTCACTGCTTGAATTCTTTTGCTTTTCAAAGATTGCTTTGGATTTGTGAAGTTTTCATCAGAATTATCTCTCTCTTTTTTTTTTTTGTCATTACTAATCTGTTATATTCTAAGTCTGGACAATTAGAAAGATCATACCATCCACAAAAATTTCATAACAAATTTCTGTGATGCCTATTATGGCATTATACTGGGCTTTTTAATGTATAATCTTTTTTTGTATGCAAAGCTGTTAAATGTTCCCTTCTTAAATTTGAGATTTTCTAAGAGATTTCTTTATAGGTCTCTATTTTAGTTTGAATTAACTTTGCCAAATTTGAGCTGTTTATACTGATATTTTCCATGTTGGTCTTAGCCTGAAATTCTTGTTTTAATGTTTCAGATTAAATGGTACAGATGTTTCCAGGAACAAGATTAGGGATAACTGCATTGTTTTTTATCTATTGTTCATCTTTTTTTCCTAAGTCCATCAGGAATCTCTGGAGCCTTTCATTCTCTGGAACAAAGATTTGAAGCATTAGGATAAGAGGAAAGCCATGAGGAGGAGGTGCAAAAAGAAATGAGATGGAAACAAGCCCTAGGGGATCAAACAGTCTCTCTAAAGCATGTTCTCCTCCTGAATGTTGCTCTGGACCTGTGTGTCCCAAGTGTTTCTTTCCCTTGATCTCAGCAGTTAGTTCCGAGACATTTTGGAAAATTACTCTTAGCCTCTTCCTGGTGCATGTTGATGCCACTTGGGCAGTCTTCATTATGGCATTTCCTGAGGGGTTTTTAAAGCTTTGGATTGTAACTAACTTTTTTCTCAACTTCTTTCCTTTTGTGTGATTATGCATGCAGCTTATATCATGAGGATATTCCAAAGGCAGTTAAAGCAAAGGTGAAGAAAGAAATGCACTTCCACAGAGAGCTCCTATTTTAGTGTAATTACTGATGCAACATATGAAGAATGGTAATGCACAAGGTGACAAGGGAAATACAAGGGCTAAACAAAAGGTGCATATACAATAATTGGTAGGTTTTTTAATATGAACCATTGCATAGCTGTAGACTCTAAGGAAAATGAAAGACTGATAACAGCTCATATGGGCACTTGTTTTCAGATGACTCTTAACAGCATAAGAGGTTGTAAAGTCATGAGTAAATAAAACTAATTCCTGCATGCATCTCTGACCAAAAGACAACCCCCCCAACCCCAATGCAAAACAAAAACAAACATTACAACAAAACAAAATAATAAAAAATTAATTTAAGCTTTTTTTGACTTATGCTAAGATAACAAACCCTAGTGTGTATTATTTTTGGTAGGAACATTTTCTCACATTGAGTTTTCAGTTTTTACAGAACATATAGTCATTATTGCTTTCCAAGTAGAAACTTTGTATCTTGCAACATATCACTTATTCTTGTCTACAATACCACTGTGTTTGCAGTACTTTGTATTTTTACCTGGCAACTCTGACCCACATGGTTCTGTCTCGTACCTTCGCTAATTGAAGTTTCCTTCCAAAATAAATGCCAAGGCATTAGCCAGAAAAAACATGAAGATTCTGCATATGGAGGGGAAAACCCTGTTCTGTAGTTCACTTTTAGGACAAATAATGTAATGGTAACTAAATTTGTCAAAAGAATTGTTTCACAGATCTAAACAGATGAATATTAATAAGCACTTTCTGCATCCTTGGCTCACACAGTTCCTCCATGACTGTATGGAAAAAAACCTGGTGCTTAGAAAACATTTTTCCTTCATGTAGTCCAGCATAGTTCACAGATCTGATCTGCAATGCCACAAATCATAGCCAAAGATGAGTAAAACTTTTCTTTTCTGTGAGGAGGATCTCTGAGTCTGGAAAGGTTCAGTAGCACATAGAGGCCAGAGTTCACATCCATTGGACACATTTTACTGAGTCAGGGGCAGAGACAGGACCTGCAGCCCTAATGGTATCACACCACTCCCCAAAACAGCCATGTCCCTCAGTGGCTGGAGAGCAGCTCTCTGAATTGCTCAGACCAAGGATAGACTATCAAGATATATCTAAAACTACAAGCCTGAAAAGCCCAAAAAAAAAGGCTGGAAAGAAGCCTTATTGGGAAAGATGAGGCAGAAGGCAGGAAGATTGAGGAGATATAGCAAAGAATCTGTAACAATCCCAAGGAAAAAAGATAGGATCACATAACTAAGCATGCTGTCATCATGCACATGCAAAATTAGACAAACTTAACCTTATCTTTGACGTTTCCCAAATTTTGAGTGTTTGACTCTATAATTAGTTTCTAAAATTGGTTGTTGGTTTTTATTTTCTTGTTTTTAATTTGTAACAAATGTATAGAATGAATCAAACTTTGAACAGATATGTGGAAGTGTGTGTGCTGCATTGGGCTGTCCTGCTTGTACGTGCAAGTTAGATCTGTAATATGCATTTTCAAATGGAAAATCTGAATGAACACAATGCAGCAGAGGTGGAAGATTATGTGATTTTTTGGGATTTCAACAGGAATCTTACATCTACATGTTCTTTCCCATGCCCCTCAAAAGGCCAAAAGAGGCTGAGGATGTGTTAAAAAAGCCTTCTAGTGTGGCAAGCAGGAAAGGTTGCTGAGCACACTGGTTAGGGACAACTGGTCCTCTGAAAGAGTATACCTGGCTAAAAATCACAATGGAGATGTTTGCAAGTGGAGGAGAAGACAAACTATTAGAGCTGCCCTGGTTGCTACTTCTGTCTTGTCCATCTGGCATGGAGCGTGGTTAGTTTAAAGTCCCAAAATACTAAGACACAGATGTATCCTTTAAAGCTGGCTGGTGTAACCTGCCCTTTCTCTGCTCTTGCTCTGCTTGGGTGAATGAGAGAAGACAGAGAGGTAAGGAGTGTTCATGCTTTTCTCCTCATCAATTCCTTTGCCTGTTAACTAGCTAGCTGGTGGGCTAAGAACTTAACTTGTCACAGGGTTCAAAGCCATAGGGCATTTTTTGCTTTTAAATCAAATTTATCTATTTGGCACAAAATGCCATATGACTTTACAAGGATCAAGATAAAATGCAAGCCCATTTCCTCGTCCCTTTTCTTTCGTCCCTCTTTTTCTCTTTGCAACTTCCTAAGATGAATACCAGACAGTATCCTTTGACAAAGGGATAGATCTTCCTGCAGGTCATTTCAGAAGCAGTTCTCAAATTCTCATGGGAAACTCAGATTTGCAAATGAATAACACTAGACTAGAGTCTAGTGTCTAAATAAAATCTGATGTATTTTCTTAATATTAGCATCTATCAAATACAATAAGTTGTCAAAATAACATAAAGAATTTGAGACTGAAATTATTTGTGTATAGGGAAAATTTTTTAATTGATTTGTCATGTGCAGGTACTGTTAGTGAGTGAATGAAAACTGGAATTTGCAAAAGGAAATGGCTGCCAAATACCCATTTTGGTGAGATTTGGATACCTTAATCTCAATTTGAAATTCCCAGCCACAGTTCTGAAATATATTGTTTTAGTCTATAAATGTTAAAAGATATTCCAAATTTTTCAAGAAGGATGTGTTTATCTAAAGTGATAAAGGATCTGGGTGTAGGATAGTAAAATGAGTTCTGTTCAGATGTTTTTTCCCCCCCTACATTCGCACATAGGAGAATAGGGCTGTCCAAGCCCCAGATTCTTTCCCCCTCCAATCCAAGCAGTCCCCACTGCTTTCTTCCAGATGAATTTACAAGACTTCACATCCAGGCTTTTATGCTGTCCATCAACTCGTGACAGACAGTCTAGAAAATAGTGTGCCCTAAATGTCATGTAAATGTTAGTCTTAATCAGGCAGCCAAATACAATATTGTGATACAGCTAAAAATGAATTAAAGAACCTGCCACACACACTTTTAATAATTTCCCTAGAAAGGAAGGTTTAGGGAAAGTTCAAATGCATAAAATAAGGCGAACATAGTCATAACAGGATATGCCTTTTGTTAACTGAAAAAATGAGGAAGGGTCTGCATCAAAAAAAAATTACACCCATTTAAAATGTTATGGTAAAGGGAAATCCATTGATGCTGGGTGAGAAGGTCTACCTGTCTGTTCTGTATGAGGAACATGGAAACAGTATAGAAAACTAAGAAGACTCAATATCTCAGGGCGCTGTGAAAAAAAAGTGTCAGGAAAAGCCATTTTCATCATTTCACTTCCATATTATCAATAACTTTCACAAAAATTGGCCACAAGCACCTTTCCTTTATCATTACCCTTTAGCACTATCTTAGGGATGAGTGGTTGGTTCTTTTAACAGTAGAGCTACCACTTTGGCAATTAAAGTATTCCCTGTTTTTAATGGTCTATAACGAACTTTGCAAACACCTAAATAAGCTGTTCTATGAATAATCACACTATATTCTGAGCCACCAAATAGCTATCCAAAGGGGCAGCCTTTCTTTTGGTTAGCAATTGCCAGTTCCCGATCCAGAAAGTGATAGCAAAATGAAACTAAGGGTCCTTTATTGTACCTCAATAATTTTCAGGTCAAAGGTCCATCTGACCAGTTGCTGAATATATCTTTTTCCCTGTTTCCATACTCAGTTGCAAAAGCTTGCTTTGTGTGGCACATGTGGCACTTGATCCTTACTGTGAGTTGTGGTAGGATTCCTTTTCCTTGTATTTTGGTCAAGTCCGTCAGCTGATTTTGGTTTGTTATTATGTTCTCACTTGACTTCCTCCTGGGATATTGATAATCAGGTGATATTTGCTATATTTGCTAACACCTTTATTGGCTATTGTGGACATCACTATTCCTTGCAAACTGCTTTGGGGTTGGAGCTCAACAGTCTCGCTCTAATCATAATCTGAAGGTTCTGACTAGGTTTGTTATTTTTCTGTGCTCAATACAGACTGTAATATATTAGCCTGTTAGTTGTCTGAATTCATATTCCTTTTTAATTATAGGCATATAACCAAATAGCTAATCATATCATCTTACTATTACTTTCTTGTTGGGAGAATGAGAATTAACAAAATGGTTTCCTTTTGTAGGGAAAGTTGATATCCCTATTTAAATGCCAGCAATTAGGCAGTAAAAAGTTCCTACATGTTATTTCCAGTTGGAAAAAACACCCTGATGATGGTAGAGTGAAGCAGTCCTGCTTATCCATAAAGGATGTACACAAGCCACGTTCATCTGACCATATATGAACAAAAGCTGTTACTTGGCCTCTAGCTTCATGCCTGTCTTTCTGGCAAGCTACAATAAAAAAGCTGGTACTTTGCCTGCTGTTTGTCTCCTCCTTTCTGTTTTCCTCCTTGCTGTTTACAGTACACACCTAGGGTTGAATCCATGTCCAAATCCTGATGGTTTCTTTTGTTTTCTTGCATAAGAGCAGGGCTCTGAACCTTCTCTGCCTTTGCCTAAGTGGCCTCTCCCACTTGATTACTTGTAGAGGTGTTCGTGATTTCCTTTAAATCACAGGCTCATTGACTAATGTCTAATCAACCACTGGTATTCTGGGCAATTGTGAAAAAATTTGCCTATCAATTTCTTTCCATATATTTTTCTTTCAGTATCATGTAATTCCAGGAGGAAAATCAGATTCCAAGCCAGGATCCCTTCTACATAATTTGTTACCTTTGAGTCAGAGTTGTTTTGAGATTTCAGCAGTCAAAGGAGCCAATCATCCAGCTCACTTAGCCTGGGAATGAACTCACTTTTTCTCTGCCTGGCTTTAAAGGTGTCAGCGATACAATGGCAAAAGGCAGGTTCTATTTCAGGTCCTTTTAACTTGGATTGTTGCTACAAAAGGCTATACCTCTGGCAGCACTTCAGTGCATCACATCTGTAGTATATTGGTGAAACTGGCAGCTTTCATGAAAATATGAGACCTATATATTCTTCCTTCAAGATGTGATAAAGGTAACTCAATCACAGTATAATCTTCCCAGGTAACAACTGATACAACATGTCTTTACAAAGTTCAAAGCTCCTGTTTCTTACTGAAAAGTACCATTTTGGCATTAACAAGACTTATATTTTACTTGATTCAAGTTCTTTGGTGCAAGTAACATTGACATTTGGTTGGGAATGTGTTGCTGTTTTGAGAGAATATGTGGGAAAGGGATAAGAAAGTTCATATGGTATTAATTTGACACTTCATATTTGAAGTCTGGATACAAACATTGGTTGCCCTCTGTTGTCTGCTACTTATGCGCCACTTTCTGAATAAGTACATTTATCTGAAGTTTTTTT
>VZTR01025320.1:432655-457287 GCA_013400775.1 Chaetops frenatus
GTCCCTGGCAAATGATCAGAGACTTGTTTTACATTGTGTTGCTCAGCAGTATAAGTCAGTAAGGCTGTCAGGGAGCTGATGTTTTTCCTGCTTGCACATCCATATTGAGACAGAATTGCCTGGACCATGGGATATCCACAAAACAACAACAAAAATTTGGTTTTATATGAAGCATTTTTAGATGGGAAATTGAATGCACTGTGGCCCAGATTGTCAAGCTGATCAGGTTTTTTGGATGCCGTACTCTTAGGATGAATAGCATGGTAATGCTAAGGGGGAGGAAGAGGTTAGAAACCAGGGAGCTAATTTTCTGGGAGTATGCATGATTTCAAATTGTATTTCAAGAGTACTAACACCGTCTGACTTCAGTGTCTAGCTTAAGTGCTGTGCCGTTGGAAGGTCAATGCCTGCAATGTAATAAAAACTGTCTGCCAGGTTCTGGTCACCTCAGCAAGCTCTGTTCCACAGTTTTTGCTGTAGTGTCCAAGATGAGAAAGGATCCTTGCTTTGCAGTCCCTTGTGTGTGTGTGTGGTAAGAACACAGAAAGAGTTTTTGTACTTGGGTCATTTCAGGTGGCATTTTATTAGCAAATTCTCTTCTTGTAAATTAAGGACAGCTTCCAGTGATACAAGTGAAAGCCCATCTTTACAAAATCATGGCTAACCACATGAACATCAGTTCTGTCAATCATGGGGAAGGGAGTTCAAAAAAAATTCCCAAACTCAGCTCCAGATTATTTCTTAGAATGATTCACCGTGAATACAGTGAGCAAGAGCAAATCTGCAGGTTAGTGCCCTCATCTTTCAGGCCTGCCCTGAGAAAAGTTACTGTTACATAACTCAGGGCAAGGCTGGATAATGGCATACCCAACAGAAAAACATAAAATATTATATGCTTCCATGAAGTTTTGGAAAGCTCCCTTGCCTGTGTATTTTATGTTCTGTTCGCTAAGGAGCTCATGTAACCAGACATCATGCCACACCTTGGAGTCTGACTGTACCAATGTAGCAAGCAAATGGGTCTCAGAGTGCAGGCATTGTATTCAAAACCTTGTAACAACCAAAAAGTACCCCCATCCAAACAAGAAACAACCACCCAAACTCCTGACTTCTAGTACAGTGTGCTGAGGACATTTTTCAAGAGGACTGTTTTCCAACTAAGAGAATTGGAAGATATATAAAAACCCCAAATCAATATATTCTGCTCAAGGCTGAATTGAACTTTGATATTTGCCTTTAACTATTGCACTAAGTCCTCTCACTAACTTCAATTGCATAGTGGACTCTTCACATGATTTCTTATCTCCTAAATGTGAAGCATGCTCTCAATGGGGTCACTCTAACACTTAGGGTTTTTTAAGGATAAAATACATGTGCTAAATATTGCATACTTAACAGGAAATTGAATAATGAAGTGGTCTTAAAATACTTTTGATGGCATAGAAATAGCTAAGAGTTCCAACTAGGAGAGTATCCCTTAGGTCAGGATTGTTATTTTGATCGTGGTACATATGGAAAAATCATCATAATCATCATATGTTCACAAAAGGTGTAATTTACTGGAGCAATTGTAGCAGGCTGGTACATTCTGTGTTCGGTCAGACCTCTCACCTAGGATTATATACCTTTTCTGTGGCCTATGTTGGTGTGCAAGAAACATTCTCAACAGGATGGTCAGAGTGAGGCACCCACATGAGATTACTCAGAAAAAGCAACGTGTATTTCCTAACATGTTCAGAAAAGGCCTGGAGTAGAAAAAGCAGAGCCCTAGCCTACCTTTCCAAGAATTTTTAATGTCAAGTGAAGCCTGGAGCTAGAAAAACATTTTCATACCAGCCAGTCTGTTATTTGCATAAAGCTGGTATTTTACAGGGCATTAAATATTTTTGCCATATTTGAAGTCATTTTGTCTTCTTGGTGCCAATTCAAATACATGCTGCATTTTCTGATCTTTGTTACTTACTCTTGACTAACTCCCTGTTCATAGCTTTCCTTCTCCCAAACTGCAGTTCTCAGGGGCATCTCATTTTTTACATATTTTTATTCTTTATATTTCACTAATTTGTTTTCCATAACAACTAATCCTTTTCAAGTTATTGGCTTTATCTGTTCTTTTTAGTTTGAAGTCACTTTTCATCACTCTCATTCATTTATTGTTTTTTCTTATCAAATTTATTTTCTATTTTTGCTTAACCTCTCTCATTTAGTATTTTTCTACTTTGTCTAAGGAAAATACAGTCAGGAGATAAAAGGGCACTTGTGTCTCATACATTTCTTTCCCAGGAGACCAGGATTGCTCCCATCAGTGCAGGACCAGACTTATTCCTTGATGAGGTCAGTTATATACCAAATTTTCAAGCCCAGTTTTTAATTCCTGAAACAGAAGGAACGCATCTCAAGTATGATTTTTTGTAATGATCCAAGAATTGGTATGAGATGGTAATCTCATGTAATTAGTTGGTTAGTGATTGATTAATGAGGGTGAAGGAAAACTAATGCAAGCTAAGGGATGATCTAGAGGAGTAACAGCCAAGAAAGCTCTTGCCAAATAGCTGTTATTTCCCTGGTGTCTACATGGACACTCGCCTTCTGATTTCATTAAATTTTGGATGGAAGCTATTTTACTACTGTGACGATTTTGGCACTGTGGTGCAAGCTGATTTTTATTTTAACCAACTGAAATAGACAGCTTAGTGTTCTTAGTCTTGCCCTCAGAAGGGCCAAAACATTTAAATTTTAAATTCAGCAAACTTCATCTCTACATTTATACTGAAACAAGTGTACCTGAAGACACACAGTAACTTCCCTTATTTATGCAAATTTAAGTACACAAGCTTGAAACATTCAGCCAAAACCCCCTCAATACAAACATAAAACTCTTGAGCTTTTCAGCCTTTCTCTTTGTCAAATTCTTTTGCCCTGTGGGCAAAAATGAAACTGTAAGGACTCCCTCTTCAAAACTATACAGAAGGCAGATGAGGCATCACACTCAGAATCTCCTGGCTCAGGCCTCTTATTGCAGGATGTAGGTGAGTGCAGCACAGCCATCAGCTCTTCATGTGTAAGACTAAAATGTCAGGAATCAGAGAACTACTCCCATTCCCTGAGAGGGCAGATGGGAGAGAGAACTGTTTGCAATACACAGAAAGAGCGAGCCTGGCAGTACTGCCACTGCTGCGGTTGGTTTTCCTCAGTGCTGGAATAACTGAACACAGAGTTGCAGTTGGGAGAGTTAGCATGAAACGTGACGTGCGTGGGGACCTTATACAATGTCCTTGCCAAGGCTTGCCTGATAACTTCCAACCTACATAGATACAGCAATGCCTTGTGACACAGGGGAAAATGCACATGTGAAAATCCCCTGTCTCTCCCTTGAAAAAGATTATTTCCAAAAGCAATATGGAATATTCGAGAAAAGCTCAGCCAGGACTGACTACATCTTAGAGGTGAGCTCCTCTTCTGTTCACACCTCCTGGTTGGGAGTCAGCACCCACCTGCAGCTCTTTTGCTACAAAAGTAGCAATCATGACACCAAGCATGGCTGTTCCGGCTGAAGATGCAGCCCTTCCTTCCTTCCCATTTTGCACCTCTGTATCTTTGGAGGAATCTTGCCCCAAATGAATTGGAGTTGCAATTACAGCTGTCTAAAATGGGATTTTGTTGTTGTTACTTTGTTATTTTCCCCCTTCCTGGTAATTGTTTTCCTTAATTTGTATCTTGAAAAAAATTATGATAGCTGTATGTAACCATGGGTTCAGACAGCAGTGACAACTCCATCTGCTGTTTGTGTCAGTTACCCAGAGCCTGACACTGCCTCAAACAGCCAAGCTTGCATGTGCATGCAAAGAAGAGAAAATGCTTGCAGACTTTTCTAGGATTAACTCCCATTCCTAGCAGAATGAATATTGTGCTGATGATGAAAACATCATTAATTAAGGAGTTCTTAAGATATTTGTTCAGAAATAGCTTTATTGGCAGATGTGTCACATCAGTTTCTCTATATAGTAGAGACACTTCTGAAAATACAGAATCTGGGGTGAGGAAGCGTTCAGACTGGATGAGAGATGAAAGTTGAGTTTCAGCAGTAAATAATGCAGTACAGGGATAACATCTAGCCCAAGACAGAGGTGTCATACAGCTTTCAGAAAGCTGTTGCAATTGTAGCTTTGCTGAATAGTGCTGTGTATTTGAGCAATCACTCTATATTTAGGCTGGTGTTACATGGGGTCGTTTTTAGGTGAGAGCACCTATACTAGTGAGGTACATGTAGTATGCGTATTTAAAGTCTGACGCTGTCTTCGAAGTATGGAAAAAAATATTTTTAAAGGCAGTAATTAACATTTGATTTGAGGAAAAACTTGGAAAGAGCATAATGTTCCTCTTTCTTATAAAGAAAAAATCTTGGGATTAACTTTTTAATTTCATCATAGCAAATGCAAAATATAACAGCTGAGATTTTGTTAAGAGCAGAACAATGCTGCCAAAATCTGATTCTGTTAGATCTCGAATCATCTAGCTAACTTATGTTCTAATTCCCCTCATTGTGTGTATTTAATTTAGAATTGTAAACAAAATTCAAGTTCTGAAATTTATCCAGTTGCTCAATGCTATTAAAGATGATGACCGAAGATACTCATATCACCTTTTTGTTGTGTATCAGCATATTATTCATTTGTCAAAAATCATCCAACTGTATTTCTTGTCATTTTGGTTTTCTGAAAACATGAAATAATGTTGAAAGAATTCACAATGAGAGTTATACTCTCTCTCCTCCATGTGGCCTAGAAAACTGATTGACATCACCAATGTTACAAGAAGGGGCAAGGAAATTGTCTTAAAAGTAATTAAGGGAGAAAGTACATGTAAAGGGAAAATTTTACCTATGCTTAGAAAGAATGAAAAATGTAATGTACATCTCTCTTTGGGCACTCATTGCTGCAGTCTCAGTAGTACATTTTCAGAACTGAAAGGACAGGAGTTTTATTGGCACAGCTGCCCATCCACACACAAGGACTCCCTTGTAAACTTCAGTGTCATTTCTGGGAAATACAGGACATCTGCAGATGTTTTAAAGAGAGTTGACAGAAGAAGGTTGTTGCTTAAACCTCATTTATATTATGGAAGTGGCAGGTTCTGTAATAAGTTCAGCAGTAGACAAAATGTTCTAACTTGTGCTGATCCTCTTTTCCTGAATTCAAGGAGGGATAAACATATGATGAATCCTGATAAACTTTAGGATGAATTCTGAAATAGAGTTTGTGGGGAGAAAAATATGTGTTTCACTCTGATTTGTATTAGACTCTGTGGCAAGACTAGGGAGATGAGTAAGATTTTAATGGACATATGAGATCGAAATTCGTAGGTGATTGAAAGGATCCTGTTTCATCCTGATCTAACTTAAGGCATACAGAAGTTTCTGATCAAATATCTCCCAGAATATGTTTTCTAAAATATAACCTAAGACTGTCTTTGTGTTATCAGAGGTACTGCCGTTTAGAGATGCTGAGAGCCCCTTGGACTTGAAGAATATCTTGAATTTCCACTGTCTTCAGCAAGAGAAGAAAATACTCAGCACCAGGTAGGAAGAGACCTGATTTACCATTCTCAGAAAATGAGGAATCTTGAGTTATATCAAAGAGCCTTGCATTCTGAAGTCTTGAAAGTCCTTGGGAATTCAAAATGAGGTTTCATTGTTCCTTAGGCCAAAACTCTTGGAAGTATGCCTGTCATCAAGCCCTTTATTAAATATATCTTAGGATAATCTGATCATATTCATATTGCATTACTGTCTTGGCCTTACATGTGTTCATGATGGTGCCAAGTATTCCTTTTATTTTCCCCTAAATATTTTAATGTAATAGCCTGTGTTAGCAGAAGGGTGATGATTGGGGCATGGCGGCCTAAAATTACTGAATTTTCCCTTTCTACTCTTTTTACCCCATATATGTAATACAATTACTATCACTGCTGACATTTATAATACTTATGGTGCACTGCTGCAGTTCCTGGAAAATCTCCAGTGGGGAAACTTGCTGCATATCTCCATTATGTTAGTGTGGAATCACACCAACATAAATACTGATACAAATTCTCTCAAATAAGGACATCTGACAGAGAGCAAATATTTCTTTTGTTTGTGGATGGAGGTAAAGCTCAAGAGGCTGTTAGGATTTCTGAACCTAGATTTGGCTGTGTGTCTTCAAGAATCATCTGTCACAAAATATGAATTATGCACCAGGTTCACCAACCTTTAAGAGCCTGGAATACACTAGCTAGCACAAAACATATTTAGAGTGCTGTCCATTCATCAGCTAATGAGAAAAAAGCTTACTAAGTTGTTACCAAAACCCCTTTGGTTGTAAGCCAGCTAAGATGCATTTAATTCACCAGTAGTTCTGTACTTTACTGTGGAAAAATGTTGTTGATGTCCCAAAGCAGAAATGGATTTTCATAAAAGCAGACACAAATAGTTGAAACTACAGTATGCTAAGGAGTTAGCTGGACATAAAGCCCAGTAATCTTATGCTAGTACAAGAAATAAATACATAGCCTAACTACCTAAGAAGTGGAAAGGTTTATTGTTTAAATTATTATTCTCTTTGTATCAGAAGATGTGGTAGTTCTTTAGTAGCGAATGGGAACTGGACACGATGTTCAGATGGTCTTGAGTGACCCTTTACATTTTACAGCCAGAGTGGAAGTCCGTGAATCATGTCAGCTCTTCCAATGAGGCAAGAGGAGAGGAGAGAGCAGAACTGAATGATGGTGTATCAAAAGCTAAGTCAGACACAGGAAAAGAGCAAGCAGCTGTCTGGGCACAGAGAGAAGTCAGTGGTCGTTTCCTTTTTTTTTTTATTTTTTTGGCCAGCTAGCATGGATGCCTAATGTTGAAGACTGTGAATTAATAGTAATTAAGGGTAAATGTTTAAGATCTGAAAGTGAACAAGTGATTCTTTAGTTAGCAGTGATTCTTTGGTCAGTAGCCTCTTCACAGTAGAGACAGTGGAGGAAATGTTGCTGTTTGTCCTGCAGTCTGGCCTCTCCTCATATTCCTTCTGAACAGTCTGTGAGAACAAAAGGCCAAGCCTGGAAATAGAAAAGCTGCTTTTGCATATCATCACTACTTGATAAGTATAAACATGGCCTGTTCTCACTTAATTCCTGCCACAAAAGACTTCTGTTTTCCATGTAATAGAGTTTATAGCACATGTACAGAAAAACTTGGCACCTGATTTTTGAAATGCAGGTAGCAAGAAACAAGTTTGCTCAATTGTGATCTTATGTCTCTAAAACACTTCATAAAGAATCTCCAGTGAGATGATTTGCAATAGCATAACAGAAACCTTTTTCTCAAGGTCCTCAGAAAATTCAAAACTGCACTGACTGTATAGCTTTGAATTGTACAGCTTTGAATTGTATAGCTTCCTATGGACTGACACTTCTTCCTGAGACATCACTGTTTCTGGGGTCTTTTCTCCACATTATCCTGGCAAAGTTCCACATAATATGTGGTTACTGAAAGCTGTCCTCAGATGGTCTTCAGGATTTCCCAGGCAGGCATTCCTGAAACTGAACTGCCATTACAGAATAGCTGATTTGAGAGCCCAGCTACAGTTAAAAATAAATTCTGTTCTATCCTCAATGCTTCCAGTTTTAACTTTTACACTCAAATGGCATAAATCATGTACCAAAGCCTACCAGCTGCGTCTGTTGTCATGCTTCTTTCTGGCTCTTAAAAAAAAAGAAGTAAAAAGGTAGCAGAGAGCCATCACATGACTGCAAGAAACTGTGTTTCTCAGAGCTTTTCATGTGCAGGTGTGGAATCAAAAGCAGTGAGTTAGGGGGTGGAATAAACCTGTTTGTTTAAAAGAGAAGATGGATTAGTGCAGCTCTGGGCTGGAGACTGTACTAGGAAATAACTGACCTCTTCACTGCCTGCATGAGGAGTGGGAAATCTGTGTTTATCTATGTTTGTCCCTGACTAGACCACAGGGAAAAATGCAGGACATACCTCTTTCACACTCTCTCCCCTTGCCCATGCTCCTCAAAAACCAGATGTGGCCTGACCTTTGGTCTGTGTGTGATGTGTCTGGAAGAGAACCAAAAGGAGCTGGAGCTCTGGTGTTCTGCTGTCTGGGTTATGCCTTGAGCTGGTGAGGATGTAAACAAAAGTAGGGATGGAGAGAGCTTTCATCAACCTCCAGTCCACTCTCAGGAAGGTGGGAAGCCCAAGAGCTGAAAACATGGCAGCACTGTCTTTTGGAATGGACTAAACATGTGAAAAATCACTGTCCTAATGATGAACATTGTAATAAATATTGGCAAGACATGAATCCAGCCTCTGCAAAAATTTCTTTTATTTGTTTTTGCAGCTCAAATCAGATTTTTCTTTAGCACATCTTTTTAAAGTTTGTTATCCTTCACCCTTCTCTATATTGCCAGCCATATGGTGAAAGAAATGACTCTTAGAACTGTTTTCTGTAGAACTTTAGTAGACATGAATACCAAACAACTTCACAAAACCACTAAATATTTGGCAAACTTCTAGTCTACTGTAATTTTAAAAAAATGCTCAAGACAAATGTTTATGTTGAAGGGGGAAGAAATCCCCAGGATAAAGCTGTCAATTAATGGATAATTTCAGCTTTCCTATATAACCCTGTTCCATAAGTCATATTTCATAAAGAGTGAATATTCTTCTAATTAAATGTTTTTGAACTTTAAAAAGCATTGAATTGTGAGTGGATGATGCTCTGACTTTTTTTGGCATATTACATACAGGACATCTGGCCAATTCTCTAGTCTTCTCTCAGATATGTTACTGATCCAAAATATTTTCACCAGACACCCTGAAATGGAGTCACAAGTTTCCCAATTTCCATTATGTGGATCTTCCTTAGAAAACTGAAAATTACAGCTCATGAACATTGGTGATTTGATTGCTCAATGTCCAAACTTAACTCACTGGAACAAAATAATAACAAAGGTGCAGAAGATGGTGCCTGGTTTTTGCGACACAAAATTGTTTTAAAAAAAAGCTACCTAATTTCCAGTTCCAAAGTTAAATCATGTAAAATTGTGCTCTTAAAACACTGATGAAGTACAGATCAACAATTATGCTACAACTTCTTCAGCAAAGTCACTGTGTTATTACATTGACATTTCCCTGAACCTGCCCAGGTCTCCAAAGCAAAAGACCAATTTTCAATATCTTTACCCTGCACTGTTTCAATAATTTTCAATTTTCTCAATTCCCCAAGCTTCAAGTCAGTGCTTTTTTTGAGAAACGTGTAAGTCAGAAGAAAATTCTCGACAGAGGTCTCATATTCTGATTTCCTTGGACTTTACAGCAAGATTTCAAATGCTGTTGCAACTGCCAAAGAAGAAAAATGTGTGTTATAGTATTACAGATGATAACATAGTCCAGCCTGGAGTTTTTCCTTCTAGCCAGTGTTGTGAGAACTTAAGCAATGTTATTTCACTAGGCCAGGAAGTCTAGGCAGAACTTCATTAAAATACAGCTGAACTACCTGCTACATGAACTGCACTCCACAAGAAAGTATTTGGGAGTTTGGCAATGATAATGGTCCTGCAAGTTGTTTCATTGTTCAATAAAGCCATGGCCTGTAGCTTAAACAACTCCTGTCATCTAGAGAGGGATAGTGTTTCCTGGATGCCCCATAAGGTATCTGGTCCTCACATTGAAAGGTTCTATCCTGGTTCAAGTAAAAGGTTTAAATTCCTTACTATTGTTCTGAAAAACACACTCTCTGCCTCATTCTATTCAAGACAAATGCTGATCTACCACGCCAGCCCATGCTTGTTCCAAGCTGAGGCTGTGTGTTGGGGCCACCTCTTCTTCCAGAAAATCTTCTGGGTGGGAGGAATATGGAAAAATGGGAGACAGCTGTGGCTTTAGTAGTGAATCCCACAGGATATACAGTTCTATGGTAATCTGACTCTGGAGGATAAACATCCATCTGGTGTTGCTAGAAGCACTCAAAGAAGCTGATAAAGATTATAGTTAGGCCAGGTCCAGTACTCCAGGTATGATCACCCAGATGTACAGGATATTTAGATCTGAAGCCCAAGGAGGGGACAATTTTAGGAACAAGTTCAGATTTGCCGAACTGGGGAGCGAAGTGGTAGCCATTTAGAAGGATACCATGATCTACCCAAAGCTCACAAGTTCCCTAATTCAGACTTTGCTTGAATTCATGTTTTGACCTTGAAGGTGCTGCAAATCCCATATAACTCCAGTCAGTGAGAATTTCAGGAGCTGCATCTCCTAGGAAAATCTCGGCTAGGCAGACCAGCTGCAATTTGCAGGAAGAGATACGAGAAGAAATACACGCAGAGCCAAAAATTGTATTAGATGAGGAAGGCACTGTCTGGGTTGGTGTGTGCTGACAGCCTGGCTGCCTCTGACATTCCTGAACTCTTGCACCAATCCAGCTCTTCTCAAAGCCTGAAAACCTTTTCTCAATCCTTGCTCAGTGTAACATAGCCACCCCACCGGGCAGCTCCAGCAGGAGTTGCTAGGGAGTGTATGGATGACTTCCAGTCAAGGATATCCAATATGCTCTGAATAGTAAGCTTCACATAGTGAATATTGTTCTCCTTGAAGGAGAACAATATGATGTCTACTGAGGGAGGGACTGCAAGCCCATGGGCAATCATCCAGAATTGCAAAAGAAGACGATCTTTTATAGTAGGGTATATCCATTTATAAATATCATCTGAGGGTTAAAGTAACTGCTTACAGACAGATCATAAAAATAAAGGAACCCTGAGGAGTTCCAGAAGTGGCTTTATTGGTGGGAATACAGTGGTTTTACTCATAATTGGACACAGTCTATCATTAGTACAGCAGCCTCTTCATTTTGTGCAGTATAAAATGGGAGGGAACAGTGTCGCTTCTGGCTGTGTCATCCCAGCAAGAGCTCTGTGTTCACTAAAGGGCTTCAGTCATAAAGACTGCCAGCTCAACAAGTTTCACTGAGGTAAAATAAGGCATTAAGTTAAAATGTTAAAAGCTGTTCCTGCTGAAACATGATCTGGAGAGCACTAACGTGCTCTGTGTTCAGGGCAAAAGCAAGATTAATATCTTGTGTCCAACTCTCTCCCCTTTCTTCTGCCATCATGAATTTCTGCAAGGTAAGTGAACACCAAATAATGGAAGTGAAGTATGGTCAGTTTCTTTATCTACTTTCAAGTAGCCTGGTTCTGTTCCAGCCAGTGAACTCTAGCTCACTGAGACTGATTTTTGGCCCTGCTACTTTGGGGTGACAGTCTGTATCCTCTGCATGGTTATCAGTGCCTACATGGCAGTGGAAGGTCTTGCCATGCTCATGTCCTGGCCAGCCTCCCAGTCTGAGCTTCCTTCTCTTCACCTGACTGGTGCTCACAGGCAAGGATCAATCTGCCCAATAAAAACCCCAGGATGATTATGGAGATTCATTAGTTAGTGCCCAGCTGGAGGCTTGCAGCTGCTAGTAAGGATTGCTGTGCCTCAGGGGGCTCACATTGCCTTTGCAAAGGTGTTTCATATGGAAAAGTATCAGAGATGTTTTAATCCAAACCAGATTACTCCTCCCCTAAACCACAGAAGAAGCAGATTGTCCTTGCATCCTCTGGGGTTGTTTCTGCTGCCATGGAGTTGCCCAGAGGCCTGTGCCAGGGCTGAGTGCTGGGACCAGTGAGGACAGTGAGCCCTACCACTGCCTCCACCTCACCACTGGCCTTCTCCTGCCATCTCCTGGGCTGCCAATATTGTCTGGATTGGCTATCCTAGTACTGATCTTTGTGTGCTGTCAAAGGGGAAATTGCACATTAGAAGAAGGCCAGATGAGATTCGGTGACCCTGAACCACTACAGAGAGGATTTTAAAAGGTTTTTAAAGCCAGAGCTTTCAAGTGCACAGCCTGAAGTTAAATATTTAAATCTGTGTTTAGGCATCAAAATAAACAAGGGTCTGATTTTAAAGAGTTGTGGAACAATTCGGGTTTTCCACACTATTCCCCAGAGCCTGCAATTTGTTAGTTTCTGGCAGCCTCTTTAGATCTCTAGGAATAGAATTGCAGTCCCAGCAATCTGGGGAAGATTGAGAGCATCCCTCAAAACTTTGCTGAGTAAGGAACTGAGTACTGAAATCCAGAAAAAAATGGAGGCCTCTAGTCTGAAACACAGCAGGAATCTGGGTGCCTATACTCAGGAGCAAGATAAAAACAAATAAAAAAAAGAATTGAGATAAAAAGTAGGTCCTCTCTGTTAACTTCCCAGCCTTACCAGTCTTGTATGGCTTTCCTAAGCCCTATAGTTTCCACATCACAGCTAGATCCTTGGATCTGAGATTATTACCTTGGGAGAAGACAGAAGTGGGCTTCAGCCCCTTAGACTTGTGAGGCTTCTCCTTTTGGAGCCTGTGTTCCATTCCTTGCACTGTGATAGGAAACAAAGCACTGTTCTCACCCTTGTCCATCTTTTTTTTCTCTAAAGAAAGCAATAGCAGTAATGCCAGTTGCCAAAAGTGACCAATTGTAGCAAAACCCGTGAGATTTCTGCTGTTCTCACATAACTGTGTAAGTGGCAGGACTGTAGCTGCTCTGCTCATTTGATAATTTCTGTTCATCCATTTTAGGTAGCTCTATTTCAGCACACCTTTTTTTTCTTACTTGTTTTCCTGTATGCTCAACTCTTCCCCATTCCCTGAATAAAGAATTCTCTTGGAGCTGTGAATTCCTCCTGAAAACTCACGGCAGTGACTTCATTCCCCTGGGAGAACAGATCCTGTGACCAAGAGTCCTAACACCTGTTGTCACCATCTGAAAGGCAGATGCATAATCTGAAATGCTTCCCAGCATCCTCTCTGAGGTCATTTGAGAGAGGCAAAGACCCCTTCTAAGGGCAGTCCTGGCCACTTATCTCAGATATCTTTCTGAGGAAAGGATATATTTGGCCCAGTTGATCTCTCCCACCACTGACAGTGGAGGAAGCCTAGAAGAACAAGTTGGATTAGATACCTAACAGCAGCCTGAACATGACTGTCAGTTGTCACTGTCACATTCAGTAAGTGATGTGTGCTTGGGGCTAGAATAAGCATTTACAATCAACATAAGAGAGATTTCCAATCTCTCTTTGTACAGTGTTGTACAAGGCATTAGTGAAAAATTAAGTCATTTGTGCTCCAGAAAGATAAATCCACACTGCAAGACATGTAGAGGAGAGTCAGTAAATAAAATTGGAAGTGAGGAACATGTTTTAGGAGGGAAGTTTATAAAGGCTATGTTAATTTGGCCTTGTGAGATTAAGTTTTAGAGCCGAATATGATTATTTTCACATACAGAACATTATGGAAGGGGAAGAATTGCTTAAGGTAAATTAGAACATTGGTAAAAGCACATATTGATAGGAAGATATCACAAATGCACAAATAAATGCAAAGTGTTTCTAAAACTTACTTTATCCCTTTGTCTCTTCATGGTATTTATGCTTCAGCAATTGGGGTCCCTTACAGGCGATGCATCACCTGAGTTCCTCTCACTTCTCCTCAACATGAAAATAATTTTAGAAGTTATATAATATGAGAAGCCTGTGAAAAATCTTCTCCAAATATATTGACTAGAAGTTGTCTTTTGGAGAGCTTCAATGAGTTGGACCTTTACCTCGCAGCAGATTCACCTTGCATGTCTGTATAAAGATAAAAGGTGTTATCTATACGCAATAAAAAAAAATGTATCAGCCATGGAAATATTTGGAAAAGCTCATTATTTTGACTAATAGGTGAAAAATAATGAAAAGACATTAACATAGTATTTACATCCTTCCATCTCTTAAAAGAGTTCAGTTGTAGTTTAATAATTCTTTTGCAAAAATGCAGTGTATAGAGGGGATGTGAGAGACTCTCATATATAGGTTATACCTGCATAATACCCTACTGTTATATTGTATCCTGGATACACTGTATCATTAACACAATTCCCCATATACCATAATATGCTAGGCATAAAAAGTGTCCACTTCATGTTCTTACCAGAGCATTTTGGTGTTGAACTTCCTAAAGTTCCCCTTCCCCTTTCTCCAGAGAGGGTGAAATTACATTATTTCTACCTCATTTTCCTAGGTGTCCTGAAGAAGTTTACCCTTGATAAGGCCCTGGAATTATCTTGTTTTCGGATCACCTTTCTTCTTCTAGTCTCTTTGACTGAAACCTTTCTGGGTCTCTCCAGCCCCCTGGTATCATCTTTTTGTCTTACTAGTCAGCAAGTTAAAACTGGTGCAATTCCAGGTTACTTTGGGTCTCTGTGCCCGGTCTGGCTCAGAGGCCTGATAATACCACTGAATGGACTTAGCAAATAATTTTCCTTTAAATTCCTGGTTAAAAAAGGGCTTAATGGGATTTAAGCCAGTATTTGAACTTCCCTCAGCTATTCTTCCAGCTCTTATGGGGTGCCACCTCATAAGCTTTAGATCTCTCTTGGGCAGACACTCAGGGAAGCTGCTGATACAGTGAGCATAGATATAAAGATACTGCATGCTCGTGCTCCTGCCGTTTATTCTGGCCTCCTGGATGCTGTTCCCAGGCAGGAAAGAGATCACTAATCCTTGCTGGGCTTAGCCCTGAAGTGGCTCTAGTTTCTGGACACTGTAACTGTTAGCTTGATGTGCTTCCATTCCCTGCTCCCATTTCTGCATCATCAGTTTCCAGGGTTATTGGGCGTTGCACTAAGTCTAGCACCGTGGTTTTAACTATTCCCCAAAACTGCAATAAAAATGAAACAATCCAGCCAATACTTTGATGTCTTTTTCTTACTAAATCCATGAAAACATGGCTCTTACCAGCACTGGAAGTTTTGCCAACAGCTTTTCTGACAAAAAGTAATATTTAGTTGACTAACAATGTCAGCTTTTTAAAAAACTTTTCATAAAAATGTGAGAAAGTAAATGTATTTTCCCATCAGTGCAATTAATTTCTAGGTGCCTAGATATGACCTTTGCCTGAATGAAGCAGGTTCATGAGTGGACACCTAAAGGAATGTGGAATTAATGCATTTATTGACCAAAAATATATTAAAAAATCACTCTTTTCTAATGGGCCAAAAAAGACTTGAGAGGCAGACAAAGCAAATAATTCCACTCATTCCTTCAACTCAAAAGATAGATAGATCAGACATAGTCTTGAACAGAAAGTTCTCCATAAATATTTCAGGTTAATGGCTTTGCACCATTCTCTCTGGTACAGGCTCCCCAGTGCTCATTGCCTATATGTTTTAAACTGGTACTATGAATTACTGAGAATTCTAATCTCCGTAAGATGTTCCACCACAGCCCTCAGTATCTGGCCATGTATTTATTTTAGCCTTGAAAGTGAAAGGATAAGCATTCTGGGAGGCTGTACTCCAACAGCCCCAAAATACACACCCACAAAGACAAATCTGGATAATAATAATCATGTGAGACATTGCTATAACTTTTACATTTAGCTGATAAGAGAACTTCAGAAGAGTATCCATGAAGAGGATATAAATTAAATCACTTTTGTTAATTACTTGTGCTGCTGAAAAGGAACCCTATTTGTAACAGATCTCCCAAAAAATGGCAAAACCAGCCTGGCCACAATAAAAATACATAAGTCAGAGAAGGAAAAGAGGAAGGTCATTTTACAGAGAGATGTAAGCCTTAGACCTTGAAAGATTTTCATCTGGAGAAGATCTTGACAAAGTCATCCCAAAAGGGCTTGCCAAAACTAATAGCAAAATCCTGATTTCACAGTTCCCATGCCAACACTCTACATCCCATATTTGACATTCTCTTATGCATTTAGAGTGTGTGGTTTCTGATTATTACCTTGTTGGTAACTGGGCTGTCGAAAACCCGGTAGAGAGAAGGTAGTCAGGCAATCGCTGCTCTAAACATATTAAGAAAGTATCTGTAGTAAAAAAGCTTGTTAAAAGACCTGAAAGTGATATGAAGTTGATGTCTTACTTGAGACAATTCTGAAAGAAAGAAGCTTCCCTTGGCAGTTATATTGTTCTCATTACTTTCAAGCACAGCAGTTCTCAATTGCTTTCTGAAAATCCTCCACAGAAGGGTTTTGTCTCAGTTTGTCACTTCAGTTGTCACTTTTGCAAGAACTCAAGAATGAGCAACTTCTGAATATGAGAGTAGGTAATTACATGATATTATAATTATAGCTAACACCACCAGGACCACTGTTTCTATTGCTGCTATGAAGAAAGTGTGTTAAAATCCATTGATCAAAAAAGCCACATATGCCCATAGCTGATACTATAAAGGCCAGCTATCATGGAATCACTATCCTTGAAATCCAGCTTTGCTGAGGGCAATTTTGGCAACTCCTGACATCTCCATAGGTCCTCTTTTTCCCAGGGCTGTTTTAATAGAGCCAGCATTTTTCATGTGGCAGCTGTCAGATAGCATGGTAGTGACATCTTAATAGATTTATATCAGCTAAGCAAGGGGGTTATGGGCATAATGTAGTTTGGTGCTATTCCACACAAATTCTGGAATATGGCTAAAATTCTGTATTTTCCTACACTAGCTTTAGCTGCTTGTATCAGTCATTAATGTGTTCTCTGCAAAACCTTTCTGATTGTTTTCTATTTGGCATCTAGATTTATCTTAAGGTAATAGCAATACCTAGGTGTGAATGATGCTTTAATCAGCAATCCTTGTAGTCCTTCGCTGAGAGACCAATATCATTTGCACTGAGAAATGGTGAAGTTCTAAGACTGAGGCAGCTGCACATCACATGATGAAGACAGAAATTCAGTATTTTGTTTAAAGTTTGAACCACTCTTTTTTTGGAAAGCAGATAGGGTTTTTGTGTGGAAACTGTAATAGATAACATATGATTAAGGTTGCAGTAGAATGTCTGCATGCAGGAAGGCCATATTTTTATTGATTAAGCAGCAATTGATTCTGATATTCCCCCCACATTTTAGTGCTTGATATTGGTGTCTTAAAAGTGTTGTTTCAACATGTTTCCTTTAATCAAAAGTTCTATGCACATTCTGTGCCATTTTATCCTAGTTTAAATCCACCAAAGTGAATTAGCACAAGATAAAACTGGAAAAATAAACAAATCTTTGTTTTGATATGAGTGAGTGATAAATCAGCAGTTTAAACTCGGGTAAGTTTCAAAATATCATTGGTTTGTAAGTGCAAAGTACCACTGAGATCTAGAGACTTCTGTTAGCTAGAGACATAACATTTTCATAGCATGAAGAATCTCTTCATAGAAACTCCCATTCAGAAAAATGGTATGTGTTAAGTCCCACAGAAGACAAAGCACTTCTTCTGAACAATGGCCAGAAAAACAGTCTCATTCCCTTTTGCCCTTCCATTCACAATCACATAATGCCTCTGTACCAACTCAGAACATTGTATACACAGAAAAATATGTGTGTTTCATAGCAGACAGCTATGGATAAATGGTTCTGTCCATTCTAAAATAAATTCATCATTCTGTCTACATTTGTTCCTTATTTTATCTGCTTCTCATGTCTGTTCTCTTCCTCTCTGTCTTCCAGCTCTCTCTGTTTTAACAGTTTTTCTGATCATTGGAAGTTGGCCCAGCATGTGTTTGAAAATTTTATTGTATGTGCCTTAATAAGGTTTTGTTCAGAGATTGGGGTTTTTTTCTTTTTAAAATATCTTTCTTTAAAAATTGATGCAATATCCAGGCCTTTGGTCTCCCTTTTGTGTGAAGTTGTAAGGTTTTGCCCCATGGGTGGTCAAATGAGGAAGGTAGTGTTCACAGAAACCTGACTGATGGAGCCTTTCTCAGCTGAATAATCTGCTCAGCTTCCAGATTTGGGGAAGACCTACTTGATAGCCAGCCACATTTAGGGAGCAGAATGTGGGGTGTTTGTGTGCAGGATTTGGAGGCCTCTCACCTCCTGCTCTAGTGCTCCATTCCAGAGTGAGTTTTGTATCACATCAAGTGCATTATACCCACTCTTGAGAGTATGGCCAGGTGTGGCAGGGGTTTTTGTTTTACTTAGGTATATATACTCTATGCATGTACCTCCAAGTGCAAACAACTCATCAAAGCAGAGTAAATAGACTAATGCCATTTCTACTGAAACAAAGCTTCTAAGAGGCTGCTTTCATGATATTTCTAATTCAAACATTTCTGTATGGCTTAACTTGTCAGATAAGCAACTGGTTTGCTGCTTTTCTTCACCTGCTATGGAGGCATCTTCAATATAAAGAAAAATGCAGCAAGCCAAATATGTCATTATTCACTTGGAATAATACTATTTAAAGCTTCGGAAGGGTCATGCATTTCTGCCCTGCTTGACTGTTCTTGCTAAAAGAATCCTAGTTTGCTGCACATGACATTTGAGAACTGTTGTAGGTTTGTAGAACTAGATGTGTTCCAGGGCTGAACACATATGTAACAGCCACATGGAAAGCCATAACTCCTGCTGGTGCATTTGAAAAGGTTTTCCAGTGCAACTGGAGGATGCAATTCTGCTCTTCATACTGCTGCCAAAAAATGAGATTAACTCCACTTGAAATCAGCAACATTGTTGCGCTGGAATTATATAAAAATCAGAAATCAATTTCTAGACATAATATTTTTCAGTTTTAACAATAAAACCAAGAAAAAAAACCCTTGAAAATCCCCTTGAACCCCTCTTGTTCCTTGTCTGATCCCACTGACTCTCCCTTCAGCCAGTTGTCTCTCCATTCATCCAGTCTCTCACAGGCACCCATCTCCAGTTTCAGTCTGTTATTATATTCATTACTTTCAACTACTCCTTTTTATTTATACTCTCCAGCACATATCACTACTTAATTTGCATCAGTGGGTCTCCTCTTCCGTGCTATTGGTTAGTGGCAGTCATATTATTCACAGAGAAAGAAACAGGCTCCTTGCTTTAAGTTCCTGTGCATAGTGTAGAGGAGTTTTGAACCACCATTGCTGTCCTGTTCCCAGTAGCCCCAGCAGGGCAGCAGGGCCCACCTAACCACGATTTGTGGGGCAAGAGCCTCCAGAGATCATAGATACTAGAAGATCAAGGACTTTCCTAAGGATGTGTGAAATGCATTTTTTTAAAAAGCTTTCACAAAGACAGCAAAAAGGACTCCTGGCAGGAGTGCCCCTTCCCCTGCCAAATTTTATATACGTTCTTAAAAGTATTAAACAAATTGCGTACAAGAAATGGCCTAATTTTTTCATATGTGGGCAAAATTTATTTTTCCCTAACTTTCTTCTTAGAAACAATTGAACCATGACTCTTGAAATTCAAAAACACATGAATAACAACAGTCTGGAACAAAGACCAGGCATGGAAAATTCAACTGAACTTGTAAAAGTTTAACTAAGTTAAACAGCATCTTATAACATGAAATGTCAAAAAGTCTCTTAGTAGCAATAGAATAATGGTGAAGCAAATTCAGCATCTGTTTTTGGAGGGCTGATTAGGAAAAAAATAGCATCACAAGAAGAATAAATGGAAATAAAGGAGTGGTGGATAGTAATAGGTAACATACAGAAACTATAGGAGTTGTAGAAAAGTTTAGAAAATATTTCAGAATGTGTTTTTCTTAATTTATTCTTTTATAATCATAAGAACTGTTAGTGGCATATCTAATAACAGTAAGAAAAAATATTACACATACTGGAATGTTGCAAAGGGATGATAAAGGGATGAATGCTTTCAAACATCTTACTATTTTTATGGCTAAGGACTAATATCTTGGGTAATCTTTTGACTTTGTTATTCCAGTCTGATATTTTTGTAAACCAAGCTAATGTATGGCAGCCAACTCTGTGGCAGCGACTCCAGTTGCAGTGGTATTAGTTCCCATTCTTCCCATCCATGACAAAGAAAACTCTCCACTGTAGGAAACAAAACTACATGGAAATCAACCTTTCCTATGCATTGTAATGTACAGGATATGTCAATGTTAGATATGAATGACACTACTAGTGCACATCTAGACCACAGTACAGATGAAGCTTTCTGAAATCCTCTCTTGCAGTTGGCTTTCTCACCTATTTCCCCCACAGTTGATGCATCCTCTTTTCTATTGCTGAAAAATGAATAGATTCCCTTTCTTTGCTCTCCAAGAGGAGTTTTGCATCAGAGCAAAAAGTAGCTGGTATTCTCTGAGATGAACTGGCTCTAGCTGAAGTTCTTTGCTTAGCAGCCTACAGGTGGCCTTTCCTTCTGAAGAGCAGAGTGTTAGCAACAAAGATGGAGTAACCATTTATTGTCATATTCTATTACTATACCCACACAGTGGCTTATGAAAGGTCATCAGTCCCTGAGGGTATCAGTACAGAACCTACCAAAACCACTGAATTTCCCTGTTTCTTGGGACCTGCTCTTGTCTCAGACTCAGGAGTAACTCTTCATGCAGTATTTTGGTCCCTCTTGTTTCCTATCTGCATTGCAGATGATTCCAATGGCTATGCATCTGTATGGATGAGACATCTTGGGCTTCTCATTAGTCAGTTCTTGGGTAGCATAACATAACTTGGGACAGTTGTGCACATCCTTTCCCACCTATTCTTGGAAACACTGCTTGTGTCTTTTGGGGAGCATCAGCTCAGGCTGGTCCCTTCCAACCATTCCATTCTGTCAGCCAAGTTTGCTCCCTTCTCCTGTGCTGTGAGGTTATTGACACATTCTAGGGATTTATTTTACTAGACGAAAAATAGCAGCTTCCCAAGACTCCATGCATTCAGTTATAAATCCAGCTGGACCTCAGAATAGACACTGGTGCAACTTTCAGCATTTTCAACAGTAATGAGTTAGATCACACAACAATAGAAAAAATATTACTATATTTTCTTTTTTTGAAATAGAAAGGAGTAAGTCCCAATCCACACTGGGTTCTTTCCAGGGTTCCACACAGATCTTTCAGCAGCACTGCCTGTCTGAAAGTCTTTATGAAAGCTGGAGCTTTGTGGTATGCCAAATACAGAACATTCTGACAAAAGAGTAGAGAAGCATATTCCAAAGAAAGGAATGCTTTTATATTGAATTCCCTGAGAATGTTTCTCTAGCTTTGGGCTTAATTTCTCTTCCAATATACTTTTCCCCAAAAAAGGCTTAATTTGATTTCATACTGTCTCTTTAACATGAAACAGTGGAATGCATCATAATATTTTCTCACTTGCCAGAATTTGCTTTTCCAAATATGTGCATTTATTGAATGAGGTAAAACCAGATTGCATTCCGTTTGGGCAGCAGATGTGGCAGAAGTCTTCAGAAATTCCCTGGTAGATGGCTAGGATTCAGTGAATCCTACATGGTGTAACATCTGAGATGTTGCAGGGAGAGACAATGACGCTCCAAGGAGAATTTTTCAGTGGAGAGAACTTTCAAAATGTGGGTTAGTTTTCAGTAGGTTGATACGCTCCTGACCTTGCCAGACATGACAGAATACATTTCAGCTCATGTCCCAGCCAAGATATGTTAATTATCTGATGATTTATTTATACTATAATTATCAGTAGGTGTTGTTATTTTCCACCCTCAGCTGGACAGCTGCATTTTCTTGAAATATTGTGAAATGTTTTAGTGTAATTTTCAATTTTCATTTCTAATTTTGATGGCAGAGTGATGGTATCCTTTATAATGTGTTTTGTGTTGTATAACAAAAAAAGTTGCAAGAAGAATCAGGTGGCCTACACAATAATGGTAGCACATGGTCATTATTAGTGATTTCTACCATTTCAGGAGCTGACATCCCTAAGGAGTATGCTCTATTTCACCCAGGAGAAAATAAGTCGGGGGACTGTGGCCCTTAGGTTGGAAAAAAACACACAAAGCAGTAAGTTTAGGAAAAGCAAAAATTGTAATCTTGATTTCTAGCATTGGTTGGTCAGAAATCTCTGTGTTTGTTTCTGCTTAAGGAAAAATTCTCTTCTAACAAGAACGTTCACGTACATACACTCCCTCTGTTTCATGTCCTCCTAAAGGCCAAGGCCTTGCTTTTGGTTTCACTTACATTTGGGTTTTACTTTAGCAGGCTAATTTAAACAAATACATACGTCTGCTCTGAATGGGTCACCTTTTCTGCTGTACACCAGGAACAGCAAGTAGCCATTAATACAGGATAACTTGTTATTTAACCCAGCTTTACAGCTGCATGTTGTCAGCAGCGTCCCCCTCTCACTTGTGCTGCAGCAGTGTTTCTCAAAGTGAAGGCCATGTTCCACTTACGGGCCATGGGAAGGATCAAAGGGTGGGTTGGAAGCTGCAGAAATGGTGTTAATCTCAAGCAGCCCCAGCTGCAGTTCCACCGGATTTGCTTTGGTGCAGAGCTGGTGCCAGGAGTCCCCCTGCCCTTCCTCACTGCTGCCGGCTCCTGTCCTGCACAGCAGCCCTGGGAGTCTCCTGGCTGGGGCTGGGGAGCCACAGCACCTGAGCCAGCAGGGGCCTGCCTGGCTGGTGGAATGCTCTGCCACACAGGCACACGCCCTGCCACAGCCAGATGTGTTTCCCGGCCCAGCTCCCCATGCAGACAGAAAGTTCCAGAGTGTGGCTGGCTTCGTGCTGGCTGTGGCACAGGGTAAGAACAAGCTGTGAACACCAGGTTAAGCAGCACAGCCACAAGCTGGGAGCTTGTAGTGTCAGGTCATTCAGGGTCGGGGAAAGTGGAGGCTGTAAGTACTTGCTACGCTTTTGAAACTAGCCAGGAAACTACAAATTGACTTTAATTGCAGACAGTTTGTCTGCATGGAAGATGTGATTATTTAACTAATACAACATATATGAGCAGCCATTCTGGATCAGACCAATGTTCTTATTAGCACTGTATCCTGCCTCCAACATGAGCCAAGTATACAAAGAAAACAGGCATACTCAGTATTTTCCCCAAATACCCTCCTTGCTGCCAGCCACTTCCAGTTCAAGAGTTTCTGAGCTACATATGGTTGAATTTAGCAGTCCTCAGTGGACTCGTCTTCTATGAATATCTATTTCTCCTTGAACCCATGTAAAATTTTAGTATTTGCCATGTCCAAAGACAGTTTATGCCTTGATGTACTAATTTCAGCAAGTCCTTTCTTCTCTGCCTTGGAGAAAATGATCTGCGGCTCACACTTGGAGTCACACCAAGACAGATGAGCCAAAAGGAGTGGATGGAATTGCCACAGTTTCAAAAGGTTGAAGAAAACTCTTTTTGTTAGAAAGAGGTAATTTGGTCACTGTGTGCATTGAGTAATCTCTTCAGGAACTTAAGAGACCTATCCTTTAGCTGGTAAGCACAGGTTTATCTTTACAGACTTCAACAACAGCAAATTGCAGTTCAGCTTAGCTTTGTAAATGTCCATCGATGGGCTTGTAACATCTGCTTTTCTGCTGGGGTTGTTCTGGGGAGGGAGTTGAAAGCAATGCTCCCTGGATAGTCATCATAAAATCAGAAAGTGAATTGCTTAGATTGGCATGTGATGAGTCATTTGTTAACTAAGGAGTGGCAGAGGTCTCTGGTCATTGATCAAATATTTCAATATCCAAAATTCAGTATTTGTGCTCATTGAATCAAAGCTCTGCCAGCTTAATTTCTGCCAAGGATCCATCAAGCTTTTGTGCTAACTGCCTGTTGCAAACAAGCTGTACAAATTCTTCCTGCTGGTGCACTTGGCTCTTAACAATGACTGTCAACTGGGTAGGTATACAGTGCAAGCATAAAACCTGTCTCATTTGGCTTCCAGCTTTTGTAGGTTCATTTGGCTTATCAAATATGACTTGAGGTGGAATAATAGAATCACTAAGGTTCGAAAAGGTAACTCTTAAGCAGAATGTGTACTAGCTTTTCTTTCGGTAATTTCACATCACAGCCTCAATTCCTAGGTCACAGTAGCAAAAAATATACCCTTCAGAGGCTCATTTGTTTTCTCTTAGAGTGCATATCTAAGACTCTGAAAAACAGTATTAACCTACATCTTACCCTTGAGGACAGAAGCTGGGAAAGCTCAAAAATACCAAGTTGATGACTTCTGAGCACATCTATGCTGTGACATGATAGATGTGCATGTACAATGAGTGCCAAGAAAAAATGTTCTCTAACATGCGTGTTAGAAGATGCTGTGGGTTAGCTCTGGCAGGCAGCTCATTCCCACCCAGATTGCTCACTCACTGACTCCCAGCAGAGTAAGGGAGAGAGTTGAGAGGATTAAAGTGAGAAAATTTGGGTTTTGATATAAAGACATTTTAATAATAAAGGCGGTGGTATGCACAAGCGAAGTGAAACAGTGAATTCTTTATCTACTTCCCATGGACAGGCAGGTGTTCAGCCGTCCCAGAAAAGCTGGGCTCCATCACATGTTGATGACTTGGGAAGGCAAATGCCATCACTACAGATGTCCCCTCTTCCTCCTTCTTGTCCCAGCTTTTATTGCTAAGCACAACATTTTATGATTTATTACAGAAGTTGCCAACTTACGTTCAAACTGAGCTTTGGCCTCCCTAATTTTTTTCCTACATGTCCTAGCAACCCCCTTATATACTTCTTGTGAGACCTGACCCTCCTTCCAAAGATGATACATCCTCTTTTTATTTCTAAGTTCCTTAAAAATCTCGTTGCCCATCCAGGCTGGATGTTTATCAGAATTCACAGAATGTCCAGGTTGGAAGTGACCTTCA
>VZTR01025320.1:461477-474452 GCA_013400775.1 Chaetops frenatus
AGGAAAGGAAAGGAAAGGAAAGGAAAGGAAAGGAAAGGAAAGGAAAGGAAAGGAAAGGAAAGGAAAGGAAACAATAAACCTCCTAACTCTATTGAAAATTAACCCATCCAAACTGATGCCAGGAAACCTTTTTTGCCTTAGCAGTGTGTTCTGAAAACCTGCTCATACAGATACTGTGTGCTCTAGTGACGTAGATTCCCTGCAGCAGTTGTTAATTGCTTCCTATTGGCCTAAATCCCTGGCTACCTTTGAGCAAACCTGCAGCACTCCTGCATACATGGCATGACCCAAAGGATCCAAGCAGCTTCTCCAAAACTATTCAAGTGTTGTGCAGGGGCAGGCAGTTCCTGCCAGGCACACAGGCTCCACAGAAGAGCTTAACCAGAGCTCTGCATCATGGCTGAGAGCATCAGCTCCTCTGATCCAACAGCTACCTACCCACCAATGTCAATGGCTTTGAAATAAATGCAGTGAAGGGAAGAACAGTAGGACAATAATGAGCTCCAAAAGAAGCCAGCCTTGGACTTAAGGCAATAGTGAATGTTTTGCATGAGAAGTACAGCAACACCTATGGGAAGAGCTGTTCCACGGGAAAATTCTCTGGTGACTGGCCCAGCTCTCTAGGACCACTGCCTGTCTGAAGGAGGACAGACCACAGCCTATAAAACCAGCTACTAGAGCTGGAACAAATGAATCTGCTGTTGTCACTAAATGCTGTACCATGAACATTTCCTCAGTTCTGAACTCTCAGGTGCAGTACCTAAAATGGCATTATGTTCTTCAGCTACTCTTTGTGGGAAATAGGAGGTGTCTCCTTGACTTGCCATATTCATTCTCTCTCATTGAAGAGTTTGCTCTATGTGTGTGGAAAGGAGGAAGGGGATAGAAAGGACAGGGTTTTCCAGAATACTTACTACTTTCCTGAGCCCTTATTAAGCATATGCATGAGATGCATCTCCTTCATTTCTTGCCCTAATATGTGGGTTTTATGCGTCATTTACAGAGCATTAAAAAACCCATAGACAATCAAAAAAGCAGACATGCAGTTTGACTGAAAGATCTGGGAAACAATAATACTTTTTCTCAAGTCTGATTATCTTCATTTTATTCACCTAACAAATGAGAAAACATGTTTTCAAGTGGAATTATTTGGAATCAGACTAGATGCAGGATGTGTTATTTGTCTGAGATGTTGAAACTTCTGGATTTATTTAGGAAAACATTGCTTTAAAGGGAGTTCCTCAGAAGAAACCAATTAAATGTAATTTAGAAAAAAATGCATATTGTGGCATAAATGATGAAATATGATTGCAAAATGTATAGCTTTCTCTTCTGGTTTTATTTTATCTGGTTGGACCTTCTCCACAGGCCTGAACAGCAACAGCTAATTGTATTGAAATGTGGGAGAGTTTTTAGTGGTTTTGGGTGTGGAAAAATACCTAACAAAAGGACAACTTCTTGTGTCTCAGATCAGACCTACAAAGTTCTGATCTGACTCAAATGCCCAAGGGTGAAAAACAAGTGCATTGGAAGCCCATAAAAATCAATAGCAGTCCTTTCTTTTTCCTTCACTGACCTTTAAAAATTACTTTGAGGTTGAAATCCTGCCCTCACTAACTTCAGTGGTTCTTGGATGATGTCCACATAGACGTGTTTACCACCTCCAGAGCATTTCTTTAAAAAGTGGGGAGCTTCCCTGTGCTTGCTACCTACCAACCCCATTGGCAAAGTGGAATCAAAATTCAGACAACTTAATATTAGATCAAATGTATTTATTGATGAAAGTACTTTGAGCAGTCCTGCTGAGTGCTTGCATCTCTTAACAAAATCTTGCAGATACTGAAGGTTTTTTCTCTATGCTTGATTCTGCCTAAGGCATTTCTGTCATCCTCCTCCAGGGGCTCTGTGCAGGTACAACAATCCACATCCACAATCTCTGCTCCTCACAGTCAGGGCTCCCAATTGCAGATTGGAAAGGTATCATGACATTTTGAATGGTTTAAGCTACCTTTTGACCTGCTTTTTCTCCTTTAGTAGTGGGAGTGAAAACCTGGATACTTTTCATAACAGCTAATTATTGTGCAAAAATCCCTAGAGACTTAAAGCTACATTTTTTTCCCTTAGGTTTAAGTAAAATACTGTCCAGAAACAACTGCAGAGGCAAACATAAAAAAAAAAAAAAAAATCTTTGGTTCGGTTCGGTTTTGAACCCTTTGGTACACTTTGGTTTGGTTGATTCCAACCACTTTTGCAGCTACTACAGAGACTGTCATTTGTCTGGTTTCAATATTGAAGCTTCATAAAAGTATTAAGGTACTGAATATGAAAGCAGAAATGTGTCAACCTCAGCCCTGCACTCACTTGATCCCCACTAGCTGCGACAGCGGTTCATGTGCTTCAAGCAGTTGTGGTTAAAAACGCTTTTATGTCTATCTAAAGTTACCACCAATAACACAGGGCCCTCTACCAGCACTGTTGTAGGGTACAAGTTCTTGGAAGCAGTAATAACAGGATTGTTTCTCTTCCTGTGTGTATGATCATTTTAACCTTAATTGTAGCTGTTCATCTATTAAAATAAATAACTCAGGAATATAACAAGTTTTAAATTCCAGCTGTTCAAACAGTCTTTTTATTTTCTTTGTGCACATGGTTTGGTGGGTAATTTATTGTATCCATTTTCTTCTTTTTGTTTTTTTTTACTAAGAAATATATTTTCCAGATATACTTGAGAACTGTGTATGGAACCACTGCTGGTTCAACAGGGGGCCATAAAGAAAAATGAACTTTGCTTTTTCTTTAATAGCACATGACCTGTGATACTCGTTGATTTCTGATTCTGGTAATGATTCACAAGGTGATTGAGACTGCCACTGTGCAGCTTAATATTCCACCTGTCCCTTTGCTCTTCCTGCTAGCTCCTTTTCCCTGAACTTTGCTAAAATGCCTATTATTGTCCACTGTGGCTTCTCCCAAAGGGATGCTACTCTTTGTCCTTGAGATACACACCAGACTCCACTAAACAGCCTTCTCTGAGATAAGAAGCTCTGCTTCCTACATCAAACAGCTTACAGGGGATTTACAGGTGTAGATTTAAGGTCAGTTGTTCCCCATGCTTCTCCAGTAAAGCCAGAGAAGGACTTCCCCACTTCCATCCCCCAAAGGAAGAGGCAAGAGGGCAGAGATGTTGTGGCCTAGAACTGTCCTCCCACGCTCTGTCAGTCCTGAGGAGATGCAGGGAAAGGGAGGCAACATGCAGCAGCAGAGAATCAGCACTGCTGGCTGACATCCAGGCGTGATTCAGAACACAAGTTACCAAAATGTTCTCAGGAGCTGCTTCTGATTTTAAACTGTTCATATACATTATTAAATCAGACTGGAAGGGCAATAGAATCACTGAGTCCAAATGGGGTCCATGAAAAGGACTTTCTTTTTTAGTTTTGTATTCTTGTTATCACACCATCTCACACATGAAGCGAAGCTGGGGATTTTCTTGCATTCAGTAATGCAAAACATATAATGAGACATAGTTCCACTTGTAGAAAGATAAGAGATAAAGGAAATAAAGGAAACAATATTTTTTGTCTGCTAGGGAAATGGCACACACAAATATGAATGCCTTGATTTTCATTAGCATTTAAAGCTGGCACTACATTTGTCTGGTCTTAAAGCGGATATAGATCCCTTGTAAACCCCCCTTTGCTACTGGAATAGTGTAAAATGTCCCTTTAAATCAAACCAAGGACAGGGTCTTCTGACCGTTTATCTTCTGACCACAGGCACTGTAAAACTCTAATGCAGTCAAGAAAGGCTGCAGCTTTTCTGCATGGTGACAGGTTTAAATAATCTGGAAGAGTGCATGTAAGGTCTGTTTCTGGTTACATGTGTGTGCCTGTTGCCTAATTCTGATGTGTAAATGCTTCCCGTATCCTAAAAATGGCAAAGCCTATATAATTCACCTCAAGTCACCCTGGAATTCTGAATCCAATTTGTGATAGGAGCCAATGACTTCTGCTTCAGAAGTTTCCTTCCAAAAACAAAAAAGAAAATCTTTGTGAAGGAGCGGCTGTTCAGAGGACTACTGCCTCCTGATTTTCTCTGCATCATGTTCTCCTTAACACAGACTAATTGTCAACACTTCTGAGCATGATGTCCAACTTCCAGCATACTATAAGATGCTCAAAGGGGAAAACATACCATTATTATGAAAGATAGTGTGCTGTCCCACAAGACACACTTGGCAAAAGGAATAAGGAAATAAAGTAGCTTGAAACTATAGCTGAACATTGGCAGACTGTTACAAAGGCTGCAAAATAGGAGAAATCTCAGCATGTTTCAGTTATATTGCCTCTCCTATATCATGAATCCCATGACCTAGGCAGGTCTGCTCCAGAATTCTCAAGAAGTAATAGTGGGAGAGAATTGATTAAAGTTGAGGAAGAAAAAGCAGCAAAGACAATAGAAGCAGATTTCCTAGCTTTTGATGAAGTATGTCTAATAAGAATTCTAAATGCTGGCCTGTCTTAAGAAATGTTTGCTTGAAGTGCCAAATCCCAATAATGCTTCATGAAAAATATTTTAAACCTTCTATTTAAAGGCGAATGTGTGTGTGTGTATACATGCGTGTGTGCACGTGCATGCGTGTGTGTGTTGTGGGGTCTGCATTTTAGTTCTTCACCTTGGAACAGAAGTTCTTTTTTCTGCTTATGAAGAACTACTTGTATGGTAGTGATGCTGCAGTTATGAGCAATGTAAATGCTTTTAACCTAAAAGAGAACTAAAATGTCTAGATACCAAGATAGGCCGAGGGCTTGTCTGGAAAAAAATTTAGAATGTTGCTCTGAATTGTGAACAACAAAAGATCCCCTTTCCACTTACAAAGTAAATAAACTAGGATTAAAATAACTACTGTCTACAGGTATGACAAAAATAGCTGATTCCTGTGACAACCATGAACAGATGTATGAGGAAACCTTCCCAGGGTTTGCAAAGCAGTGCTTGGGGGCACAAGAAAGCTTTGTAGCCTGGAATGATTGCTGATGTTCTACTGAATACCACACACGTTACCAACCACCAGAGAAGTCAGAGATACAGTGATTTTGTCTGAATCCCTTCCCCTCACTGCTTTGTACACACCAGCACACATCCAGTCCCATGCAGAACTTTCCAAATTGAAATCACACATTGTGCTTCCCCTGAAATGTGCAAGCCATCTGCCACAACTCTGTTTGGGTTTGAGCCATTTCTTTGTGAATAGGTGCTTATAAGTTTCTCTTGTTATTATTTGTACTTTGAGGTAGGTGATGGGGGAGTCCAAGACCACCAACACTTTCTTTGTCTGACCAGATGCATACAGAATTATTTTCTATAAATAATGGAAGAAAGTTCTGAAAAATGTATTCCTATTTATACTTCTGTTGGATTTTTCATTAGTTCTGGCTTGTGTGTTTATTTTTAATATGTTGAGAAATAAGAATAGAGAAGTATTGTAAGTATATTATGACAAAGGTGCTAATAACATCAAAGAAAATAATATGTTTTACAATAATGATTAAGAAAGTGTTTATGATTCACTATAAATGTATGCCAGTGTTTTCAGCAAGTGTTATGAAGTATGTGAAGTACTAGGAAGCAGTATTTGTTTTCCCCTGTGGATAGCTGAGATGGTCACCACTGATATAGGGGGGAAAAAAGGACAGTTTTGTGTTTTTTTCTTTTGGTTTGATTTAGTTTTGAAGAAAACCCTGCTGAAGAAGTGACCTTTTTATTCCTTTGACCTACATGACCTTAAGACTTGGTTTGCTCTCCCATAAAGAATTCCACAGCCAGTAATTCTAATCCCTAGAACATTCTCCCCAAACACTGTCTAAGACAAAGTCAAAACATGGGGGTTTTTTAACATCTTGTCTCAGTGGAGCACAGCTGCTCTGTGGGTTATGGATGGAAAGGTGATCTGATGCACACTTCCTTTGAGCATGCACAGGAATACATACATATCTACACTTTTTTTTTTTTTTTTNGAACATACAAAGAAAAAGAAATTTTTTTCCCTCACAAAATTGAAAATGTCTCAATAATTCAATAACTTAAAGTACTAGTTTGATGTGAGTGTCTCTTGCTTCCTTTTAAAGGCAGCCAATTTGTGTACGTGTGTAAAAATAAGATGAAAAATCTAATTTGCAGTTAGAAGGGACCTGTTGAGCAGGACCACTTTAAAGATATTTCAAGTTGCTTATGACCTCATCTAGTCCAGTTTTAAATACCTCCAAAGAAAGAGAATCCATAAGCTCCTTGGACATGAAATATAATTTCTTCATGTGTTTCTATTTTTAAATAGGAATCTCCATGGCCACCTTTCTATTTCCACAGTGAACTTAAGCTTTCATATCCATTATTAAAATAACACAATTCAGCTCCTTGTATGATTATTTTCAATTTTACTTTTTCAGAAGAATTTAGAGCAAGGGAACATGTCAGGCATACCAATGTTTATTAAACATAGCAGCAAGATAGGAAGGCAACAGACACAACCTGTAAGCTTAAGTTCCACTGGTCAGAGTAGAAAATGCTTTTCCAAAAGTCTCTGTAATTTTTAAAGGAACTTGTAATTTGATTTTCACCCCAAAAAATGTAAAGCATTCAGTCCATTTTGGACACACTTGCCAGGAATATTTTAGTAAATGAACTTATTTTGTAAAGAAAAGAAAATTATTCACAGGAAATTAATTCAGAAATTTATCCAGAAACCAGAATCTGAGTTTTATATTTGTCCCATGACCATAAAACTCTGTCCAAAGAAATAAAATGTTGTACACTTGCAACAGACAGCCAATGAAACAAATGACAAACCGAGACTAAGTAATGGTTGAATTCAGGAAGATGGCATCCTTCCTGCCAATACCTTTCAAGCAGAAAAAGCAGCAATATGTGCCAGGCTCAATGCTTGTAGCAGTTTTTCATGCACCTCTTACATTGGTGCAGTCTGCAGAACACGTTATTTTAGAAATTTACAAAACCAGGTTGGCTGCTGGATAAAAGGATAATCCAGTTTCTCAGCGTTTCTTAACCTTCATCGTTTGCACCATTCCTAACAACAATCCAAAGTTTCCTCTATATACACAATATTTGCAAGGATCTTGTCCCAAATGGAGGCAGTTCCTCTAACAGTGTCCAGAAAAAAAATGAGTTTTACCCAATGGCCAATCTCAAATGCAGGCTGCTCTGCTGTACCAAACCACTGTTGTTCACTTTCTTGGAAATGTTTGGCAGCACTTAAAATCACTAAGGTCAATTCTTTTAAAATATATGTCTACCCATAAAGCCAGATGTCTTGGGAACATGAATGCAGTTTGTGGATGTCTGAGAGACAGGAGGAAAGTGTAATTGATACTTTGTTTCCCCATCCCATTTGAAATGTTTTGCTTCTCTAAAGTATGGTAACATTTAAGGAAGAAAGGAAGCACCATGGTCGAACTTGATGGTCTTAGGGGCCTTTTCCAGCCTTACTGGCTCTCTGACTTCTCCTAATGTGGAGAACACAACCAACTCCATCAAACAGTCCTGTGAATGGGCATAAAGTATTGGGTCTTTAACTTTTCAGATATCTAGGAGCAAATGTTATTCTTCTTCTCCTTGAATAAGTGTGTTTCTTTCTTGTGAAGACACGAATGGGAGAGAGGTTGGGGTTTTATGTCTTATCCCTAAAGATGCATGTAAATTTGAAAAAAAATACTGATGTTTAAATAACGCTAAACTCTCGCCTGTGTTAAAACCTACAAGAGGAGAGTGAAAATCAGATAAAATTCCACAGGTGTTTTGCCAGAGACTAGTGACCCTCAACTGCATCTTTGTTTCTTTGATCTGAAACTACAATTTCTCCTTAATAATTCAAAAGGAGAAGCTGAGTGACAGGCAGAGGGAGATCATCAGGAGAAAAGTAACCTGACTAACATTTACATGCTGACCTTAAATCTGTGAACTACTCTCTTAATAAGGTCCTGATAATTAACATACACACCAATATTTCAGGAACCATATTTCTATGAATTTTCATTCTTTATATTGTAAAATTCCCCACAATAACTTCAGCTCTGCCCATGTTATCTTTGATATTTCCCATGGAAAGAGACAGCATTACTGTGACCAGTTTGGGGCTGCATATATATTACCAGTGAATATGTGTGTACCCTTTGGCAAGGTTGCTTCAATTAAATTGTATTTATAAGGGCAGAGTTCTGCCCACATTTTCTCAGACTCTGTCTTTTACCCAGCAGTGTTTGACACCAGTTAAAGGAACTTTACTACCTATCTCACTTTGAAACTTAGTTAAAATCAATTCCCAAAACTTAAGTGATTGAACTGGGAAGACAGACTCATAGACAACACTTTGTTGTAAGTCCCATTTCTTTTCAATATTCCCACATTTTGTCAGTTCTCTGGCTTGAAAGAAGGACGAGTTATGTCCAGCTGAAGGCATGACTTGACATCAGTGTGTATATAAAAAAGTGGTCTTATTTACAGTGGTCTGAAAACTTATGATGCTGACCCCACAAATGACTTCTCACACTATCATGACCCTTCTCTCTTACTATCAAATTTCCCTGCCTATGAAATTAGAGCAATACAGAGGAGAAGCAGCAGCTCAAGATTGTGGCAGCCAAGAGCTTATGGACCTTCCTACTGAAATGGTGGGGCATGAATGGGCAAATTAATTCTTAAACAAAAGATTACCATTCCTGTTCAGGAAACACTTAGTGTGAGGTAGAATAGTTTTAACAGGAAAAACTTTGAGGCTTTTTCCTTAACATAATTTTGCCAGACTCTAGAAAAATTTAGCGTGATTCTCCAGACTAGAAAAATCAGTGTCCTCACACACCCTGAGTTTGGGTGCCCTGCATTTGGAACTGCATATCTTGGAGTGTGTTGGATGCCTCATGCTGCTTCCCCTTTTCTCTAGGCCAAAAAGATTAGAGAGGTCCACAAAGGCACCAGACCTCCAAAAGTAAAGATCTTTAAGTTGTACATTTACATGTGGCTTGTTTTAAACCCTACTGCTACACCCTGTAAAACATACCAGGACTGCTGTTACTTCTTTATTGGCTTGTAAAACTTGATCATCTCTCCCAAATCCATAAGAGCACTGTTTACTAAGCTACTTGTTCCTATTTTCCAAAAGATACCAGACACCCATAAGGAAAATTTAGTCTAGGAATTAAAGTTCATCGGCTTTTTCTGAAGTTTTGAGTTGAAAGATGTTGGCAAAGAAGATGCTGTTACCAAAACATCAGTGGTATGTGCTGAAACACACTGTATGTTTGTAATGAGATGACCATTAAAATTTGACTACCTGAGAACTGCTAGGGTTGTTTTTAATGGCTTGTATCCATATATAATGCATAATGGAGGGCAGGATTCATGCTAGCTCAGGCTTAACTAATAATTAATAAGGATTTTGATGAGTGATAAATCCAGGCCAGCTAACTCATATGCTTGCCCTAGGTTTAGCTAATGAAGTTCAAGCTTTCAGACTACTAAAATACTCATGTGATGCCTGCCAGATTTACTAGTGCTGGCAGATGCACTGCTGGAAAGGTGGAAGTTCCCTGGCCAAAGATGTGAGATGCAGCTGTCTCCTGACTCCAGGAGAGGCAGTCAGCAAGTGATTGGCAGCATAGGATGGAAAAGGATAGACCCCTGGACCATGGGTTGATTCTGAACAGAAGATATGATCCACAGCAGACAGAAGTTTAAATTAGTTGGTGAGGCAAAGGGCATTGCTGTTCCTACTGTTGGTGATCAGCTGTCCAATGGCAGTTTGGGATTTATCAACCAAGTTGGTAACTTGCTGGCATCTAAGCTTTCTTCAGGTACCTCCTTTTAGGCCTGTATTGTCAGCCCTTTAAAAATGGTCTTTGCAGCACTCTGAAGAGAGCTGCAGGAAGCAGAACACAGGCTGAATGTTTTAGCGGTAGAGGGATGTGAGAAGTGTGGGATCTTTTGCCAAATCTTCTTGGCTTTTCTGCACTAAATTTGACTGATTTTCTCTATGTTTTAACCTTTGACACTGTTCTTTAGGGGCTCTGTATAACATATATTTGAGTGGCTGAAGACTCAAACAGTCACAGCAAAAATCTAATGGCTTATTCATCAGACATGTCAGGTTTTCAAGACTCAAGTTATTTCTTAGTAACCAGCACTTTTCTTAGCTGCAGCCTTGTTTCTCCAGGGCCTAATGTAGAGAGACAGAAAACATTCTCACATTTTCAGAAAATGAATGTTTCCATTCTTTTCAGTGTGGGTAGAAATGGTGAATAGTCTTCATTAAACTTAATTCTCCCAGCCTTCTTTATGACATGTCTTCATGGTGAAAGTTCTACTCACCCAAAATAATAATAGTAATTTTTATTCCTTTTAACACTTTTTTCCCATAGTCCTTCAGAGACTGATAAACTAGATGTAATGAGTGACCACAACTGAAATGCAGCCAGTTTTGAGGTGAAACACAGCAGCTATAAAATGGCAAACAATAACATTTCAAAGTAGGTTAGGAGAGGACAGAAGGAGTAATAATATATGCAAGAGAAAATTCAGAGGAAATGTAAGAATACAAAACAGGAACTTGGTCAGTACATACCGTATTTAAAACTCACACTAAAAATAAGTATTTCAGGGGAGGGTTAGTAGCTGAATGTTCTTTTGAGTCTACATTCAGCTTGTTGCCAAGTGCGTTCAGTATGTGATAAAAGCAATTGAAATGTTTGACCAAAATGTGAAACATTGGGATTTTGTTTCACACTACACCTGTTAGTATGAAATTATAACTGTTTTCACTAGTGAGAACTATTCTAGACAAAATAAGTAGCTATCCAGGAGGAGATAGGTGTGGGGAGGATCAGTGAGTTTAATCCAAGGAGCACTCTGTGTGTGTCAGCACTTTTACTCCATCACACCTTGTCCACAGAGGGATGTGACAATTATTTACACCAGGGCACACAGTACCTTGATTTCTTTGTATATTATCCCTCAGGATCCTAAAAGGAAAATGAGGTCTCCAACCACCTGTAGTTTAATTTGCAGTTATTATAGAAAGAGACCTTGGAGCTAAGGAGTCTCTCAGTAAATTCTGCCTTGTCTACATTCTCTTATATCCACTTGGGATTTCCCTGCAGTACCTCTTGAGCAACACAAAGACCTCTCTATTGAACCTATGAAAACTCCCATTTGCTCACCTGCCTTGAGGAAGTGCACTGGTTTCAGTTTCTTTCAGCAAGGTAATACTGGGCTGTGGATGTAGACCCAATTGTGTTACTAGCTTTTTGTGATTCACTTTTTGTATTTTTGAGGTAACTCATAGCAGCCCCTGTACAAACATCCAGCTCTCAAGCCCTGTTGGCCAGTTGGTCAGTTCCAATGGACACAGTAATTGTCCTACACTGGTGAAGGAAGCTGGTAATGGCAGCTAAATGATGACATGAACAGCAAAGTCTTGACTTCATTTTGAGATAAGACACCCCAGGGCTGCACACCCATCTCAGCCTAGGTCTGGATCAGCATTAGAAGCAGACCAATATCCCAAGCATTTTCCCCTGAACTGCTCTGGGCACTAAGCCCAAATGAAGAGACAGCCCCAGGGAGATCTGCTTCCCAGCAATATCCAGTTCCCACATGCCTCTTTTTTCAGGTGGATCCTGGTAGGCACCCTATTATAGGGAGAATATCACCAATTCTTAGAGTAAATTTCTTTCCTTCTCTTGTCTCCTGAGCTGGCATTGTCTCTGAAAGCTGGAGGAAGAGCTCAAGACCTGGCCAGGGGATGGAGGGTGAAGAGGGGAACAGCTCTATTGCTAATGCACAGTTGAATTTTTCCACATCCAGACTGCAGACAGAAAAGGGATTTCTTGCTTTGTTTGTCTCCTCCATCATTAGAACAACAGAATTGGATTTTTGCATATGTTGCTTAGAAGTCTGGAACTAACTTTCAGTAGCAATGAGCTTTATGTCTTTTTAAGTCCCTGATGTTTTTTACCTCTCATGAAAAAAAAAAGCTGACTTCATTTGTAGCCTGAAATTCAGATGGATAGTCCCTGCTGTTAAAATTATTTTGCTGTTAGTCCAGCTAAGATGTGAAGAAGCAGTTGAACCTTTCTGATAGCCATTGTAACCTCCTAACCCAAATGTTTCAGGCCAAATTTTTCAGCAGATGAACATGCATTTTACAGAAAAAGCATGTTGCACAGTCTGAGTAGTAGGTGTGATGGGAAATACGCTGTGTTGGCATCCAGCTAGCACAAAGGCCAGCTTCATTCTCTGCTGCATTGACATTCTTCAGCTTCTTTTCCACATTNCTTTCAGTAGCAATGAGCTTTATGTCTTTTTAAGTCCCTGATGTTTTTTACCTCTCATGAAAAAAAAAGCTGACTTCATTTGTAGCCTGAAATTCAGATGGATAGTCCCTGCTGTTAAAATTATTTTGCTGTTAGTCCAGCTAAGATGTGAAGAAGCAGTTGAACCTTTCTGATAGCCATTGTAACCTCCTAACCCAAATGTTTCAGGCCAAATTTTTCAGCAGATGAACATGCATTTTACAGAAAAAGCATGTTGCACAGTCTGAGTAGTAGGTGTGATGGGAAATACGCTGTGTTGGCATCCAGCTAGCACAAAGGCCAGCTTCATTCTCTGCTGCATTGACATTCTTCAGCTTCTTTTCCACATTTTTTTCTGTTTGTTCAGACAACCTGAATCTTGAAATGATGGAAGGATGCCTGCAGCCTCTTGGGTAAACTGGTGCCATTGGCAGTTCAGCCAAATGCTTTGCTGTAGCATAAGACTCCACCAGAAATCCAAAGAACTCAGATGTCTGTACACTCCAGCCCAAGCAGACAATGTGTAAATGCTTAGTCTGAGGTATTTTATTATCTTGTCTCTCGTCTATTTGAGGATGAACATTTAATCTGTCCTGGATTTTTAATAATTTTTTTC
>VZTR01025320.1:474526-490485 GCA_013400775.1 Chaetops frenatus
GGATTTTTAATAATTTTTTTCTGCAATGGTTGAAAAATACAATAAAATCAATTTGCTGAACTAGTGTCCTCCTAGTCTCAGTGAAAGAATAAAACATTTGGAATTCTCAAGGTTGAGGGAGTGAAAAATTATTACTCTCGGCTCTCCTGTTAAATCTATGACTTGTGTAAAAAAGGTTTAAAAATCCTTCAGGCAGAATATTTTCAGAAAGAGATTTTTTTTAACTGTTGAGAATTTTATTCATTATGGACAAGAGAAAACATTCTTCCATGAAATGCTGGAGAGATTTCAATGTATTGGGCAGCTGGGAAAAATTATAGATCAAATGAAAACCTTCTGAATTGAATTTTTCATGGTGGTTGGTGATTATTACTTATTACAGTACATGTTAAATTGCCTTTGCTCACTCCTGATGATTTAGCTTACATTTTCACTCTTGAGTAGCTGAAAGGTTTGAGTAGTAGAATTAATTCCACTTGGAAAGAAGCTCCCAGACTTCAGCATAAGATATATCTTTCTGGTCAAATATTTCCTGCCTTTCCTGGCACGAAGTTTTTCTTACAATGAGATGGCTTGAAAGGCAGATCTCATTGTTATTTCTTGCAGAGATGTGGGGGTGCTATTTTTTAGTTTTACTAGGTGACATAATGATGTCTGTATTAAAATAAATGGTTTTTGAAGACTTCATTTTCACAGACATTTCAGATGAAATCCAGCTGAATCACTGGGCCAGCAGCCACCCCAAATAATTGAGGCCATTAATTTCAGAAGAATGACATCAATGTTAAGTTTGCCCAGGAAGCAGAAGACTCTAGATTAGTCACCCAAATTAGGATGTTGAGTTTCTATTTAGCTGATTCAATTCACTTCAGGTAATTTAACTCAATGCCAGTGTAATTGGAGCACCCAGACACATACCAGGGATCCAGTAAACAAACCTTCACTTGTCCATCTTCAGTTCATCCTCGTCTTTTATGGTTGCGGTGACCAGTAATACCAAAGCTTATGAGCTTCAGACTTATTTGAATGTATATATCATCAAGAGGTGAGGGGAGAGAAGCAAATTCCTCATTTAGTAGATTGCTGTGCTGTAGGTGCTAGTGAAAAGAGGATTTTCAGCAGCCTATGTAGTTGTGATGTTTGCTAGGTTGTTTATTCAGTAATGACTTTTGGACTGGAGACCTGCAATTTGAATCACTCACAGCCTTCCTTCTGCTCTTCATCCATGCAAGTTCATTTTGCTGTGAGGAAAGATTTTATAAATACTTTAGCAGCCACAGTTAAGACTGTATTTAACAAGTTGAGCAGAACTGCAAGAACTTGTAACAAGCCTTAAAACCAGGATGAAAATATTTTAAAGCTTCAACCAAAGCAGGATTAAGAACATGAGCTTTTTACTTTTGTGATTACAAATTAAAGGTTTACAAAAAGGTTTTTCCTTGTTGCTTAAAACCTTTAACCCTCTAGACCTTACTCCTCTTGTCTGTACAAAGCTGTCTCCATTATTTACATAGCAGAAACATAGGGGTGGCTTTAGGACACAGGGCTGTTTTCCAGACAGAGTAGGAAAACTCACAGGCCAAATACTGCTTTTTTTGGGTTGAAAGACAGTTATTTTCTTCTGTTGCCATGTCACATGATGGGGGAGCATCCACATTTAAAATGGATGCTAAATCCTTTCTTGTTACCTCCCCCAGGTAAATCCGTGGGGCTCACTTCTACTCTCAAGATGGATTACATCACTTAATTTTTATATTTAGGGATTGACCCAAAAGTCTGCTAAAAGCAGCTTGTTGTCCATGTGGCCTTAAAGAGAAAGAATTTTTTTTTAAAATCTGAAGTATTTTAATTTTATTTCAAATTAGAATTTTTTTTTTCCACACAAACCTGAGAAAATATTGCAAAATTGGTTTTGTGAATTTTAAATTCAAAATTTTGACTGGATGCTTAATACAAGACAGCCAAGATAGTTCTCTGCTTTGTTCTACCCAACATATGGACAAACTCCCTATAAAGTAAGACTTTGCTTTTCTTACCTTTATAATCATGTCATAGCTTAAAAAATTGAATTTCCCCCCTCACCCCCTTAGTTGTAATGGTTTTGCTTGTGATCTGAGAGTTAGGATATATGGCTGTACATCTGGAAACTTTTTCTAGTTATCTCCAAAATCTTAGTACAAATGATACTAACAGGCAACCAACCAAGGAAATTATGATGCTTGGACTGTGTCTTTGAAAAGGATGTTTTGAGTGATGCGTGGTTATAATTTTCCGGATTGCATTCAGATGTCAGAACTGGCAGTTGCTTCCCCAAACAGCAGGTGTTCAAGCTGACAGACATGATGGTCATAATAACCAGCATAAAATTTTATGATGAATTCTAAATAGCACAGTATCTGTGTTTGACCACATGCAGAGTCATTAGGCAGTGACAGATTTATTAAATCCCCAGACTGATATGAGCAGAATCTGAATTCAGACACTGAATGTGGGAAAGGTCAGTAAGCGATGAGCGTGAATGGTCCTTTATTCCTTATTAAAATGACAAAGACTTTTTCAGTACCATCTCTATACTTTTACCACGTCTCTTCCCTTTGAGCACCCCTGTAAACATCCCTGAGACACTTATCTGCCTGAGCTCCTTGCAAACTAAAGTGGAGAAAATTATCAATAACATATGAGCTATGCCCGTGAAAAGTTCTGAGGCACAGAGATGGGTACTGGAGGCAAATTTAGAATTTGATGTATTCTTAACAGGGTAAGTCTACATCAATATGTTCCAAACCTTTTGAATTATATCTCACATAGAAATGTCATGAGATAGTTTANCAAATGCTTTGCTGTAGCATAAGACTCCACCAGAAATCCAAAGAACTCAGATGTCTGTACACTCCAGCCCAAGCAGACAATGTGTAAATGCTTAGTCTGAGGTATTTTATTATCTTGTCTCTCGTCTATTTGAGGATGAACATTTAATCTGTCCTGGATTTTTAATAATTTTTTTCTGCAATGGTTGAAAAATACAATAAAATCAATTTGCTGAACTAGTGTCCTCCTAGTCTCAGTGAAAGAATAAAACATTTGAAATTCTCAAGGTTGAGGGAGTGAAAAATTATTACTCTCGGCTCTCCTGTTAAATCTATGACTTGTGTAAAAAAGGTTAAAAAATCCTTCAGGCAGAATATTTTCAGAAAGAGATTTTTTTTAACTGTTNTTTTCACAGACATTTCAGATGAAATCCAGCTGAATCACTGGGCCAGCAGCCACCCCAAATAATTGAGGCCATTAATTTCAGAAGAATGACATCAATGTTAAGTTTGCCCAGGAAGCAGAAGACTCTAGATTAGTCACCCAAATTAGGATGTTGAGTTTCTATTTAGCTGATTCAATTCACTTCAGGTAATTTAACTCAATGCCAGTGTAATTGGAGCACCCAGACACATACCAGGGATCCAGTAAACAAACCTTCACTTGTCCATCTTCAGTTCATCCTCGTCTTTTATGGTTGCGGTGACCAGTAATACCAAAGCTTATGAGCTTCAGACTTATTTGAATGTATATATCATCAAGAGGTGAGGGGAGAGAAGCAAATTCCTCATTTAGTAGATTGCTGTGCTGTAGGTGCTAGTGAAAAGAGGATTTTCAGCAGCCTATGTAGTTGTGATGTTTGCTAGGTTGTTTATTCAGTAATGACTTTTGGACTGGAGACCTGCAATTTGAATCACTCACAGCCTTCCTTCTGCTCTTCATCCATGCAAGTTCATTTTGCTGTGAGGAAAGATTTTATAAATACTTTAGCAGCCACAGTTAAGACTGTATTTAACAAGTTGAGCAGAACTGCAAGAACTTGTAACAAGCCTTAAAACCAGGATGAAAATATTTTAAAGCTTCAACCAAAGCAGGATTAAGAACATGAGCTTTTTACTTTTGTGATTACAAATTAAAGGTTTACAAAAAGGTTTTTCCTTGTTGCTTAAAACCTTTAACCCTCTAGACCTTACTCCTCTTGTCTGTACAAAGCTGTCTCCATTATTTACATAGCAGAAACATAGGGGTGGCTTTAGGACACAGGGCTGTTTTCCAGACAGAGTAGGAAAACTCACAGGCCAAATACTGCTTTTTTTGGGTTGAAAGACAGTTATTTTCTTCTGTTGCCATGTCACATGATGGGGGAGCATCCACATTTAAAATGGATGCTAAATCCTTTCTTGTTACCTCCCCCAGGTAAATCCGTGGGGCTCACTTCTACTCTCAAGATGGATTACATCACTTAATTTTTATATTTAGGGATTGACCCAAAAGTCTGCTAAAAGCAGCTTGTTGTCCATGTGGCCTTAAAGAGAAAGAATTTTTTTTTAAAATCTGAAGTATTTTAATTTTATTTCAAATTAGAATTTTTTTTTTCCACACAAACCTGAGAAAATATTGCAAAATTGGTTTTGTGAATTTTAAATTCAAAATTTTGACTGGATGCTTAATACAAGACAGCCAAGATAGTTCTCTGCTTTGTTCTACCCAACATATGGACAAACTCCCTATAAAGTAAGACTTTGCTTTTCTTACCTTTATAATCATGTCATAGCTTAAAAAATTGACTTTCCCCCCTCACCCCCTTAGTTGTAATGGTTTTGCTTGTGATCTGAGAGTTAGGATATATGGCTGTACATCTGGAAACTTTTTCTAGTTATCTCCAAAATCTTAGTACAAATGATACTAACAGGCAACCAACCAAGGAAATTATGATGCTTGGACTGTGTCTTTGAAAAGGATGTTTTGAGTGATGCGTGGTTATAATTTTCCGGATTGCATTCAGATGTCAGAACTGGCAGTTGCTTCCCCAAACAGCAGGTGTTCAAGCTGACAGACATGATGGTCATAATAACCAGCATAAAATTTTATGATGAATTCTAAATAGCACAGTATCTGTGTTTGACCACATGCAGAGTCATTAGGCAGTGACAGATTTATTAAATCCCCAGACTGATATGAGCAGAATCTGAATTCAGACACTGAATGTGGGAAAGGTCAGTAAGCGATGAGCGTGAATGGTCCTTTATTCCTTATTAAAATGACAAAGACTTTTTCAGTACCATCTCTATACTTTTACCACGTCTCTTCCCTTTGAGCACCCCTGTAAACATCCCTGAGACACTTATCTGCCTGAGCTCCTTGCAAACTAAAGTGGAGAAAATTATCAATAACATATGAGCTATGCCCGTGAAAAGTTCTGAGGCACAGAGATGGGTACTGGAGGCAAATTTAGAATTTGATGTATTCTTAACAGGGTAAGTCTACATCAATATGTTCCAAACCTTTTGAATTATATCTCACATAGAAATGTCATGAGATAGTTTAGAAAGAACAAACACAGTATTTCAACACAAACTTGGCAGAACAGCCACAAAAGAGGCATTAACAAAAATTTTTTAAAAAGAAAATTAAAAAAAAAAAAAGAGTCTGTTTTGGGATGCCTCTGTTTTCAGGCTGTAGAAAAGACTCAGAACTTACTCTAAACTGCTGGATGATCCTTCTGACAAACCTGTGCTCCTAGTCAGACAAGTACATATTCTCTTAAAATATACATTGTTGAAATTTCAACAACATTAAGCTGAGAAGGTGGGTGATCCAAAGAAAATGTGCTTGCTATCCAAAATGCCTGTTGTTCCCTCACTTCAAATATTGACATTTGTCTGGGTGCTTCTTGTTGTTTAGGTTGTCCACAGACCAATTTAACCAAGACCAGCCTGCCAAGAAACAGGACTTGTCTCAGTAGAAAATTTCATAATCGTTACCACTGTTTAGTGCCTGATTTCAATCTCATTATATTTTTTTATAAATCAACTTACAAATTGATGAGGTTTGTTACCCAAATGTCACCGTGCCACACTGTGCTGCCCTCACAGTAATGTTAAATGTATCGGTTTTTTCTACATTTATTTTTACTTAAAGTTTAGGCATGCATTACTAGATCAGTGTTGCTCAAAAATTTGTTTACTGGAATATTACTTCGGGTTTTAATTTACTACTATGAGCTTGGTGTCAGAGAAAGCCATTAAAACAAACTTGTCACAGATGATTACAGATCTACAGGCAGACAGTAGTTTTCATTCTAGAAAAATGTTTCTAGAATGGCTGAGAGATCTCGGAAGAATTCAAATTCTTGTAAAGTCTTGCTAATATTAAAATGTGCCTTAATCTTTTCTTATTTTGTTGTAACTTCTGACATGTTTTTATAACACTTACTGTGTTTATAGTTATGATGCCATTTTAAGAGACAATTTAATGGCACAGGAGAATAGGGATGGCAAGGAAAAATCTGATTCGATTCCAAAAAAAGAAATTCACAGCAAAGGAGATCAAACACTGGAACAAGAGGCTCAAAGAAATATTAAAATTTTCATCCTTGGAAATATTCTAGATTTGGCTGGATATTATCCTGAGCAACCTGCTCTAACTTCAAAGAAGGATCTGCTTGTAGCGGGGACTTGGACTAGATGGTCTCTAGAGGTTCTTTCCAACCTAAATCCTTCTCGGATTCTCAGAAAATTCAGTTCTTTTGTCAATAGTTTGTGAAGAAAGTTCTAGCGTACTAAGACTCATAAAATCTAAAATTTTAAAGGACACCAATAAAATTCTAATAATAGATATTTCCCTTGAATAACACAACAACAATATATTTCAGAGTTGTCATAGACTGAATTCACTAACATTTGTCTCAGGGAGGCCCCACCGTCTTTTCCTAGAGAGTTGGTCTAACTCCTTTTTCTTTTTGATTAAAATAAAGCATCAGCCTCCACCTTCCACTGCTTTTTGCTGTCACTTTGCCAATTAAAATATCACAGATGAACATTCTAATGAATGGTTCATTCCACCTCCCAGCAGTGGAAGAGAGTTTCCTTCTGCATGCTGATGGTGCTTTTCCTTGTCTCATTTTAGATCTTCCAGGGTTTCCACTACTGCATTTGCCCATCTACTTAGTAAACAACAAACAGAACTCAGTCTAATGAAGTTTTCCCTAATACCAACTTGTTTTCTTGTCTTGTCTTTTCCTGTTAATTCTATCTCGCATATTATATTAATATACCCATCTCACTCTTTGTGTTTAAATATTTCTCATTCTTTTAGCAGTTTATATGTTATCACCTTTATTTTCCTCTGGGTATTGCTCTTCCCAGCCATTTTTTGCTTGTCTGAAGTCTTGCCATGTTTTTGATCACTGGGCATGTGGAACTAAGCATCACCTTCAAAGCCCACATGTATGGGAGCCAAAAAGAATTTAGGTTATTTTCCCCTTGCTCTGTGATGAGGCACCCCAGTAAAAACAGGAGAGAAGTGCATTTAACTTTCCTTTCCTGAACTTGTGTTACAGTACAGCTGTAGAAATTTATCACCCACTGTCCCCATCAGGGCTCTTTCAGGATTGCTGCCTCTCTGTGGAATAGCCCCACTGGGCAAGTGAACTCTGGGGTGTAAGAAATGATACTTTAAGACAGGTTGTTAAAATCATTGAGTTCATATGTCTCATTGGAAAAACATAGGATAAATGTAGTGAAGTGCTCTGTATGCAATGAAGCCAGCATAGTGCTTTCAGGGTGTTTAAAATATTAATAGATGCTACCTACAAGCTTTGCAACTATATGAAAGCACAAACTATGCAGAGATTTTCATGCAGCTCTTAACTCACATCATGTGTTGTAAAGGTCATCTGATGGACATGGGACCAAATGAGAAATACTTCAAGCTTGTGAATGAAGCTAACAAGCGGAGAAAGGGAGAAGAGAATCAAACTCAGTGTCATGGGGGAGCTGACAAGGATATTGTAATTCCCCAATGTAAATACCCTATATAGCTCTCCTCCTCAGAGTCCACATGATAAACTGAGAGCCATCCAAAGTCTCATTCCCTTTCCTCCTGCTAATCTCTACTCCATCTGACTCCAGCCCAGAGGAGGCCTGCTGAGAGTGCGTCTCTGTGTCTGTGCACAAAAGGACCACTTGTACCTGCTTATCTTTTGGGTATGTTCTTCATTCAACACCACCAGGAATATGTTTCTGATTAGCTAGAAAAAGAACATGTTCTATTTCACATTGAACCTCCCTTCAGGGAAAAGCAAACAAATGTGTTTAAATCGCAGGAAGAAAAAGTTCACCAATTCAAAGTAGTCTGATGGGTCTCTAAACTCAAAACAGAAGCATGGGAGGTTTGCCCACCGGTATGAATATGAGTCTGAATCACCAGAGAGGGAGGTCAGCATGCCAGCAGAGCTCTCCCTTCTCAGTGTCAGGAAAAATCAAGGGCCCTGTGTTAAACTGGGAATTCATCAGTCCCTGGCAGTAATCTCCATCCACATCTCAGTTGTCTGCAGGCAGGCAGGCACGCAGGCAGACTTGCAAACAGATGAGCATTCAGCCCACGCCCCAGGGGATGTTACCCCACAGTCGGACCTGTGAGACACTGAACTCCAAGTCCTTCAGGTAGAGCCCCTTCTATACCTGCTCCTGTTTATCACAAAACTTGTCTGTAGAACCTATTAGATAAAACAGCTTTGGATAAGCCTCCAGATTATAGCTGTGCTGCAGTAACAAGCCAGTCATGTCTGTCAAAAGCTTGGGAAAAGTTGTACTCAGTTCAAAACAGTACTTTTATTTCCAACTTTTTAACAGAAACCAGCTTCTAAACATGATATTTTTTTGCTAGTCTTTCTGGAAGTCAACCTTTCTGACTGTTTTCCTTTGGCATCCACTATTCCAGCAAGGAATGATCTTAATAATTTTATAGAGAGTTGGTTGGATTTTTCATCTTGCAGTTATTAGAAAAGCAATGCTCATGAATTGGTCAGTGTTTCCAATATATTACAGTTTGCATCTCCAAAGCTGAAGCAATAATGATTCTATTTTTTTTATTTGGGCACATCTTAGGAGCAACACAAATTTGCAGTTTAGCCTGCCTGTAGGCTCTGTCCTGCCCTGTTTACACTGGCTTCTCTGCTTGTCCTTTGTGCTGATTGATAGCAAAATGGCTTCTTCTCAGTGGGCAAGAGGGCTATGGGATTTTTCATTCTGTCTGGCATCTGTTCACAAAATAAAAACCCACAAAATTGAAGGCATGATGTCATAGAGATGTATCAGATGTACACAGAGATGTATCAGAACTCTAAACCTATGCTGATGCTGCATCTCTCAGTTTGGGAGGAGGGATCATACCAGTAGATACCCTAAATTAACCTGATTTTCAGGAAATACAGATTCTGAAAAGTGGTTCCCTTTAAAAGTACATCAAATTAGGCAATTCCATTCAAACGTTTTTCTGGACAGCTCCTTTTTTTCTCTCTTTTCTCTCTACCTGTTCAATTTTACCACCTTTATCTAACGACCCTTTTCTACAGCTCTGTAATTTCCATATCTAATAGCTAAACATCAAGTGAAAAGTTCCTGCAGTTTTAAAAGGATCCTAAAATGATGCTTCCCTCTTTACATCTAATATCATTGTGAGGCAGGCATAGGCATCCTAGCAACAGACATCTATTTTATTTGTGAAACTATAATCTGAAAATACTCATTAGGTTCTTATTGAGGAGTTCTTTTTATTTCCTTGAGCAATTTTTTTTTTGCAAAATCAAATTATCTAGAGTCAAAAATATTATAAAGCGGGACTTTCCCATAGGATGTATGCTCTGTTATATTTTTTACTCATTTTGTCTTTTGTATTTAAATAGGAGGGTTTTTTAATAAATATTTTAAAGTAGTCTTTTCAGTAACCACAAAGATGCCTGTTTCTAATGAGAATTTTAATAATATCTAAGACTAGGTAGCCAGCTTCATGTTTTTTTTGAGGGATGACAAAATTCAGGCAAAAGACTTCCAGTTGCCTACAGTGCTTCTCCATGCAGTACCAAGAGACATAACATGCAGGGACTGTGCTGCTGTCCTAAGAATAGCTAAAGCTGTATATTCCATAGCTCTTTTAAAGAAAAGGTATCTGAGGGGTCAGAGGGAGAGAAGGAAAGAGGCTGAGTGATGTGGTCAGGTTTAAAACATAGAGATTGTTCAAAATTGACCATACAGAAGATACTAAGATTCTAACTCACTGAAGTTTAACAATCTCAGCATAACTTTTTGATACAGAAGCCCCTTTTCTCCTCTGTCTCTTAACTGAAATCACAATTAGAACTTTTCTTGGATATAACCAGTATGATCAGTATCAGGGATTCAATTTCCTATTATTGACATAAGAACATATGTAAGTAATGTAAGGGACATAAATGTAATGTAAGTAATGTAAGGGTCTTAAATGACATTCAGCTGGACTTTTTGAAGCTGAGAAGTCCTACCTTGTTCTTCATAATCTCTTAGTACACCTATCAATGCAAATAACCGTGGAATGGCAATTTCACAGACAGATACAGAACTTTCAAAGATACCGATCATTTGTAACTTTAACAATTCAGTGCTTGTTGCAGCACCTGGCTCTTTGCTGTGCTGAACATGTACCATTACAGTTGCCTCAAATACTTAAACAGAGGTCAGGCCCTAAAATAAAACAGAAACCCAACTGTGCTGTCTCAGTCAACCTCTCTTCTGTCCTCAGAAATGAGCTTGTTCTTTCTCAAATTACGTTATCTCATTTCTCCCTGTTGAAGACTTTTCCATTGTGAACTCAGACAATTAGTTTAAAATTGTGTCTTTTGCCTGGCAATGACCTGTTATGGACAGTCTGGCTGTTGCTCAGGGACAAAACTCTCTTTCTGGAACAGAAAATACGATCTTCTTTTATCACTCAATCCTATATATATTTAGCAACGTGATGGGGGGAAATAGAAAGAAGGCTATTTATTCAGACCTTTACATTGTGTTATCAATAGCACTGAACCTGGAAAGTTTTAATTCCTGAGAGCTTTGAGAAAAATATCCTTAAAGAAAACAGCGAAAGAAATAATAAAGTTATAACATGCTGGAAAGAAAGAGGCTCTGGTAATATGGCATCCCTATAGACCTGGAGATACTATTATTTATAATAATAAATTCTAGTTCTTATTTGGCATTTTTTCTGAGTTGGTCTCTGAGTGTCCCACAGACGGATTCTTCATCTCCATTTTGCATATGGAATAACTGAGATACTGACTGTAAACTGCCTGCAAAGGATTGCCCCAAATGCTATCAGCAGAGCCAGGATCAGAATTTGAGACTTGTGAGCTCAAGCCTTTGCACAGAGCAGGAAACCAGGTTGGGCCTGCAAGGGTGCTGATGCCATTGTCTGAGAGTGCCAAATGACCTGGGCATCATTTGGGGTACACTTTGGAGAAGTACTCTGCTTTCCCTCCAGTCAGCCACAGTTCTGCTACTGCAGTCAGAGGGAGCAGAGTTCCAGATTATGATTTTTTAAAGAAACACCTACCTTAGTACATCTTACCTGTAGCAGCATCGATTATTAGGGAACCTGTTGGTGTTACTCACCATGAGCATATCCCACGTGGTTACATCTCTGCAGCTGAAAACTTCTTCTAAACTCCAATTTGAGATGGAGTAGCTGTTCTGCAGGCTGTTAGGCTCTCCACACTTAGAGATAATACACCAAATCTGTTATACCAGCAATTACTTACAGAGCCATAATCCTCTTGTGGAAATCATCAGTCAAGATTTGGTCTGTTTGGTTTTTGTTCTGCTTCCAAGAGGGCAGATGGTTAGCTTCAAAGTGCCTTGGGTTTTTCTCCTGGCTGAAAAGCAGACAGAATCTTCACTAATGCAGGAAGCCTGGAGGCCCAGTGGAGTACCAACAGAAGGTTTCAAAGTCCTTAAGAGAGGAAGACCTGTGAAAGTCTTAAACAACTCTTACTGACGATGTCCAATACATTATTTCTTCACTGCTAAAAAGAAATTGTCCCCAATGCACCCTTTAAAAATAGGGATAACTAAGGCATTCAGTGGAAAATAGTTGTTACTATAACAAACTGTAGCATTTTTATTCCCTGTAATTTGAACAGCTACAGCTTTCTTTTCTATCTTGAAGGAGGCAGTTTTTAAATTACCTTTTTCTTGATGTTTTGCATTTTGGAGCTAATTATATATGGAAAAGTGAACGGCTGTATCAGATGAAATTGAGTTGAACTCTAGCTTATCCAGGATCCTGAAACCAAAAAGTGACTAGAAACAGATGCCTGCATAAGACCATCAGAAGGGGGCAACTTTACATTAATACATGTCAACATAGTCATGTTTTCCAGCTATTTGCAATTCAGAGACAATCTGAAGCAGAGATGATGTTGTGTTTAAGTTCTGTCAGGAAAAAGAGAACATCAGGAGACACTGTGTCTGTGTCTAGTGCAATTGCATTACAAGTACATTCATTTTCTTGGATGCCATATTGCTTTCTGTTTAATTCACACATTTCTTTCTCCAGTTCACATAATTTTGTGAATTACATCTCCAAATGCTGATTCTTGCTAGTTGGCCAGAGTAGAGAATTTTTAGTATAGCATGAAGAACTTGTCAGATCTGATGTCACCTAACTCAGAAGTATTTTCCCTTTTGCCACATCTGCCTATTAGCACTGTTTCCAAAAGACACCAGAATCAAATTCTGTATGTTTAATGTTTAAGTAATTATAAAAAAATTACTGAAATGGACAAATCCTAACAAGAAACAAACCCAAATGGGAAACAAACATTTTCCTTTATTGTAAGTTCTTAGCTGGACACTCAGACTTTTTTTCAGGATACTTGAATGTTTTGCCAATTATGTCCTATGATCTGTATTACTATAGGACTTCTCACTCTTTTTCTTCATTAAAAGACCTGCAACTGCTTCTCCAAGTTGCTGAACAGCTAATCCACTAAAATTGGGACAGCATGTTAATGATGTGCTACATAAAATCTAATGGTAGTGTGTCTCATATCCAAAAAAATCTCTTTAGACTAGTAGTATTCCTTGGAGGAAAATCTCCATTCAGTTTACATCCAAAGGAGTGGTATGTATTACAGGTTTAATGTTACGAGGGTAGTGGAATTATAGTTGCAATACGGAAGTTACAATTCTGATCATCAGCATGTTAATTTATTGTGATTTGGGGTAATAAATCATGATCATACTCCATCATGCTTAAAGTTTTTCTTCTGCTCCATTAGGCTGGTCAGTATGCATCACTCCTTACATAGTACCAGTAATTAGAATTACACCAATGCTAAAATGAACAAAACTGTCAGTCTTGAATGATGAAAGTCTAAAGCAGACTAACATGTGACAAGTCATTGGACCAAAGATTTGGCATCAGAAATGTGTGAAGAAAAAATAACTTTAAAGAATATTTTCCAAAGTCATGAAAGTCTGTATTTTGCAGAGACTCAGAAAGCAATTATTGCTGGCAATTATACAAAAGGTTCTTATCTAAGATTCATTTGTCTGTTATAGAAGATGTTACTTTCCCTGCCACAGAGATCATCCCAGACTGCCTGGTTGTTTGGCTCCACATGGAGAACTTAGAGACCTCCTGCTGCTACAGCTCAGGAAGACTAATGCCCTCCTGGCAACTGAAAATGCTAAAAACACAAATGTGATTATTCTTTCAGTTCTCATTTGGGTGCTTTGATTTCAAAAATATTATTTTCATAGCTGCCTTTTTAATATTACTCCTTACCTCCATGGCTGCTTTGCACATTGTTTTCCTTTTCACTTAAGATGTATTGCTTACACTGGGAGAATGATTTGAGAATGATTTGAGAACAAGGTCAAGTGGCAGGATTTCTCGACCCAACATCCAGTTTGCCACTGCTATTACATATTGCCTTGGGCAAATTGTCTGGTAGCACTGCCTATCCGGTGTCCTGTGCATTTTTAGGAGGAGTAGATCTACCCTGTGGGGGTATTCTGACTGTGATCCCTGCCTTACCAGGGTAGTTGTGTTTGCACGCCCCAGCAGACCCATCCATCTCTGCATTGTCTGAGGATTTGATCTGAAAATAGAGCATGGAAAAGAGGATGTAAAAGGAAGCTGGAGTAAGTAGGGAGTAAGGAGAATGCTGGCCTCATTCTCCCTAGAGGAAATCAAAGAACCATGAGTTTTGCAGACACTAGCCTCTTAGTTTAAATGCCTTCTGTGGTAAGCTTGATTACAGCTGTTGTTGGATACCTGTGCTTAAGCATCACATAATTTTTTCCAGTGGAATAATTCTCTCAGTATAAAATTAGAAATGTTTGTTATTTTTCTTGGAAGATTTTTTTTCATAATAAAACTAAAAAGTTTTCAATTCCAACAAAACCAGAAGCCAGATTGGTCTATACAGTCCTGCTGAATTTTTTTCACCGAAGCTGGCTTCAAACATAAAGAGTGTGGTGGGAAGCTGGTCAGTGTTTGGCAAATTCTGCCAAGTGCCTTCTGTTTGAACACAGCAGGTTTTTAACCTGAAGCACAATGTTTTCCATTGTGTATTATCCTAAAGCTCACCCGACTCACAGAAATGAGCAGATTATTTTACATATACAGAACTAGTATGCAAAGATTATTAAGACACTTCTACTTTAATTTAAAATCTGTATTCTTCCTTTTGGTTGTAAATTGTCCCATAGCAATCAGATCTGTATAGATGCTACTAAAAGTCACAGAGTAAATTTAAATTTCTCAGCACAAATGTGGCTCAGAGATTAGGTTTACAGCTGAATTTTTTCCAAAAGAACCATTCAGCCATTCCCCAGAAGTGTATATTGCAGTCCATGGAGTTTTAATAAAATGTGTGTCCTTTTTCAAAATGGTCAACCTGCTATTTTTATTTGAAGCTGAAGACTAGGTATGAATATCTATGTGTGAGGTTTATTTAGGGAGAGTTTCCTTCAAACATGATGATCGGAAAACAGTTTGAGGAAACATTTTCTGTTGTTACATGTTATTGATGCAATGCAAAGTATTAAGACTGGTTTCATCAGAAGGATGAGCCAGAGAGTCAGAGAATTCTCTGTGACAGCTTTCCTATGGGCTGTTTGCTCAAGTGGAGGAAAGACCATGGTGATGTTTCAAAAACACAGTTCCCTGTTTCAGAAGCAACCAAAAAACCAGGAGTTACATCAGGTCCCTCTGATCACATTGCTTATTCTCCTGCAGAAACACCTATATTTAAAATCCACTTGATGTGTTATATCCGTGGTGAAGCCAGGAGAATTGTTATTGGCAGCATTTTCAAGTCTTAGATGCTTAGATTTAAGCACCTAAATATGTGGCTTCATTCTAGAAGTGAACATGCACACATTTTATTGAAGTCAGCTGGAGAGGCTGGGTCAGAAGCATTTTTTGAAAATCAGACCACTTATTTAATTGTTTAAATATGGATTTATGAGCATAACTTCAGACACACTCAAGTATAGTTGTAGGTCTCATAGACACCACTGTATTATCCCAGCACAGTGAGTCCTACACTCTTCAGATTAATTGTTAAGTCCCATTTCAGAGTCACACTTCCTTCAATTAGGATGAATTAAAAGAACATTTTTAAAATAATTCTTTCCATAAATTAAAACTTATTATTGTTATTATTATTATTTTAATTCTAGGAGGNGAAATCTGTTTGTTCTCTCCTTTTCTTTTCTCTCTCCCCTTACCACAGAAAAGCTGATTAATGCAGAATGCACTGCAGAGCTGAAACCAGCTGGTCTAAGACTTTTGAAATGGGTCTTCCCCCCTGTTCCAAGACNTGCAATTCTGTTGATTAGCACCTGAGCAGTACAAGTTTATGCAAACGTTGGGGGGTTGAACCTTTTTGATGATTCCAATTGTACATGGAATCATGCACTTTAAGTTTCACCGAACCAGGTGCATATTCAGCTGTCATGACTAATTCATCTGAAATCTGTTTGTTCTCTCCTTTTCTTTTCTCTCTCCCCTTACCACAGAAAAGCTGATTAATGCAGAATGCACTGCAGAGCTGAAACCAGCTGGTCTAAGACTTTTGAAATGGGTCTTCCCCCCTGTTCCAAGAC
>VZTR01025321.1:0-13087 GCA_013400775.1 Chaetops frenatus
TAAAAATCAAGTGCTATCATCAAAGCAAAGCCAATCTAGAGGAGTAGAAAGGGCTGCATTTAGGCTGTGAAATGTCTCATGCTGAACTTGGAAAAGATTATACCAAGGCAATTGCTAATGAAAATAGCCTGTATTCCTACAGGAAAATTCTTTTGCTACTGTAAGATATCAGAGAAAAATACGATTGAAGAGATAGAATTTTTGATATTGCTTGACTGACATGACTGACACTGCAACCAATGTGTTTGGAAAAGCATACTTGAATAACTTGCCCAGTTTGTTGGGGTTTTTTGGGGGTTTTGGGGTTTGTTTTGTTTTGTTTTGTTTTGTTTTGTTTTTTGTTTTTGTTTTGTTTTTAGGGTTTTTGGCTTTGAGGGGTTTTTTTGGGTTTTTTTGTTTTTTTTAAGATGAGCTCGAGGCTGGTTTCCAAAACCCTTATATAGTTTACTGCCTCATTAAGAGAATAGTCTTCAGAAGCTCATGTGATGTATAAGGCTTCTATTTCTGAAAGTTTTCATTCAATGGCTTATGCTACATACAATTTTGATGCACAGGGCAACCTCTTGGTCTTGCTCATGTGAATGGAAAGTTTTTACTGTTTTCAGTGAGAACAGAATTTCAGTTGCAGTTGGGAATTTCCAAAGATTCCTAAACTGGTTAAGAGCACGTGTAACTTACACGTGGACACCACGCCAAAACATGGGTTCAAGAAATAATGCTATCATTTTATTTATTTATGGACTTCCCTATTGTAGCATAAGCAGTTTATTAAAAGTCACAAAGCAAACCAACATTAAGGTCAGAATTCTGGTTTTGGTGATTTTTTTTATTTTCCTCTGCAGAGGTACTATTTTCTATTATAATATTTATAAACTGCAGCCATGTGCAGTTCAAGATTACTGCCAGCAGTATGAGGATAAACACACTTTTTGGGACATTAAAAATCACCTTCTGATGTAATTAATCAAATTCTCATAAAATTTCTTGAATTAAAATGAGTAACTGAAGACAATAATAATTACCTCAAAAAGCAAGGTTAAAATTAAAGACAAGCAGATTCCGGCTAAATTTCTGGCAGACCCAATTGTTTTGTTGACACATAAAACAATGTGTTTTGATTTTTTATCAAAACAAAAATTGTGCTTATATACACCTTTTTCTCAGTTTTTCTCTTTTAATTATATGCAGGACAGGACATAAAAAACTCCAATTGTTCTAGGTTTAAGAATATAGAAAGAATTTAATAGTAAATTTAGAAAAAGTAACTGGAAACAGAAGCAGCAAAAGAGAAGTAAAGTAAGAGGAGAAGATCACGTAACCATTTAAATTACTCTGGAGTGCAACTTGATGCTGCCAAATTATTTTAATTTAATTCACTTATAATGTATAAGCTTCCCATGATTTCACTTCACTGTAATTTTAATTGCTAAACAGATCTTTAACAGACATGAAAAAAAGAAACCAAACTGAAAAGAGAAAGGCATCAGTGTGTTAAAGCACCATTTCCTCACTGTATTCTTTCAAATTATCCATTTTCTTACTGAATGGCACGAGGCTCTAAAAATGTTTAATTCCTGAATGTATCCTTTACCACTTGATCAACATTTTTTTGTTTTCTATATTGAAAACTATTGTTTTCAAAACTTAGATTTAAAAATGGAGGTCATAAAAGAAGACAGACAATATTCCACCAGAAATGCCCGCTTGACAGAACTTAATAGCCTAAAAAGTTTGATTTCTCAAAATCTTTTGATGGAAAGAACGGATGTGGGCAAGTCACACCAACCTTCTCAGGCTATCTGCTCTAGCTGGCTCTTCAAACAGCAGATCATCAGTCCTCCATGTAACCAGCTGTGCTTTAATTCCCAGCTCTGTCTTAGTTCTGACTGTGGGCTACTTTTATCACACCTGTATAACAAGGTCTTAATAATATTTTTGCTCATAATCAAGCATGCTACATCAATACCCAATGGAAGGTACAGGATTAAAATTTATTGAGAACTGTGATGATCAAAGAAAATAAACCTGTTCCAGAAAAGGTTGTCAACGGTGAAAATGAGTACAAAGAACAGATTTCCCTCCACAGGCTTCCTGAACATGGATGGATCTCAGTACCTTTTCTTGAACTGGATTTGAATTCTAAGTGTAACTATAAAACACTCCAGAGACATAACAAAAAGAGTTCCAGACTAGGAGGAGGGTTGTGAAGAAAATTATTTGAAGGTAGAGAAAGGAGAAAATTATTTCCAGTTGGACTTTTTAAAAATCACTAAGTGGTGAGAAACAAGAAAAAGAAAGCTGTCCCAGATATCCAGGACTGCAGAGATGGGAAAGGGAAGACAGAGAGCATAGACTGGCAGCAGACATATCTCTGAGGTACTGGTGACAGAAAGCTGAAGTCTCTAAAGGAAGAAACATCACTGTTGCAATGCTGAGCCACGAGTGCTCTAATTTTGAATTGGCAAGCACTGCAAATGGCATTTTGGCATGTGTCAGCGGGATCTTGGCATGTGTCAACTTGTAGCATCCAAACATCGGCAAGCCTCAGGGACCCCGCGTCGCTGTCAGTGACGAACACTGGTTTCCAAAGCCATTTAAACAACAACAGACGCCAGCAAGCAGCACGGTGTTCTTTTGCCCGGTATTTTTTAACTTCCTGCAGGTGACAGCTTCTAAGTTCGCCTGAACAGGGCCGTGGTGTGCACGTCTTCCCGGCTGCCCCTCATTGCTCCGGGCCCCAACACCCCGGTGCAGGAGCTGGAGCGGGAGCTGGGGAACAGCCGCAGGGCTGGCACGGCTCCTGCAGGAGGGGCTGCCCCGGCCCGGGGGCACCGGGGACACGCCCAGGGACACCGGGGGCACAGGGACACCGGGGCACAGGGACACCGGGGCACAGGGACACAGGGACACCGGGGCACGGGCACCGCCCTGACACGGACAGGCCGCGCTCTGTCTGCAGCGCTTCTCCCTCACGCCCACCCCCCGGCCCGTGCCATCCTCCTGAAGAGCAATCTGACTACCGTTCACAAAACAGAATTAAAAATTAAAGAAAAGCAGGCTTCGCTGAATTTCTGGCACACCCAATTATTGTTTTGTTGATACGTAAAACTGGGGCATTCGTTTATCAAATTTCTGCTTATCTTTTTTCTCTTTTGATTATATGCAGGACAAGACATAAAACCCTCCAATGCTTCTAGGTTTAAAATTATATAGAAAGAACTTAATAGGAAATTTAGAAAAAGTAACGGAAACAGAACAAAAAAGGAGAGAAGTAAAGAGGAGAACACCAAGTAATCATTTAAATTAATCTGGAATGCAACTTCATGTTTCCAAATGATTTTAATTTAATTCACCTATAATGCATAAGCTTTCCATGATTTCACTTCGCCATAGTTTTAATTGCTGAACAGATATTTTACAGGCACGGAAAAACAGAACCAGAAGAGAGAAGAGACGAGCACCAGTGCGTTCCAGTCCGTCCCTGCCCCCATTCCCGTCCCAGTCCCTCCAGGACGGGTGTGCCGGGCGCCGCCAGTGCGCATGCGCGCAGCGCCCGCGCATGCGCAGTGAGCGGCCGGCGCGCGGGGCGGGCGGAAGTGGCGCAGGCGGCGGCGCGGCGGGACAGGGGCCGGGGCAGCGTCAGGGGCNCAGACAGGGAGCGGCGGTCCATGGGAGACGCAGGGGCTGCGGGCCCGGCTTTGCTCTCCCCTCTGAGACCTCCCCTCCCTCCCGCAGCACACGGGCTCTGCTCCGGTAACTGAGTCCCCGCACAGTGCTCCGCGGCTTTGGAAGTTTCTTTCCGGGCACTGAGTAAACCGAAAGGGGAGTTTTGTTGGTAATACGCCTGTGCTGATGGTCTTGGTTTTAAAAGGTCTCGACCTCTTGGAACTGGTGGGTTGACTTTCTGAAGCGATTAGTTCATATCGTGTGAAGTGTGGGATCTGCAGAGTAGCCCTGTCCTCCTGAGGCCGCTGCTTTGCAGTGGGTTGCTGCTTTCTAGAGCTGAAGTACTGTTGAGAAAATAATGGCTGTGTAGGAATCCCGTTTCCTCAGGTAACGCTTGATTGTAGTCTCTTTTGCACAATGTCAGATGAGTACATTTGAATCCGAAATAAAGAAAATTCAGTTTGTTTAAGAAACCTAGTTGTATCCTAGTGAAACTAATGTACTTAAGAGTAAGAATAGCCTAGGACATACTTCCCAAAAACGATAAGTGCCTGCAGATCTGTAGCAAGAGCAAGCTGAAGCCTTGCAGCTGAGGGAATAAGATGTGTCACACTACTGACTTGGTTTCTCCTTCTCTTTTACTTAACCTGACATGATGTTTTCGCCTCATGAGAATTCTCAAGGAAATAATAGATTACAAAATTAGACTTTTGAAAACATTCTACACACTTTGTTCACAGATGGTCTTGATTTCGTTAAGACTGCTGCATGACAAAGCTTTCTCTTGTGATGCCAGCTTGGTTTTGTGGTAGTTCTGTACTGCCTATTCTGTTCAAGCTGCAAATGTTCATTTTTATTATCTCTTGGTAGTAGAGAAAGGACTAAATATTCCAGTTTTACTCTCACTTCTTGTGTTTTCTTTGCTTTTCTGCTCTGAAGCTAATTTCTCATTAGTTCTTGAAGAAAAGTTGTGTTCTAGAGGAGACTAGAGAGGAATAGTCCATTTTTGTAGTGAGAGCTAAATTTGGGACCCATTTGGCTTGAAGAAAGGGTCAAATGTTGGATGGATCTGAGTAATCCAGGCTATCCTTTGGACTGGATTGGATTACTGGACTGGACTGGATTACTGTGGTGATAAACTATGAAGAACAGAGCTAAATTTGACTTCCTCCTCAGTTAAGTCAGTTCTGGAGTCAAGATAGAGAATATCAGTAGGCATATTTTTCACTTTTATTTTTTCAGGATTAGGGGCTTACAGTTTTATAATGAAATTCTGTTGTCTATAATACTTCATTTGTATTTTGGTTTTTTTTGCAGCGTGAACTGAAAGGGGTAAAGCATCTTATTTATAATGTAGGATGCTGTTAGGGGCACAGTTTTTTGTTTGTGGGTTGTTTTTTTTTCTTTTAAATATGTCTTGTTGAATTTTTACTGAAGAAAATAACAGAATTAGTATATTTTAGTAAACTAGACCTGGAAGAAAAATGTGGTGGATTTATTAATCAGATAAAGACAATGGGGGAAAGTCTTTCTTTATAGTCTCTGTCCTTCTAGAAAATGCCTGTTTCAATCAGGGGAGAAAAACCCAAGATTTTTACTCTTGGCTGTTACCCTGTTTCCTACTATTATTTCTCAGATGTCCTCAGATACATGAAGTCTATGATGGGACATCATTCCATTAATATTGAAATTACTTCTTTTCTGGTCTGTTATAATTTGTGAAAGCTCAGTTAAACTTCACTAAATTCTAGTGATTCTCCTTGCTCAACAGAGTTCTGCACCTTGTATATTCAGAATGTACATGGAGTAATTCTCAGTTCTAACAGAAGGTCAGTGTAATCCATCTGTCATGGCTGATAAGGTGTTTTCCAATGCTAGAATGTTCCCTGGGCCTTACACAATTGTAAGGCATGTTGGGAACTTTAGTTCAACATGGTCCTTGGATGAGAATGTTTTTGTGTACTGAGCTTGCTACCTACAGCTTTTTATACTGAAGTGATTTAGAGACTTTATGCTTCTTCACTATGCTAATGGCCATACAAATTTTGGCTATTTCACATAGCGTAGACAATCATGGAATAAGGGGAGAAACAGTGATGAATTGTGTTGATGGTCAAGAACAAATTAGCTTTTCCTATGAGGCTTATTTTTCTTTTGTACTGTCTTTCAGTCATGTTGCACCAGAGTTCATGTCAGCAGTTCTATATTGTTGTGGCTGTGTGGTGTTAACTTGCAGCTGCGGCTTGTGATTTATTAATGATTTTCAGTGTGTGCTGAAGGGTGATAAAACTAATTTGAGAGTTTAAATTCTGATGTTTTTCCAAATGTAATTTAGGAATTTGGTTTTTAATTTTTTCTAATTTTAGTGAAAGTTTAAAAAGCCTAGCAAAAAAAAAGTAGTAAAGCTTTCACAAAAATACTTGAATGGTTGGGTTCTTCCTGCAACCCTATTTTGCAGTGCAAAGCTCAAAAATTACAGTTTTTAAAAGCCACTGTCTGATTCTATGAGTGCATTAATCTTTGGGTATTTAAAACTTCAGTTTTAAACCCTGCAGCTATCAGGCTCTTAGAGCATGTTTTTGGCATGTGCTGCACCTAAAAGGAAATGCTAATTTTTTTGCTTTCTATAGGAACTGATGAAAAGATTGTAAGCCTGAAAGCTTTTCTTTTTTCTGTGCATGCTCCCCAAACCAGACCAAGTCACCTAATTCAGATCTGTGGATGTTTGTACTCTCAAGCTGTGAGAAGGATAGGGTGAAGTCCTTCAGAAATATTATAGGAGTTTTTTTTCATGCTCCTGGACCTAGGGAGAGAGGGGTTCTGTAACTGCAGTGTTTTGGTGGAATTATGTCCTTTGACCAGGAAAAAAAAAAAATATATATATATAATATGACTGCTTCTTTCAGTTGAAGGTTAATCCTTGTTCAGAGCTATTTCTACTAAGCAATTGTTTTCAGGTGTTTTCTGCTTAAATCTGTGGTTTAAAATGGGTTTTATAATTTTGGAATATATGTTGCTATGCTGTATGCAATGGAGACAGTGTGTTGAGATAGATTGTTCCACTGTCAGAAATTTAAAGTCTAGAAAGTTAGTAGGCAGAATTTCAGGGATAGGGCAGAGGAACACATACAGCACATGAGAGTTAAGACCATAGCAGTCCTCAGTGTTATATTTCACTTGAATGATGCATATTGCGTTCTCTTTGGGGGTGTTAAATTGTGAGTTACATCCTATATACAGTCCACTTTAAGCAGTCTACATCCTTTCATATAATTTGTTGCTAAAATTGTTAAGTTCTTTGGTTCCTCACTCTCCGTGTCTTTGTCACTTCAGTTACTGAAAGGCTAAAGGTATTTGTAGTTCACAGCCTTCTTCTGCTGTGTGTATATGTTGTGTCTCCCTCCTCTGGCAGGCGTGTCCCGTGCTGCTGTCTGCCTTTCTTGCAGTCTCTGTTGGTTTTTGTTTGGGGTATTTTCAGTATCCATCCTTATGAATAGCTCTATTTACACCACTTGTAGGCCTCTTAGGCTCAAGTTGGAATGATTCTTGTTAGTGTTAGTCAGGCTTTTGAGAACAACAAAGGTATTTGACAGACTTATTTATTTTCACTTAGTTGCTCTCCAGAAGAGCTGGGAACACCCAGGACAGCACTAACAGTATCTTCGTGTAGATTTTGGAAGCCAATGCTCTATTGGTTTGTTTGGAAAATTTACTTTTATAACTCTTACAACTGGATACTCATATCTTTGGTTTTTAATTGCTGAGAACAAGAATCTGAGAGCTTCAGAGATTAGCAGTTAGAACACATGACCTTAGTTTTATATATATGAGAGTTTAAGATCTGTAAAAAAAACCCACTTGTTTTCTACTGGAATGTTATTTACATAAATTTATAACAAAGTGCTCTGTCTTGTTAAGGCATCTTCATGGGAAAATAAAAGAAAAAACAAAACAAAAACAGAAAAATCTCGTTTTAATTGCTTGAGTATTGTAACAGAGAGAAACAGGATAACAAAATTGTTAATCTGTTACATTGTAAATCTCCCTGGTTCATTATACTGTTGCTGGGTGAAGGTCAATATTACTGATTAACTTTGAAGTTGACATTTTCTAGGTGGAATAGATCAGCTTCACAGTCTGCTAGAATAAAGTGTGAAGTAGATACTTTGAACTGAAAAGCTGTATAAATCTTCTAGTTGCTCTTTTCACTAGGGACTTGAAATCCTAGTAAGCTAATGACAATGCTGTTGTGGTGTGTGTTTGAAAACATAGAAATAAAGGCATCGTTTTTAGCTTCATTTAGTAACACCTTACAGAAATTCTAACTTCTAATACCTGACTAGTCAAAGCAGGAACAGCATCTGTGCCTTTGTAGCTGTCTTTTACTTCTGCTTCGGCTCAGGCAGAAATTGCCACCTGTCTGGTGCTGTACCTCCCAGCTCTGTGCTGTCATAGGTTAACCCTGGCTGGAAGCCAGGTGCCTGCCAAAGCTGCTCTTATCATTCCCCTCAGGAGGACAGGGAAGAGAAAATACAACTAACAGCTTGCAGGTTGAGATAGGGAGATCACTCACCATTTACATGGACAAAAGAGACTCAAACGAAGTAATTTAACTTACTGGTCATCAAATCAAGGTAGGATAATGACAAAAAAGAAGAACTATAAAGACTTTTGCCCCGCCTTTCCCATTTTCTGGGCTTAGCTCCACTCCCAATTTCTCTACCTCCTTCCCCCGAGCAGTGCAGGGGACAGAGAATGAGGATTGTGGGCAGTTCATAGTGCTTCATTTCTGCCTCCTTCCTCCTCATGTAAATTGGAAGCTAGGAAAAAACAGAAGCCAGTCATCCTTTGTGTGCCATTGCAGCTGAGATGTGCTTGAACCAAAGTATTTTATTGCTATTGCATGAGTTGCTGTGACTTCTTGCTTATATCTGTTAGACAAGAATAACAGCAGTGGGGAGTTTCCTGGAAAATGGGGAAAGAAAAAGAAGGGTCACTCACAACAAGAGAAATAGTTATGAGTCATTAGTGAAGTCTGACGTCTTTGGATACTGGAGTAACAATAAGGTGGATTTTTGCTTTTTCTGAAGAATAAGGTACTTTTTAAAAGAATGTGTATAATGTTGCTCTGTACACCTAAATGTATTGACTTCTGTTTGTAAATTACAATTTGGTGGTCTTAACATTTTGCAGTGGTTGCCCAATTCCATTTCATTGTAACTGAATATTTTGTAGGAATTCAGTATGCTTAGCACTGAAAAGGCTCTTTTGAACTGTAACTGAAATGTAGTTTAAGGTTTTACTGAATAGATTACCAAGTTTTTATATCCATTCAAAACTACAGGAAATACTTTCTTTCCTTTTCTTTACTACCATATAAAAACTGCTAAAACTGTTTGAATTTAGGACTGTGGCTATAATACAACCATCTGTGTTTTCAGAAAGCATTTTTTGCTTAGTTTATTAAAACTTACTGGAAATGGAAGATTGATAATGTTGTGGCTTTTCTGTAGATACCCACTTGAAATAAAAATTATACAGGGAAGACAAAGATACCCCCAGAAGAAACAAGATGACAGTGTAATGAGAAAATACAGCAATAACTACTCATTGCTAAATCACTTTTTTTCTGTTTCTCTTATGTGTAACTTCACTGCAACAGACTACTCTTCCTCTGCTCTAGTCTCAGCATTATAGCACTATCACTATTAATTTATTTCATTGACTTTTAGCATAATGAGGACAAACCACAGATGACACAGTCATACATTTCTTAGCTTGTTCCCAGTGCATTCCATGCTTAGCATCTGTAGATACCCATCTTACTTTCTTTATTATTTTTTCGTTACTTGATTCATTGATGAAATTTTTTCAATCTGTACATATGCATCTTTGTTCATTTTAAGTTAAAATGACAGATGTTTTAATTTCTTGCAGTCAGATTTTCTTATAGGGAAAAATTGAATTTGGAGACTGTTTATCCATGACCTTTACGCTGGGGAAGGAGTCATTCAAAGTCTCTGTGTGGTTTTTAGCTGCCTTTCTGTACATAAAATATTATCATTGTTTACATTACCCTTCGCATTTATATGTATTTCTATTTATTTATATGTAAAGTGATATTTTATTGCCTTTTATCGTGTTTTAGCATGTTTGAAAAACCAAGTAATTTGGATGGTTGCCATGGAAATGTTACTTTGGTAACTTAGTACTTATGGTACTAAGAGATGAGGCCAATCCCTCTGAAAATTCCTAGTTGTTACATAATTAAACCGTCTTCTTTATGAAGTAGGCAAATTCTCCCCTTCTGAGTAAGATGCAACTTCTAGTAACTCTTCATTTGAACAAAATGAGGCGCTTCAGGACTCTATGATTTTTGTTTAGATAAAGCAGATATGCCTGTTCAATTGCTGAAGATCATTAAAGGACAATCTGAGACTCCGCTACCAAGCCATTTGCAGAAGGAGAATTTGGAACATTTGCAAGAAGGCTGTGATCACACCAACAAATACATTCAGGTAAACTCACCAGTGAAAAAAGTTTTGTCTTGCTTTGAAACAGCTCCTGTTACATCAGCAAGGCACTTCCGTATTCCAGGTCAGTTGGTGTTTGTGTTCATCTGTTGCATATCTTTAAGGAGTAGAAAATTATGACCTTTTTGAACTTCATTGCATGCTGCTATTACCTTCTTTGATTCACAGTCCTGCCCCTTTCTCTTATGTTATCAGACTACAATTTTATAGGAGCTTCTCTTTACAGAGTTTATAAGATATGGATCAATTTAAAAATATATTAATATGCAGAATGCTTTGCTGAAAATGGAGGGATTGGGGGAGGTTAAGTGGTATTTTGTTTTAAAAATTAGTAATAAGCATCTCAATTCTGTTAAGGATCAGATTTCAGAGTAATGACTTCTAAAGTAGTTCTCCTTTTGTATGAAATGATGCAATATCCAGTTTTATGGAAGGTATTGTTTGAAGGAACTTCCAGCATCAAGACACAATTAGGGTTTTTTATCATTACCAAGCATGCACTTATATTTGACAGTAATCCCAGATATATCTGGGATTGGAAGTGCAATCCTGCTATACTAGTGAAATGCAGGAATAACCTATTACATGCCTAAAACAATTATTCTCTGTAAAATGCAGTGTCAAATCTTGAGTGTGTTCTTTTTTTTATCCTGTTTAACTTTTTTTGTCTGTGGCTCCGAGAATTGTTTTAGGCATCCCTGATGCTTGTGTGTCAGGAAATCAGCATTAACCCAAGCTTCCTTTCAGTGTGTTAATGAAAAAAATCAAGGAGAAAAAAAACTAAGGCAAGCTGCTTCTGTAGAAAACCTAAGTTGTCTTGAATCCTTCAAAAAAATGGCACAAAGCTTTTAAAAATATGAGCTGTACTGATCTAATGTTTCTCTGTATCCAAAAAACCATTTTTGCTACCACAGCTGTATAGTCTCAGTTCCAGCTCTAGCGCTTATGTGACCCTGTGATTGAGTCCATTCATGAGAGGGAAACTGGCAGAAGACCATCCATATTGCTGAGGAGAGGATAATTTTCTGCTGCCCTCACTCTGCACTGGTTCATTGTGGTGTCAAATTGATGCCAGGAGTGGTGCACTTCAGTATAGAGAAGGAATAAAACTGCCCTGTTTGGAAGCAGGCAGCAGCTGAGTGGTGTAGGAGGTGATCTGATTGAGAATGATCCAGTCTCCCTCAGGTCTTGTAAAGGAGCAAATGGGAATATCGATAACCACTGCTGCTAGCAAACGGGGTTTATTCCTCAGGGTGTAGTTTCCTGTCCCTGTTCACCTGCAGGATATATAGACTTCCCTGCTTTGAAGAGCTGTGTCTGCAAGCAGCCCTGACATGGAAGAACAGGGATTCTTGTTCAGAAGAAAGTGGTGAAGGAGACAAAAAATGCATCATAAATGAGAAAATGTTTCTGCCAAAATAAATGTTTCCACTCAGAAAGCAGAGCACTTTTTACCAGACTATGATTTAAAGCATACGTGCAGTGCTGTAGCTGATTCTCAAAGGGAAAGTATGTAGAATGTCTTTCTCAGACTTATGCCTTATGTTAAGAGAACTTCATGCTACTACTGACATGGATTAGTAGGTGACTAAAACAGCTTGGCATAAAAACAGCACAACTGGAGAGCTGATAAAGCTGGTGCTAATGCACCATTAAATGTGAAGGAAAATCCAGTTCTGCAGGCTGAGCTTGAAGTGAACCTTAGAATGCATTGATGTTAGGTTATCTTATTGGTGGCACACTGTCACTCTAGACCTGCCAAAATAGGGATCAGGTCCTGCTCTGACAAGGGGGGAAGGACAGAGGAGGACTTTTTATGAAATGTGTTGTAGGAAAAGCAACAAAAACCATTTTGGATGCTTCTGTTTGACTTGTGTGCCTCAGTCCTTTCATTCTTCTGCATGTTTTTATCTTCCTGGCACCTCTTTGAAAACGGCAAGTTTCAAATTTGTCGAAAAACAGCACAAACAATGTTTGTACCTCCTCAGTCATCATGTCTGTTAACTAAATGTTCTCCTTCTCCTATTAGTTCATTATCCTCCAGATTTTGCTATAGCAAATCTGAACCAAACCTGAGAATCAGCTGCCAAATCAGCTATAGAACCAAACTGAGGGAACGAAGCTTTCTAAGGAAGGAGACAACACGCACTAGAAGAATTGTATGCGGTCGGTTTGAGTGTGAGTCTAGTGGCATATGGAATGTGGAGGGTTTTGGAAAAAGTTTGCTTCTGAACTCAATAAGCAGTGCAGGATTTGTGAGGGAAGAGCCAGTTTGAGCAAGTTTTTGTCTTTGAAGTTTGGTGCCCAAGAGTTTCATGCATGTGGAGAAAGCAATGGGCATATGAGGAAGTGGGTAGTAGCTGGGGAACAGAACTATAGTGTAGGTGTTTGGGATACAAAGGAAAGGGGAGGGGCCAGACCATTATAATAAAGAATGTGGTCCCAGAATTTAAAAACTCTTTGGAAGATACTGGGATGTAAAAGGAAAAATAAAAAGTAAAGATGGTCAAAAAGCAGTCACTATTGCATCAATGAATTCCACTTTTAAATATTGCGCTGGTCAGATCAAAATTTCTTACTAAGAAAAAATACTTAAGTAAATGTTGAGTGTTCTTGAGGTGACTGTTTCATTGCAAAGTCTTTATTACAAGAAAAATTCTGTAGTCTTTTATTTACCTGTGAGTGCATTTCAAGACAATCTCAGCAAGAACAATTACATACATGTACATATATATATATATATATATATATGTACGTACAGTGAAATTTAAAAGTTGTAATTTTGAAAACAAGTGAGAAACCTGTTTTTAACAGTTAAGTTCCTACTTTTCACTGAGAAGACTAATGAGTTTTGTAAGGAGACTTAATTATCAAATTATGTTGGAAAT
>VZTR01025326.1:3525-14316 GCA_013400775.1 Chaetops frenatus
GGTTCTCCCATAGTGTATGCAGTCATACGTTTAAAGATGGCCGGAAATTTTCAAATTATTCGTTCATTTTTTGTGCTGAAATACTGTTACACAGAAATATTGCTCTTTACAGGAAAGAACTTCAGACTAAGCTACACATAAAGAGCACGAGTGAAGAGAGAGCCCATAGTCTGATGCTTGGAACATTCAGCTGGGAACTAAAAAAATTTGCCAGTTGATAAAGAGATGCAGACAAAATCTTATACACTGGACTACTGAGTATTCCGGATTGCTTTTTTTGTGTACAAAACAAAATCTAGGTTTTGTTCTGACAAAGCCCAAATACAAATNCTTGGGGTGACTGCCTCTCTCAGATATGTTGGGGCTCAAGTGCTGGCATAAATAGTTCTTAATGAATTTCAATCAAAATTATCTGGTTTAGTTGCTAAATGAAATAGTTTAGGCACAACTCAAGCATCTGAAGAAGCCTAAGGTGGAGGTGATGAATACAGATCAGCATTCTAGGGTTACACCTAATATCCCCTCACTTTCTTTCACGTACCATTTACAGAAGTGGCCCACTGCAGTGAAACCTGAAGCTGCCTCTTTTAGCAACAAAGACTAAGTGTCCTTACAGGGGAGAAAACATCCCCTGCCCTTTCCTGATACCAGACCCTCAGAGAATGCCTTCTCTAGAGTCACTCACCTTTTGCAGGATAACCTGGAGTCAGAGGATCCCCTGCCCCATTCAGGTTTAATACATTCCCACGCTGGGCTCCTCCACCTGGAAGGTTCCAGCCATTTGGATAAGGATCTACTCCAGGTGCACAGTAGTCAGCAGGGTCAGAGTACAGAATAATTCCCTTGGCACCTGCCAATTCAGCATTCTTCACCTGCAAAGCACATCTCCTGTCCCTATCCAGTCCTTTATAGCTCAACCCCAGAGTTCAAGGGGCAAAAGAAAGTATAAATTACAATGATTTTTCCTCAGGGCCTTTACAGTGCTTAGGATAAGTAAAGGGCCCATAACTGTCTCATAATTTTCTGAGAAATATATATATACAGATATCAGGCTTCATATGAAAGACGTTTGCTGTTGCTTTGACTTTTAGTTAGGAGATAACATCAGTGACATGGAAAACATGCTCCTCAGTATTGCTACATAACCTGAGCTTGCAGTCTGTCATCCAGATCAATACAATCAGCTGAATATTGAAATGTACACACCACAAACAGAAAAAACTGTATCACATCAATGCAACAGTATCTTTCAGATAGTCTTGTATTTACTTTATTTACCTAAATGAAATCTGAATGTATCTCATTCTATACAGAAAGAGTATAATTGGAGAGCTTGAAGCTGCCTTTGGCTCTGAACAAGATTAACTCCAGAGAGCCCGTATTTTAGGCTTATTATGGCAGAAGGACTGACCTGCATGCTGTTTTAAAAGTGTTCTTGTGTGACTTTATTATTGTATAATATATGTCATTCTGACATCCCAATCTGGTTTGCTACTAGATATGACAGTGATGGATAGTGACTGAGTGACAACTAATCCTCAACAGTTTTAAATTTGGGCATTTTAACTCAGAAATATCATAGCTTCTTTTCGTTTCCTTTTTTTTCTTTTTAAAGGAAATACAGTACTTGCCTTCATCTTTATTTTTGCACACCATTAGGAAGTTGAAAAACTTTCAGTACAGTTCTCCAGATTTTATACAGGCTACCAAATTCTTCAGTATGTAAGCAGTCATTAGAAATACTACTGTAAAAATGAAGATATCCCTTTGTGTCAATGAGAGCATATATTTTCCAAACCACAGGAAAACCACCTCTCTAGACATCAGTAACTCTAGGATATTTGTGTTTCATTTTAGGGAAAGATTCATAGACAGTAATACCTTCTTCAGTTTTTAAGTCTTTTCCATTCAGATAGTATCTTCAGAAGTGGTAAAAAATTTAGTGAAAATATTATCTGATCCAGAATACGAGTGATATACCACTTTTCACTGGTGAAAATGATACATGTGTAAACCAGTGAGTTATCTATTTAAAAGCTTCACACAAGATTTATCAACAGCATAAAATAAGAACTGGCACCCACTGAATTCAGTGCTTGATACCCTTAGGAAACAGATAAATAGAAATTATAGTCCTGCTCAACTTAGGGTCAAAGTAGTTCTTGTACAAGAGAAAAACACAGTTAAAATAGACTGTCTTCTTACATGTCTGTTGAGAAAATAAATTGAGTGTATGCCTGAAGTATGTACAGGATAATGTCCTTTCCTGTTAGGTCATGGAAATCTGCAAAAACTGTAGTTTAAAAATAAATTTATATGGCAGGGACATTGAATAACCAAATACAGAATCTAAAACAACCTCCATATAGTTATAGCCTCTGTCTGGTGTACAGAAACCATTACAAATAAACACAATATAGACATGAACAACTAAACCAATAGGGAAGAACAATCTAGTTCAGAACTAGAGTGTATTACACTCTATTAGTGATATTTTGGAACAATTTAGAGAATGAAAATGAATATTAAAATATGGAACATTTTCCAACTGATTTACTTTTATCCTAGAAATGTATTACATATTTATGAAATATATATTTGATAGGTTCTACTAAAGAATCATCTTTGAACACAAGTCTGTGAAAACTCAGTTACTCTAAAATTTCCAGAACAGCTTAGGGAAGTGTTTCAGTCTCTTGAAAACACTGAAGGGCAGGACAGTTGAAGTGGGAGTAACACTGAGAAGGGCACCACCATTTTTATACACAGCGGTTACCTTATTTCCTCTGAAGATCTTCCCATATCTGGCAATAACAATCTTTCCTGCACAGTTAATTCCCATTTCACGTTCTAACATAAAGAAGTCCTCGGTGCGGCCATAATTCACATACACTAACTCACCCTGAGAAAAAGAGGCAGGATTTGAAACAGTAATGTCAAAAGAGCATGTTGAAAGGAGTGTGTGATCTAGTAAGATATTAATGGTTTTTAACATAAAATTCTTGGCCTGCAAGAAGTCATAAGAGCCTAGGCCCCTCCGAGTATTCCCCCTAAAGAGCTTTATCCATGCTCCCTCCTGTGCTGTTTGTGGTACAGATGCAGACAACAGCTCACTAGAGAATGCTATTGCTAACAGTGCTACATAAGTGCCGGGAGGTCTTGTCCAACTATTATGTAATGAGGTGAAAATAAGCATCAAATTTTGAAAAGAAAATCTGTCTTTAGGTATTGTTTTCATTGCAAACAAAGTTCTTATGTTCATTAAAATTTAAAAAAATTCCTAAAGAAGGAAGCTGAAGGTTTTTAAACTTTTCTTCATCATTTCGCACATCTCATCACTCACTGTAGTTCTCCACAAACCAAACAAAGCAGTGATGTTATTCTGTCTTTTGTTGGTGATATTATGAAAGGTCAAAACCCACGAATTTTATCTTACACTATGTTTCAAAATTCCCACTGCAATTCTTGAAACACTCAAAGCTCTATGTCCCAGGGTACAGATTATTTGCCTGGTTCTCCAGCTTTCTTTGAATATCTGAGGCAAATGAATACAGTATTCCTTTTGTTTTCTGGACTTGTACAGCTTATTAACAAACATCACAAAATACATGACTCTGATACTGAGCTGTCTGAGTAGAAGCATTGGAATGTTTTCAGACTAAACTTTAAAGCAGAGCCTGGACCAGGTTTCTGTCAACCTAAATTATTCTACATATAGACAGGAAAGATACTGAGAACACCAAGAAATTCTAATCTTACAAAATATTAGTTGAAACCCCTAGTAATCATAGAACAGGCCTGCTTTATCAAAGAAAGCCCATCAGCTGATACTATCTATATAACAAGACATGAAGGATTAGTGTTAAATTAAACCACAGTAACACTTTTATTGTCAGCTAGATATGTCAGCAAAAGCTTCTCAAGCATACTCAAGCATAATCAACACTGTGCAGCTATACCTGTCAGTGTAAGCCTTGGGCAAGCAGCATTTTGAAAAGTGAGATTGTTCATTTGGTTGGGTAAATATAACAGTCTATTTGTTCACCAAGATGGGAAACAATGGCACATAGTTACAGGAATGTCTGGTGAAGTTTACAGCAGCCGATATTAAAGATTTGTTACCACAGTTTTTAAGGAAAAGAAAAAATAAGATACAGTTCTCACTCAAACTAGAGAAAAAAAATAAACATATATATATATGACTGCTGAATTTGAACATTGCTTCATCACAATAATCCCAAGAACATTAGAGCTAGGTCACCTTAACTACTGGTGATAAGTTGGGTTTTGAACTAAAGCCTAAGAAATTTCACATTGTTCTGTATTGCTCTCTGATATTCAGTATTATGCTACAGTACACTATGGTATTTCATCTTTTCTATTTCTATTATTTCTGTCTCTGCTTCTTTTCCTACTTCTGTTCCTGCTTCTACTTCTTTTACCATGTAACATTCTACTATGTTACCTCGGGCATTCCTTGGGCTGAAAAGGCACTGTAGGGTGGCACCACATCTCTAACAGCCTCATATCCTGGAGGAGGAGGCTCAGACAATGATGTGTTGAAAATCTAATGGGAAAGGAGAAAAGGAGTAAGGTAAACAAGGCAATACGGAAAGGAAGTTCTTTCTATTCACAAGCACATTTCACAAACATCTGCAATCTAAAGTACTCGTAAGTTTTAGAATTCTCCATAAGAACTGGCCAAAGCTTTAGCAAGCACTGGTCATCCTTTTCAGTAGGCATGCTCAATGTGTGAATTTACAAATTCCATCTCCACTCTCCATAGAGAATCCTGCATAAATGAACACAGGGTTCCCTGAAGTGGTGTGGGTACAGCAGATAAGAACAGGTTAGATCACCTGGTAAAAATGCTTGCATTCTGTTCACCCCTGAAGCTTCTACATGCACTTCAGCCAGTACATAATGAACTCATTCCCCTTGTGATAGCACATCTTGAGACCTAAACTCTAATCTTCCAGAAACTGAATTCAGCAGAATCATCAATACTGTATAATGAATCAATGCAAAGAATGGTGCTGACCATGGTTTCTTTCCTCTTTCTAAATAACAGAGTAATTTTCAAACAACTGAATTACATGAATTCTCTTATGTAATTGTCCTTTAATCCATACGTCAGGATGCTGTATGAATCAGGGTAAATATTAGCATTCCTAGCACACATATTATGAAACAAAGATGCAAAATATAAAAGCAAACTGGAATCCCTGATTTCCATGAGCTTAGTACCAGGCCCAACACCATTAAGTGAACCGGACAGATTTTCCTCAGAGTCTTTCCAGGTGTATGAAGGTGACTTAGTTCCCTGTTTGGAAAAACTGGTGGTTTTTGTACCTCACTGCCATGCTCATCAGTGATTGAGATGTAGTTGGGCTTAGTGTCATCAGGGTAAGAGAGCAAGACATCATAATGAACCAACTGAACTGAATCCAAACCAAATTTCTTCCACTCAGCTTGGACTTGCTGCGCCAGATGCATATTTTCCTTTGTTCCTGCTAGGTGAGGAAGCTGTGTAAAATTGCTAGGGAAAAGAAAGAAATGAGCAGGGTTAGGCATGGAAGGTCATAATCAGAACTCCTCTTAGCTTAGCTGGAAATAAACCTCATAGAGATGATCAGATATATTCAGGCTGAATAAGGACCAAGACTTCTCTGCATCTATGCATTTTTCTGTTGTACACATAAACAGAGATGGTTTCAGGCCATCCTGATCTAGCACAGGTATTTAAATCTTCCTTGCAGCATGGTTTAGCAAGAATGATGTGATGGCACCTTTTTTTTTTTTTTTTTTTTTTTNCTTCTGAGCAACAGTATGCCTATGCACTCCTATGCACAGTAAGACCTTATCATTGTGAAGTAATAAAAGAACTGAGTGCAATTATTTTTGTGTATTCAATTTAGAAAAGTGCATAATTACTCTCATCTTTACTTACGTTTAACTAGATATTCTCCTTGGACTCCACTATTTTAATTAATTTTGGCACAAATACTGATTTATCTAAAAGTTCACTCTGAAGTGTGTCTTGTTGGCAAGTAAAAGAGAGTGAGTTTTGAGTATCGTATAAACAAGGAACAGGAAAACTCAACAGTTTGTGACTTAAAGTCATGCCAGCATGAATAACAAACAGTGAAAGAACATAAATAATGAACAGCCCATTGTCTGAAAAATAAAAATAAATTGTCCAGACCATTGTGAAAGCCCAGTGGCAAAGCTAGCTGAAAAACCTTCAGCTGAACGAGGTTATTATCATGATGTCCTCATTCTATCATATGACCGTGCCACTAACATGCCAAAGAAGCACGTGTGGCATCAGCTGGTGTTCATGAAGGAAATTTTATTTTCGATTATGAAGGGGTGTGAGATTAGGAAAAACTTAAATTCTTGAGTTCAAACGAGACCAAAGCCATCAAAGAAAGCATTTTGAAAGATCTAGTCACATGAATAGAATAGGAACAGAGCAGAGCAGAGCAGAGCAGAGCAGAGCAGAATAGAATAGAATAGAATAGAATAGAATAGAATAGAATAGAATAGAATAGAATAGAATAGAATAGAATAGAATAGAATAGAATAGAATAGAATAGAATAGAATAGGTTGTAAGGGATCTACAACAGTCATCTACTGTCCTGACCAATTCAAGTTAAAGCAAAGTTAAGGGTATTGTCCAAATTTCTCGTGAACACTGACAAGTTTGGGCCATTGACAACCTCTCTAGAATGCCTGCTTCAAGTCTGAACATCCTCTTAAAAAATAAATGCTTCCTTATGTCCAGTCTGAACCTTTTCTGTTGCAGCTTTGAATTACTCCTATGCATCCTATCACTGGATATCAGGGAGAACAGAGGACCACCTCTCTCACCATGTCCCCTCCTTAGGAAGCTGTAGGGAGCAATGTGGTTGCCCCTCGGCCTCCTTTTCCCCAAACTAGACAAAGTCCTTAGCAGCCAAATGCTGCTGGACAAAACCATGTTCCTCCAATCCTGCCAGCATCTATTATTGTACTAAAAGTCACTGTTATAGTGACAGCATCATGTTCTGGATGACATATACTCAACCAAGAGGACACTTATGTGTTACTGTGAGTGAGAATAGCTGTTTTCTATAGAGTTACAAGGGTATAAGTATCACATCTTCAAGTTGATTCATGCAACGACATTTTCCTGTATTATACTCCTGTTTAACTGAACATTGTGTTTTTCTTCATTTCTAATCTGACTGCCTGTGCTGGTGGTTCTGAGCAGTGACTAAACACCGGCCCTATTTCACTGCAGGACTGGCCACATGATACTAAATGAGATACAATGTTTTCTGCTTACATAGAGACATAGAGGGAGTTTAGAGAGCAGGAAGGTCCTTTCACAGAGCTGTTTCACAACAGCGGACTTTGCAGAAGCCAAAACACAGGTTAAGATTCTAAAAACTCCTAAGTCTTCACTTTTGAATGTGAATGTTATAATCTGGTACATGATGTACGGTATGTAGTAAAGAGACCATACTTTCCAGCTAATTTATTTGCGATAGTTAATGGCAAATACACTTAAAATGAAAGCAGTGGGATTGCCACAATCTCATAAACTGAAAATGGTGTTTTAGTAATTTAGTTTTGCACAACTCCATGCAATGTAATCAGGCTGGGAGTATGAGGCAAATCCAAATTTGTTGATTATTCCTACAACAGCTTTCTTTACACAAAAGTAAATTCCTATCAGTAAACTATGACTTATAGTCTGTTATTGACTGGAATAAATATAAGATTTTAACAAATACTACACTCTCTAAAGAGAAAAATAATCCATTTCCAAGATCCCTAAAACAAATCAAGTACAAGTACTTGCAGCTAAAGCTTCTAAGTTACTAAAATAGAGAAATTTATTACATTGATTAAATTTTAGTAGACTTTAAAATATCGATATTGTCATGTTCAATTGTTTTGAATGTTTGAAGCATGACCAACAAGTAGGAGGAGTGATTCTGCCCCTCTACTCTACTCCATGAGACCCCAGCTGCAGTGCCATGCTCAGCTTTGAGACACAACACAAGGACATGACAGAACAAGTCCCAGAGGCCATGAAAATGATCAGAGAGCTGGAGCATCTCTCCTGTGAAGAAAGATTGAGAGAGTTGGGGTCATTCAGCCTGGAGAAGGCTCCAAGACCTTATAGCACTTTCCAGTATCTGAAGGGGGCTTACAAGAATGCTGGAGAGGGACATTTTTCAAGGGCATGTAGTGATACAAGAAGGGATAATGGCTTTAAACTGAAAGAAGTCAGATTTAGATTGGATATTAGGAAGAAATTCTTTACTGTGAGTGTGGTGAGGCATTGGCACAGGTTGCCCAGAGAAGCTGTGGATGCCCCATCCCTGCAAGTGTTCAAGGGCAGGTTGGACAGAGCTCTGAGCAACTTGGTCTAGTGGAAGATGTACCTGCCCATGGCAGGTGGGTTACAAGTAGATGATATTTAAGGTCCCTTCCAACCCATTCTGTGATCTTTGGTCTGGGTCCCACTTGATTTTTCTCTTTTCTTGTCTGAACTGATTAGGCTACATACTGCTTACTAAAGAAACTGCTTGATGTTTTCCGCTTTCATTTCAGCCATAAATGCTGTCCTCATGTCCTCATGAGTACTCAGAGATGTCTTCTTATCTGTAGGTTTTGCAAACCAGCCTGTACAACACATGAAAACAGAAAAGTAAAAACATTAGAGCAATATTCCCATGACACACACCACTTCTCTTTGNTGTGAAGAAAGATTGAGAGAGTTGGGGTCATTCAGCCTGGAGAAGGCTCCAAGACCTTATAGCACTTTCCAGTATCTGAAGGGGGCTTACAAGAATGCTGGAGAGGGACATTTTTCAAGGGCATGTAGTGATACAAGAAGGGATAATGGCTTTAAACTGAAAGAAGTCAGATTTAGATTGGATATTAGGAAGAAATTCTTTACTGTGAGTGTGGTGAGGCATTGGCACAGGTTGCCCAGAGAAGCTGTGGATGCCCCATCCCTGCAAGTGTTCAAGGGCAGGTTGGACAGAGCTCTGAGCAACTTGGTCTAGTGGAAGATGTACCTGCCCATGGCAGGTGGGTTACAAGTAGATGATATTTAAGGTCCCTTCCAACCCATTCTGTGATCTTTGGTCTGGGTCCCACTTGATTTTTCTCTTTTTGCTTGATGTTTTCCGCTTTCATTTCAGCCATAAATGCTGTCCTCATGTCCTCATGAGTACTCAGAGATGTCTTCTTATCTGTAGGTTTTGCAAACCAGCCTGTACAACACATGAAAACAGAAAAGTAAAAACATTAGAGCAATATTCCCATGACACACACCACTTCTCTTTGGTCTGCCACAAGATTTTCAATGTTTTACATTTTACAACTGTTTTTATTTCAGCACACACAAGCAGTTACAACCTAATGCAGGCTGCAAAGTGATGGCAGTTAGTCCCACAAATAGTAAGAGAACTTATTTGCCTACGTAGATGTTGACATAAAAAATACTATCTTTTATTTATTCATCAGTTATTTTCCTGTAGATGCTAAGGAGAGTTATCTATCTTCCTTAAGCAGCAGAACATCATGCTGTAAGTCATATAGTTACCTTAATAATAAAGCAGCAGCTTTACATAAAATGCACAGAAACACAGGCACACTTTGTAAGGAACAGATGTCTCATAACTCCTTTCTCACTCTCTGGTCTGTCTGCCTGCTTTCTGGAATCCTTCCCTTTCTGAGCAAGCACTACCAAGAGTAAGTGATGAGAGGAAGACCTGGCTAGAAAGAGAAGTGTTCCTGACATCGGTCTTTAAGTCAGACTGGACATGGTCAGTGCATGTGCAGCAGCAGCTACATGGATAGTGTGAATGAGAGAACCAGTGGGTTCAAAAGGCTAACAAGCTGGCACCAGTGAGGCACTGGCTACTGGCACAATGAAAGGCTCCACAGGAGAGAGGAATTCAGTCGAGGCTTCCCAATGGCACCAATCCCAAACACATACGAAATGGCACTGCAAAATACAAGTAGCTCTTTTGTTTTTCCCTCCTTCCCTAAGCTGATCATGATACATATATGAAACCAAAAGGAAGGGAGAGAGGGAGAATCCATCTCTTGCGGCAGCAACCCTAGTCATGCCTGCTTGGGACGCAGAGCAGGTGAGACACTGAATTAAAGACTATTCCTCCCCTCTCCGTGCCTCTCCAGCCCCATGTTTATCTTCCTGCCGCTCTGGCTGGGGCTGGTGCTGTTTCAAGGCAGCAGGGTCGAGGAGTATGACTTTTGTCCCCTCCTCACAAATCCAGCGCCCCTTTCTCTTGCCCACAGCATTACTTTACTTCTATTTACTTCAACAAAAAGTAAATAGAAAAAAAAGGCAAAGACACAAAAACCCTTCTCCTGCGGAGGGGCTAGATATCCCAGAGAAGGTCAGTGACTGCACCTGCCCGGTGTGAAGGGAGGGAGGGAGGCAGGGAGGGTGATACGGCCGGCTGAGCACGGATTCACCTCGGGCACCCTTGGCACAGGCCCGCGGGAGCTGAGAGCCCGCCCGCTTCCCCTTCACCCCGGCCCTTCCGAGCCCCGTCTCCGAGCCCCGTCCCCCGGCTGGACCAGCCCGCGATACGAAGGAGGGTTAGTCTGCACTGTACCGATGAGGAACCCGAGGAGGAAGAGCCCCGCCGCCGCTGCCAGGACGACAGCCCAGAAGCGGCCGCTGGCTGCCCTGGGGCCGCCGGGCTGCGAGCGGGCCCCGAGCGATGTCCACATGGCTGCCAGCCCAGCCGCCTCGC
>VZTR01025326.1:15313-33593 GCA_013400775.1 Chaetops frenatus
TCAATAAGGCTGGAAAAGACCTCTGAGATTATCGAGTCCAACCTATGACCGAACACCATCACATCAACAAGTGTGATCACCAAGTGCCACATCCTTAAACACCTCCAAGGACCGTGACTACATCACCTTCTTGGGCCCATTCCAATGTGTAATCATCCTTTCTGTAAAGAAACTTTTCTTAATATCCAGACTAAACCTCCCCTGGCACAGCTTGAGGTTATGCTCTTGTTCTGTCTCTTGAAGCCAAACCCCACCTGGCTGCACCATCCTTTCAGGCAGTTGTGGAGAGTGATAAGGTCACCCCTGAAGCTCCTTTTCTCCAGGCTAAACACTCCCAGCTCCCTCAGCTGCTCCTCACAGGTCATCCACTCCAGGGCCTTCTCACCAGCTTTATTGCCCTTCTCTGGATACTGGAATGTCCTTCCTGAATGGAGTGACCCAGAACTGGACACAGGATTCCAGGTTCGATCTTGCCTCTATTGAGTACAGGGAGATGACCACTACCCTGTCCTACTGGACACAGGATTCCAGGTTCGATCTTACCTCTATTGAGTACAGGGAGATGACCACTACCATGTCCTGCTGGCCACACTATTACTGATAGATGCAAGAATGCCATTGGCTTTCTTGGCCACTTGGGCACCCCATTCTTTAGATTTCCTACAAAGGGTAGTGAGAACACAGAGTGATGACTTCCACACCTGGTTTGCCATGGATTTCTCACACTGTACCATGCCATGACATCCTCCACAGACCACACACCAGAGCTGGCAACACCAGCAGGGCAAATCTGAGGGGGAAGAAATGTAAAAGCAATTATTTAAAAAAAATACATTTTAAGAAACATTTTCCTCCAATACCTGACACAATGTGACAGGCTCTTCAGAGAGATATGTGCCCCTGTTAATGTGGGTTGACTACCATTTATCTCCATGCCCTGTTTCCTTCCATTTTATGGACCCATACCCCCAAAGAGAGTAGGTGCACCTAGATACCAGTTTGAGAACAAGACTGAAACTTTGTCCACTTTTGACTTTGCTGGTGTCTTTTTTTCCACCTCTTAAAATTTTCACTGTATGATTTTGGGAAAACCTCTCCATTCAGTTAATCATATTTGGGATGAGACTGTACCTTTAAGGCCATGAACAGAGTGGAATTTGGCCTGCAGAGGTGTTCTCACCAGCTCTGCATGGATTTTCATCCTCAGAACCCTTTGCTCGGGTGCCTGCTAGGGAGATAGCTGATGTTTAACACAAGAGGGCTGAAGTTGTGTTGTACCTATGTCCACGTAGAGGACGGGCAGTCTGTACTCAGCAGCACTGCAAGGACTGTGCACTCTACAGGACTGCTCCTATTGAGCCACACTACTTGCTGATGCAGACAAAACCTGAACCTAGGATGAATTTCAGACATTGGACTTTGTCTTTTCTCAGCTGCAGAGCCTACTGCACTAGGAAATCTTCATACAAGGACACTAGAGGACTACTGTGGAAAGCAGAAGTGTTAGCTTCGAAAAGCCATACACTGATAACACAACAGTAGCATGCTTTGAAATTTTATAAGACACAAAAAAAATCTGCAATGACCAGCCAGAAGATTTAAAAAAAAAGGCTGTATTTGTGATATTGGTCCTGTGTCCTACCTTAAAGTATTGTATGCAGTCTGACCCTACTGTGCTAAAGACCTGCTTATGATGCTCTAAGCAGGGTACCCTGTCACATCGTCAAGTCAAACTCTGATGCCTGACAAGTTGCCATCAGCTCATTGACAGTTGTAGATACCATTCTGGAATCCTCAGATTTCCCCTATAATATATAGGGAACATAAATTTGGAAATGCTCATGGTGGAAGGTTTTACTTCTACCCTGCAGTCTACTTTCCATCCCCATCCTGTACCTGCATAATGTGCCTGTGTTTGCCTGTGTTTACTCCTCCACTGTTCACTGGTGGATGACAAAACCAGGGCAGTGTTAAGTAGGCTGAGGAATGGACGTGTCTTCTGGTATTCGTAGAAAAATTAATATGGCCAGGACACCTTTGGGCATAAGGCACCTTTGGGAGAGCCGCTGGATCAGTTAATTGGCTTTTGAAGCACTTGGAAATTAGGTTAATGAAGCACCATGAGACTAGGCACTGAACAAAAACATGTCTTATCTCTTCATTAATGTTCCAGAGGGATTTAATCAATCCCAGTGGTTTATGGCCACACTTTTTCAAGTAAAATGGGATGGAAGGAAGCAGTGAGGAAATTGATATGGGAATATTGTTGAAAGTTTGGTGCTGTTTAATACTCTGAAATTAACTGAGCTGCCTACACCACTTAGAAGTTCTGAATTACTGCTTTGAGATGTTATATACAGTTTTTCAGTGTCCCTGCAGCTTGGGCAGCACACTATGAAGTTTAAATATACAACAGCAGCAGCCAAAGGTCATAGAAAAAAATTATTCAAGAGTAAATGGCAGTTGTGATAAATGCATAAAATGTTATGCTTGTTCTATACAGAATCATATAGGTCACTATAGTCAAAGCCATTTCACTAAACTAAATGTAGGAAAAGTTAATGCTTCTCCTGTTTCTGTGAAAAATCTTCTACTAATGAAAGTACTAGAAATATTTTTTCTTATTTTTGAGATTCAAGGAAGTTATGAAAATTTTCCTTTTTCAATTCATCTGCTTGAAGAAACAAACTTGCTGGGTTTTGAGATGCAAATTTCAGGCAATGTTTTGGTTAGGATTATCTACATATTTATCATGATACAGCTTTCCTTAGATGTGGCATAAAAATTCTTGGAACTTCTCCAAACACCTGAACAAAGCCCTGTGCAACCTGATCTAGCTCTGTTTTGAGAAGGAGTTGGTCTGAGTTGACCTTCTGGGGTCCCTTCTAATATTTTCCTGTGATTTTGTAATTTTAATAGAGAATTGCTTGTGGATTAATATGTGGGTTGCTTTGTAAATATTGTAGTCTCTGTTTCTCTCTTAAAAATTTGAGAAACAGATAGTAAAATAAAAACACTTGCCTATTTCCCAGGGGTTGTCTAGGATTAAATAATTTCCTTTAAAAAGAAAAAAATCAGTGAGTTCCGGGTCTCTGTTATGCTATAGAAACAATCAGTAATTAAATTTTAAGTGGTTTGGTTGGAAGATATTGTTATATACTTCATAAGTGAAATAAATTGCATATATTGTTGTAAAATGTCAATAGAAGAGCATGAAATGAAACCTAGAAGACATTTCACCCAGAAACCTTTACTTACACTTTATTCTAGCTTCGTATTTCCAAACAATTTGAAATATCAGCTTCACACTTTTTATTCATATAGGGCATGCAAATAATAAGTAGGTTTATAACTCGTGTTTTTCTTTCCCATACTATATACTCTTCTCATTTTATTTGCATTAAGAAGTGCATAGATAAAACTTTGAAGGTGCCTAGAAACCATGTTACTTTTGATTCTGACAAGTCACTGCAGTGCTTCTGAAACATCCCTTCTGCAAGGTGCCACATATGGCTATGCACTGGAAAGAAAATGTGAGCTTGCTTAATATGTTCCTCCCTCCAGCTCTCTGTATGAAAAAGTCAGAATGCTGCTTCTGGGCCCACTTAAAGCACTAAGCAATCCTAGAATCACAGTTTCAGAGAATTTCCAGTTTCAGGACTGGAAGAGACCTTTGAAGTCCACCTCATCCAACCCCCCTGCTATGGGCTGTGACATCTTCAACTAGACCAGGTTGCCCAGAGAACTTTCCAACCTAGCCTTAACCTATACATGCATGGGATATCCACTACTTTCCTGGGCAACCTGGCCAAGTGTTTTACCATCTTCACTGTAAAGAAATTCTTCCTTATATCTAGTCTGAATCTACCCTCATTTAGTTTAAAATAATTTCCTTTTGTCCTGTCAGAACAGACCCTTCTAAAAATGTCTCTCCTTTTTTCCCTTACATCCTTGATTCAAATTATTGGTAGTCAAGTCAACCTGCTGTGTTGGGTTTGTGCTGTGAGCTTGGAGATCTGTGGGGTATTTGCTGTGATAAGATTCCTTCTGCTGTGACTGGTGACTGTAAAAAAAAGCAGCAGTGGCATGACTGCTTTTCTACTGTAATGGCTCACTTGTTTTGTCCTCCTTTCCTCTTCTGGGTTCCTTCAGTATTCTCTGTCCTCTTCCAGCTCTTAAAGTTCTCCAAAGGAATCAAGTTTTACAACCTAAAGGAAATGATAATGAATTTGCCATAGTAACTGACTGTCCAGGTGCACTCTTTTGTTGACTCTCTTCTGTCTTAAATGGTGATACTTGTTACTTGTCTGAAATAATTGTGCTCTTGTCTTCTGGGGCTTCCGAATGAAATGCGGGAACACTAACTTCTACAGAGGTCATAGAAGTAAATATTCATCTATTTGCAGAAGGGAGTTTGGTTTTTCAGATAGTACAACAGTTTGGGGTGGTACACTGTGAAAGGAAGAGGAAAGCACCATGAACTAGTGTGAAGGCCCATAAGATCTGTGCTATACGTGGAAAGAGCGGAGCAAATTCTCAATTGTAACCAGTTGTAACAGCAGCCCCAGTGTTGCAAGATGCAGGGATGTAAAGCTAAGGGAAGGTGCCTATGCTGACATAACAGCTTTTCATAGTGAATGGAGAGCTTTTGCTGTTACTGCTCTTGGCTTTACAACTCAGTTCTCTTCCAGTGTGGTACTCACTGTACTGCTTATTCATTAGGTTTCATCACTATGGCACAGAAGAGTATTTACTGCTATCAACTTCAGTTGACTGCTGGATTATGGTGTTGTTTTGGTATGTGGAGGTGTCAGACAAGCTTCATATGTGACAAAATGTGATCCAGGGAATTTCTGCCCTTTTGCTGGCAGCAGAATTTTAAATCAGCTCAAGGTACCCTGTGTTAATGTCACCATGAGAATAAAAATTGCCTCTTGTTACTGCATAATTGACTCCACCATGGCTGAATTTTCTGGAATTATTTTATGACTTGAGACCAAGTGTTTACAGAAATACACAGATTTTCTTCTGTGTCTGTGTTCAGCTTTTGCCTTCCCAGGACACTGATCTTTCCCATATTGCAAGTACTGCAAGTATGTATTCTTCTTGTTCTTGTACCAAAGACTGGGGTGCCAGTGTGGAAAAAAAGGAGAATGGAACATAATAATGTAGGCATGGAAGTTTTCTCAGATGTTAGAGCATAGCTGATATCTAAATACTTTTCTCTCTGAGAAATCAATAAACTGCAGTTTAGTCATATTGCAGCTGCCTTAAGATGAGCATCCTGACCATTTTTGCTTTCCTCAAAGCTGCACTAGAGTACTCTGAAGCCTACAAATATTCTAGCTTTTTCATGCTATGGAGCAAAAGAAAAGACTCTTTTTCATGCTTATTTGCACAGAATTAAATTGCACTGCCTGTTAAATACCCCTCTTTATTGACGGTGAGCCACAGTTAGCCAGTGTATATTCTTGGAATTTTATAGAATAGTTTTGTCACTGTGATTATCACTGCTGTATGCATTTTGGCTATTTGTCTGCTCCTAGTTGCTTATTCTTTAAGATTTTCTATTGCAGCTGGAAGAGATTTAGTATATGTAGACAGAAGCAGGAAACCATTTCATTTCTGTTGGTGAATAAGACATAGTGGCTTTAACTTTTAAAAACAAGTTAAAAATAGTCACTGCTGTTATGGACATTTGTGTTTGTTGTGTGATTGCATAGTAATGCAAAATATGAAGCTTATTTTTTTAATAGTTTCCTGTTGTGAATTTTATTTTCTCAGAAATGAGAGGCTAATAATTCTCAGTGGGATTTTTGTGGTCAGATGTAAGAAATAAGTACTTGCTCAAGAAGTTTACAAGGTCTATTTCAATTTTTGTCCTGTTTAGGATAATTCTGTGGTTTAAGGTTTCATGCTCCTTTATTTCTTTTTATTCCTTTTATTATACAGAGAAATTAGAATACTTGTCCTTAGCACAATTTTTTTCTGGATTGTTTGAAACACTTTATGGACGATACTTTTAATCCTCACAGAGTCTGAAGTGCAGTGGCCGTCTGACTTATCTGAGGTCATTGTAATAGACATGAAGTTCTCTGATTTCTCAGCCCTGTGTCCTGGCCACAAGACTACAATATTCCAAAGCCAGACTGTAGCATTCCTGAAATCTACATTCTTCTTTCAGATGATGAGGTAACTAGTCCTTTGTATGTGCAATGGCTGCTATTGCAAAGGCAAATTGTTTTGACAAAGATAGTTATGCATTGTGTGCATGTAGAAAAATTAAATGCTACCAGAGAAATTTCCACTTTCTGTGTCATAATTTCCACTGTCAGTAAAAACGTGGGAGGATTTTCCTCCCCTCCATTTGTCTGCATATTTCAAGCAGTGTCTTTCCTTGAGGAATATCCCAGTGGCATGGGCACTGTCCCCCAAACAGACACCTAAATACTTGAATGATTTTCAGTACTGCATACAAATCTGTAGTGTTGGCCTGAACCACAACAGTTTTACTCTCTAGTCTTTTTAAAAAGAAATTGCACTGGCATGAAATTGGAATGATACACAAGTAAATCAGACTCCTGAACTTTGTGTGATCACCATGCGAAGGACAAATTGAAGTGCACTCAACCTCCTGATAATAAAAGCAATCGGGAGAGCAATAAAAGGATATGCAGTTGTAGAAAAAAATGTGGGCAAAGGACAGAGTTCAGATTAAAGACAGAAGCTGAAGAAAAGCAAGGCAAGAAATAAACAACTCTTTAAAATAACTCTTGTGAAAGTCCTGCAGTGTAAGGGGAAAAATGCATTCTTCCTGCCCTGACCCCTAAAGAGAAGTCATCAGTTCTCTGAAACCCTATGTGAAAAGGAAGTGCTAACATCTGTTTTTCCATGTTCAGTCAGGGAATTTGATATTGTTGGAAGAAAGAAATTCACTTCAAGAATTCAGTCACGTTGGCTGTCCTACCCAGCGGCACAGGGAAAGCCCTCTTCTGGTTTTTATGTTGAAAATGTATCATTCTAGTGAAGCTTGAAACAAGCACTAAACTGAATCGACTAAAATGAGATTCTGGCAGCTTTAAGGGTGAATGAAATTGGTTCTATGGGGTCCACTCCTTCCCTCACTCACTATAGGATTACTTACTTCAGTTATAAATGCCTTTTCTTCTTTTATTAAGAGATAACTTAATAATTCCAACTTCTCTGTGGTTCACTTAAAATTACATCTACTTCTGAACCTTCAAGTATGAGGTAAATGAAAACAGTAACTCTGAGGAGACCTGCCATGTCTATCTTTTTGTTTCTTTTTGTGTGAATGGCAGGGATGAGAGATCAAGTCCCATTCACGTCTTTGTCTGTTTTCATTGCTGAATATTATTATCGTGAGAAAAGATCTCTTCACAGATATAAGAAATGTAAACCAAAAACATTTTCTGCCCTTCTGTGGTGGAAGACTGAAGTGAAAAGATGTATGGCAGTAGGTATGTATGGCAATCAGTTCAGTATGTTGATGATGGTCAGTGAAATTGATGCAGACTTTAGATTTTGGTGCTAAAAGACTACTAAAATAAACAAGTTGATGAGAACTCACTGGATATTTCTTGGATGTTAAGATGGAGCTGTGAAAGTTGGCTACATTTAGCATCCAAATCTATAAATATGATCATTGGAATAAAATTACATTAGTTTTCACGTGTGGATCATGTGTGACATTTCATGTGCTATATTACTAATTTGTGTTATAGGGGCACCTGCATTCTCAGGTGGGATTGGTGCTATGCATATGTAGGGATGCCTGTGAAATATGGCACTGTAACTACACATATTTGACTGAACGTTTTACATGAGTATTTTACCAAAATGTGTAATTATTTCCCCCTCACCTGAAGAGTTTAAATAAAAGCAGTCATACTTACTTACAGTATTTCACTGAGTCCTTGGAGAAATTGTGTTCCACATTCTGAATCCCATGGTGAGTCCTTTAGACAGTCCTACAGAGGGGAGTTTAAAAAGAAATGTTTCCAGTAGCAACTTGTTCTTCTGTTGGAACAAGCCAAAGTTATTTGAGAAGACAGCATAGAAATAGGGAGGCTGGGGAGAATGAATGTTATTTTGAAAATGTAAATGGAACAGCCCTAAACTGAAAGGGTTTTGATGGGGAAGTGAATCTATCCTACATAAACTTTATAGAATTGCATTCTGAGTAGCACTGAACCTCATTCATTAGATTTCCTCACAACGTTCATATCATCAGTTCCTCTTCTGGTGCTCTTGACCTTCTCAATATCAGCCTCGTGGACATCACAACCAATCAACACCTTCTGTTATTGTCTGATAATACTCTCTAGATTCTATAGGATCTAGGGATGTGCCTGCAGAGCTGGTGTTCTTCTAGACAAAGGATGAGGGCCATATGAGAATCTCTTGCTCTTTTACGTGCAACTACCTTTTAGAGCTTTTGTAACCAGTCTTTTTAGAGCTAGTCTTCAGAGTATAAGTTACATGAGGGAGAGTGAGGGACGACACAAAAATTGGTAATTTCTGGAAACCAAAGGTAAAAGAGAAGAATTAAATTTATGAGGACTTGCATGTGTAAGTAATGAATCTTGGAATTCCTATACATGTTAGTAACCCTGAAATAAAAGAAACAGATAGTACATACATATTCTTTAAAAATGCAGTTAAAAAAGCAAGATCGAGAGATGGGAGTAGTTCCTTATTTTGCTTACGTAATTTTTTCATTTACCCACCAGATGGCAGCCACAGACTGCCCACTGATTGCCACATACTCGCATCCTATTTATACAACATCTATGAACCGAGACCATAGTCTGACAAGAGCTGCTTTGCTTTCAAGGAGGTCAGCAAAAATAAATACAACTGTAAATTGAGCAGCTTGGTTCTTCTGATTTCCAGTTATGCTTGCTGCCTATAAGTGCAGCTACAGCATTTACCATTTGGGAAAGTAAAGAATCTGGCCTTATATGTGTGCAAAGGTGTGTCTATGTAATGCATTTAAATAAATGAAATAAATTCATTCTTTGAGAGTTATATTATCCTTACAGTTCTTTTTCTGGTCTGGTCAGGTCAGGTCAGGTCCTCAGCTTGTGGAGAGAGACAATGATCCACATTCAATCGATTTACACTGGCCTAAGCTCGTGAAAATAATAGCCCCAGTTTGACAGCATCTGGTGACATGCAGCCCAGTGACTGCACTGGCACTTGATAGATTTCATGCATTCAATGTGGGAGGCTCTGGTCAGACTTTTTGACACTCATGCATTCTTTCCTGCCTTCTTGTGCCTCGTTTCATTCCCTGTCATGCCTACTGTGTGGGAAGATAAGAAGTATACTGCAGCTTACTTGAAGTATTCCTCTTGTGAGGAACCCGTTAGGATCTCATCTCCTTGTTTCAGCCCAGTCTTCCTCTTCTCTATACCAATGTTAAAAAAATACCTTAGTTCTCCCACTCCCACATCGTCAGGAGCAAAAAAGTTGAAGTCTGACTTAGGTACTTTGAAGGCAGGTGCTTATTTTTTTCAGCCTGAGATACTTGCCAGCATTTTGCAGAGATGTAATTCTGCTGGATTGGACTTTGTCCAAATTTGTCATGGGATGGGACTTACATAGAAGGATTGCTGTCTAAATAGTGTGGAAGGGCTATCACCAGAATGAATAGGGTCATGTCCAAGATCACAGAGTTTATAAAGACAGAATCAAGAGAGCTCCCAGGTATTCTGGGTCACTAGCACTAGTAGCATTCACTCTATAAGCAGTATCACTTAAGCCTATTGTTTTCTGCAGCTCTTAGAACTGGTTTTAATTTTCGAGGAGTTGCTACTTAATATAGAAATTACTCTCCAAGGAGGAAACAAGAATAGCAACAGGGAAAGCTGATTTTTCCTGTGAGCTGACAGATGTGTGCTTTGCATTTGGCTTTTATTTTGCCTGTGTGCTAAGAGGTTTTCTGAGCTAGCAGGGTTTGGGGGACATAGAAAACCCCTGCATTTTAATACTCTTGCTTCTCCACTGGATAAGCTGCTCCAGTGGATAATTTGAGTGAGCAGCCTGGGAGGGATCATAAAGAACAGAGGTGAGCACTAAACAAAATGAGGCCTAGTGATTAAATGACATTTGCTTCTTTCCAGAGAAAATCTCATTATATTAGTGTAGTTTCTCTGGATTTCCTGGATTCAAGAAAGGGCAGCAAGTGGCTCTCTATCTAATTGGACCTTGGCCAGCCTTGACAGTATTTTTCTAAGAGGATTGTTGGATTTTTATTGATCTTTGAACACCTCTTACCCTTTAAAGAAAAAGAAACAAAAAGAAGCTATCCCTCAAATGAAGCTTAAATCCAAAAGGAAAAGTTGCATGGCTGTGAGTGGATGACAAGAAATAATGTTAGAACTTCCCCAAAAAAGGTGTTTAATCTAGAATGGTGCAGGGTAGGAGGTGTATGTCTTTCATCTATGGAAAAGAAAAAAATAAAACTTTTGCATAGTAGGGATGTGGTAATGACTGGGGATTCTTGCACCTGTGTAGGTGGAGGAAGTAAGTAAGCAAATAGCATAATTTTTGTTTCTTCAGTCACCATGTGATGTGGATGAATAAAGGGAAGGTTTCCTCCCTGCTGCAGAAAAACCTAATTACTCTCCAGTGTGATATCCTGGTCACCAGCAAGCTCAGCAGGCTCTGGTGCAGCTCTGAAGTTACTTCAGGCTGAGGTTACTCCTGCCTTGGAAATCAAGGCATGTACAAGCTCAAATGGAAAATTGCATTAGAGTGTTGAGATCAAAAATGTCTCATAGTAGGACAGTGTGCTTTTTAACAGGACCCTGTTGGACTGTAAATCTATAGCTGACGTGCAGTGTCACAGGCTCTTCTCTTGCTCTGTTGATCTGATAGAAAGGAGCAGCACAGTGTTGGGATGCAGCTCAGGCCAGCCAGCTGCAGCCAACACATTCAGTCATTTAGCAGGAAGGAAGCTGTGATGCCACACCTGGCAGGGAGCACAAAGTGAGGGCCACTGGCGTGGGACTCTCACGCTTACGGCCTCTCTCTTTCATGTTGACTGATAGAGAAGACAAGAGGCTGAGGCAGTGTTTGTCTTGGTCCTGTGAGCAGCTGTTCCAGTTTTCTTATCCTTGGTTTTGTTCTGAGACCTAGGCTTCAAAAGGAACATAGCTATGAAGTTGATGTCTAAGTAGCTGTTTGTCTTAGTTCTACCTTAAACAGCAGTCTACACATTTAAAAGGCTAAACAGATGAGAAATCACAGCCCCACTTCCTTCCTTTCCACACATTTCATTTTCTGGTAGCTTTTCTGAAAGGCTTTGCCGTTGACTGCTTCTTGACCTACTTTATTTCACACGTGTAGACAGGGAAGGTCTTCAGCAGTTATTGATCATTCTCTTCTGGAAAGTGAAACTGGCAATACTATTTTTATTTTCATCTTAGGAAAAAAGGTGTTACTAGTAAAGAAGGCAAGTTACTCATGCCCTATGGCAAGGTCATCATTTGGCTTCAGCTTAGGTACTGTGAAAGAACATGCCTATTAGAGCTTTTGCTTTGGATATTAACTGCCAGTTCTTCACTGAGAGAAAAGATGCCACATCCTTATATCTTCAGGGTGTTTTGAGTCCAGCATAGCCACCCCAAGCTGTTGATGCCTTTTTGTTTCCAGTCTTGAAGGTCAGATAATGGTCTTGCATAGCAAAACTACTGTTCATTTTTGTTAGAAGTTTTGAGACTTCCTAATGTCTTTAAAAAAAAAAAAAGCCAACAAACAAACAAAAACCAGTTTCAGTTTACAGCTAAAAGTATAGAACTGATCTTGTTGCTGTGAAACAATATCATGATTCTTAATTTAAAAAAATGGTTTTATTCAACTTAGTTTTGCACCAGAGTAGTGGTATAATCTGCCCTCGTAGAATACATATTGTGTAATTTATAGATCTCTAATAGCTGGTATATTACAGATTTCTTCACTTTCAGTACACAGATACACAGAAGAAAAGCAAACACATTATATTAAACACATTATATTGCTATTACTTTAAAGCAACACAGACTATAGAGCATTGCAGAAATTGTAAATTACTTGTCAGAGTCCTCTTGCTGCAAAACTAGAGTAATGTTATTTTTTTAAAACTGCATTTGAAATTATACTGCCCATGGAATACCTATATTATGAAAGATACTTGAAGTTGCCAACTGGTTTGCTTGGGGGTGGAAGTTTAGTTTTTTTTTTTGTTTTTGTTTTTTTTTGTTTTTTTTGTTTTTTTGTTTTTTGTTTTTTTGTTTTGTTTTGTTTTGTTTTGTTTTGTTTTGTTTTTTTAATATTAGATAAAGTACACTTGCAAACTTCTTTATCTGATATTTTACTGGGATGTTTGGACACTTCCTCATTTTGTAAATGGAGTCATCAGTAAAGAATGTTGCTATGGTGCTTCACCAGCCAGTTGCTTTCACCAGGAGAAATATTTGAATGTTGGTCCTTGTCTTGATCCTACTCTTTCAGGAGCTGGTTGTGCAAAAGACCCAACTCTTTGACCTTTTTGACATGTTCATGCTGCATGGCAACAGAAGAGCTCCACGGTTATTTCTACCAGATGTTATACATGAGGAAATTCCATCTTGCATATTTGTTTTCTAGAATAGAAACATCCTGAAATTTTATTATTATTACAGGAGTTATCTGTTTATATTGCAACGAGCAATGTTGGTATTGCTCCTGAGATGACAGGAAAATACCTGTGTCTTTACAGCCCCATACACTGTATCTGTTGCAATATATGGCCTTATGTCCTTGCCTGCTTCTTATATGCCACACTGCATGTTGCAGAACAGTGTTATTTAACAACTGCAATAGAAATCTGTGTTGAGACTTTTAAAAATGCCTAGATATTGCAATATTTCAATTTGAGAGAAAGCAAAAGACCTTACCTCGTTGTTGGTCCTTTGTTTTTGCAGACAGGCATTGGAATCTACTTTTGGAAAATCATTCTTTTTGAGGTGCGTGAAGTTTCACATCTGAGAACTTGAGATGCCTGGCTCTGACTTGCTATGTCAACTAGAAAATTATCCCCTCTGTTATTTTTAGGACTTTTCTATAAAATAAAAAAGAACACACTAGATTTTATTCACATTTCAGTTTCATTCACATAAATATAAAAAGCAGTTCTCAAATGAAAAATATTACATTGAAATGGGTCTTGTTTTTCCCTCATTCGTACTCCTACTGCTATGTAGAAGACAGTAGAGCAAAAGGAGAAAGTGACCAAGCTAAAGAAATGAGACTGCTTGGAACAAAAGGAGGAAGCAGAAAATGAGATGGGCATAGCTGAAAGGCTTGAAAGCTGTTGAACAGCCTAGATCAACAGAAGATTGTGTAGTCAGATTTGCTGCCTTGAATTTCGCCCCAAAATAATTTGGAGGGTATTTTTGCTAAAAGTACTGCAGTATTTTCTGTGTGTGATATGTCAAAGAATGTATTGCACTGTCTTAGACCAATGATCTGTGTGCCATTCTGTACATCCCTGTTGAGTACCTGGCATGGACCTAAACAGTCACAACGCTCAGAAACCCTAAACAGACCAATGGTCTGGAGGGTGTGAATGGGGCTAGGAAGTTAAAGACCAGTGCTTTAGCAATGTTGTGCTGCTCTATAATCTTTTTTCTAACAAACACATGACAGGATTTTTGAACATACCCTTGGGTACTGTGACCCATAGACTCCTCTGTGTATGAAATAAAAGAGAAGTAAGTGGAAGGCAAAGAGGTTTCAAACCAGAATATTGCGTGCTGTGCTGTGGCATTACTTCTTTTCCTTCTAGTGCACTAGCCACTATATCCCATCTCCATCCCTGCCTCACACAACAACGCTCCCCCTACATATACCACATTTATTCTCTATCTAGTCATCATTCAGCAACACACATCGGTGTGACTTAGTTGTCCCTGCAGGTTGCTGACAGCTACTCAGACATCACTTTATTTTATAAATGAGATTCCTTTCTATTTTAGGTCAGCAGATCTGCTGTTGTTGTGGCAATTGCTTTCCATTGCTCTGTGCTCCTGTAAAAGTCACTGTCATAAAACTGTATCAGGAGAATGAGAAATTATTCCTTTCATGGCCAAAATTTGTGCCATAGAATTTATAAAAGCTATGAAAAGTCTCATTCATTTTTCAAATTATTCAGAAAAAAACCAAAACAACCATATTTGACTTTTCATTCTCTGTATATTCATATGCGTTCCTCTTTCTGATAGTGTGAACTCCTTTGAGAGTCCATGAGATTCCTTGTTTTCTCTCCATGCAGGAGTTTTCAGTTCTGTGTCCTACCCGTGGAACCATTAGAGCTGCAATACTATTGCTGAATTTAATCTTTCTTCACACACTGCCTTGTTAATATGTAGTAGTATCACAGTATTGTTGAACTAAAACTTTTTTAAATTTCTGGGGTTTTTGCTAGCATTCTGGTCTGTATTCCTTTATGTTTAACAGACAGCTATTAAACGTTTAGCCTGTCCTTAAAACAGCTGCTCAGTATATATTCCATAGAAAGTTTCTGTGGACTTTCGGACATGTATTATGATGTCATGCTTTCAGAACACTTTTCATGATGATTTCCAGAGTAGTGATATTTGTATAAAAATCCTTCAAATTGCATTATTTTCAAGAAAGGGTGTGAAGACAGATGGTGATCAGTTTCTAAATCATATGCCATTTATCTGAGATGAGTCAGCTGCATGGTTAGATGTCTGTCTTCTCTCATTGTGTTTAAATAGTGTTTATAGATTTGAATCTTGCTTTTATTAAAGTCAGTGACAAATCTCAAACTGTATTGAAAGTAAAGCTACATCTCTTTGTTTAGGACTTATTTTAAGGTAGCTGCACAATCCCTTAGATGATATGAAGAAATTTTAAGATGGTGCGGTTTGATGTCACATTATTTATTCGTGTTTTAAATTTTGTTATGTATATGACATGCAGACATTTTCTTGGGTGATTTTTAAATAATAGTGGTTTATTTTGTTTAGAATGAAATTTTCCGGAGCAGTTTTTGTAACCTGAAAATCACAGTTCTGTGTTAGGATGACAGCCAAAAAGTGAAAGCACTAAGGAAGAAATAAGCAATTAATTTGTAACAGCAATACTGCTTCAAATGTAGAATTGCATAACAGGAGTGAAATCACTACTCTTGACAGAGAAACTGGAATTTTTTTGTGAGATTAGAACACTACATTAGGTAATTCACGTTTTCCTGTAAATCATGGTCTGAGTTATCCTTCTCATTCTTAGGGTTCCCTAGGATATTTTTTTCAAAGCTAGGTAAGAGTTTGGTCAGATTTGAAATCTTTTTTGAAAGGCAGGAGTAATAGCCTTTATTCTTCAGGATTAATGTGTGTGTCTCATGAGCAGTTGAAGTTTGAAGACTCTGTCACAAAGCCTCCATTATGATTAGAGCTGTCACTAACTGAAAGCCAGGTCAATCTCAAAAAGATTTTCAAATATAATATTTCATCCTGCCAACATCCTTTTCTCACAAGACATCTATACTTGTCATTATAGTTGCTGTCTGAAATTAATAGCAGTGGTGATACCAATCCTTTTTGAACTTTGCAAAACGTGGTATATCCCTCTCTTTAGAAAGGGCAGCAGAAGCAGAAAGAAATCATTATTGCCCTGAGTTAGATTTTTAATTAACATGTTTTCTTCTTTGGGCAGTCAGGCACATTAACTGGTAAGAAATTCGGGACAGTAAACTGCCAGCATTTCCCTACATAATGAGAAAAATGTTTTCTTGCCAAAAGAAGGGTGAAAAGTATCCATGAGATTCCCTAGAGAAGACCAGACTATGGATTTACCTGCTGTCTATATTTCTGCTTTCTTCTGTTATTTTCTTTTTTTTAATGTCTCTCTTTAAGTAATTTCCCCATTCAGCAAAATTTCCATAAAAATTAAATAGAAATTAAGTGTTGACTCAGTGCTTTATTCTTAGGTCATTTAAACCAGTGTCTTTACTCTGTAGGTTTTCACTCTGAGTGGCCTAATTAAATATATTTTTTTTTTGTTCACAACTTTTTTAAGCCTGCCTTGGTATCAGATTTTTGGGTTACATTTCTCTAACCCTGATCAAGTGCCATCATCTGTCCTCGTACATCTCTAGCACTCAGCTATGCACATTGACTCAGCTGTGCCAGGGGACTATAAATGATGATGATTTTGTTCATGAGAGACCAAGCATCTGAAATCTGTTTTCACTCACAGTTTGAAATGGGTGCAGTCCTTTCTGCAGCATTGTCTGTCGCTGAAGGGCATGTTCAGAACTTTACTGCCAGCTTATTTGAAGTAAACTGTATAATTTGAAGCCGGAATCCTGCAGCCTGGCCATCCCTTGCTGGGTTTAAAATGAATATAAGAGAAAGACTTGAAAAGAAGAAGTGTGTCTGTTGCACATCTGATGGATGGCATCAGAGAGAGTGGATAGAAAAACAGTAGTGCCAGTATGAAGCAGTGAGCTTATAGAAGTGCAGAGGGCAGGAGTGGTGAGCAGAACTGAGACAAACCCAAGAAAGAAATGCTTATTGGACTTGAGTGTCAGAGCTATGCACTGATGCTCTTTCTGTTGCTGGAATGCCAAGGATGCTGTCTCAGTCTCTGTTCTTGTGGGAAAGATAAGCCACCATTGACATTGCCCTTTTTTTCCTCTCAACGTGGCAAACATAGCAGATATCATATCCTTGGTGTACATATGTCTGGAAAAATCTACCTCTGCAATGACGAACTGGTGGTGCGGCCAACAGTGTCAGGGAGGATTATGGTGCTTTTGGAGCCTGGTGCAGAAATCTTGCAGACACAGAAAGTCATCAGACTTGCTGCACCCCTCAGATGGATTTTCACAGCTGCTGTTAGGGCTATTTCATACTGGACCCCATTCACATGGTTGGACTAGGACTGACATGATCTACAACTGAAAACAGCACGGACAACCTTCCCAATTCTTATACCCCAAAGCCTTCAAGCTGACTGAAACAGCTCCATAGTCACTAAGGCTTGGAGGCTGCCATCCCAGGTATCTGCTGCAAAATGGCAAACTTGTAAAAAATGCATAAAGTAGATGTTTTCCCTTTACATTTCTCTTGGAGTCTTTTAGAAACCTTTCATGGTCTTCCAAGCTTTCTTTGAAGGAGGATCCCAGTTTTCCCTTCAGTGTACCCATAAAATGAGCAAGCCACTGTCATCAGGCTGTCTTTTCCTCCTCTAAGGTTTGTACGGTGTTTTTACAGGGTTTTAGGCACCTTGTGAATGCACAACTTAAATGCTTGTTGGTTTAGCTGACAGTGCTTCCACAAACTATGTGTGTGCATGTGTATTTCCTTATCTGGTCTTCGAAATAATACTTGGATCTGTCAGCATATCCTTCTGCATTTTTGCAGAAAGCCAATTAACCCCTCTGCCCCCCGTTAAAAGCAGGCAGAAATTATGTGCCAAAGCTCACTGAGGTGCAACTGCTTTATTTCTGTATCTTAAAATAGCATTTTTAAACTCCTGTAGTTAATAGTTTCCTTAGAAAGAAACCTTCCTCTAATCAAAACAGCTGAAGCTTTGCAAAGACATATGACTTTTATTTCCTCTCTGGAGCCCTAGAAATGTACATTTTTTTCCTCTTGACATACCACTTTAAAGTTAAATAAGTTCTTGGGTATTTCAGGACTGGAAAACTAAGAAGGTTTGTATTCTAAAGCTGTTCCTTATAAGCTCTAGTTAAACATACTATTCATGTACTTACCCTTTAACAATGATTTCGGTGGAGACTTTCAGTTGGGTTTTTTAATTTGGCATATGTACCTGTGTAATTCAAAGGCCTTTTCACAATTCCAGTGTCATGGGTTTGTTTGAAACCGGGCAGAAACACCATTTAATGTAGCGGTTTCACATTCACCTGCTCGCCTGCTCACACCAGGCGAGAGTGTAGTGTAGTGGTTTTATGAGAATAAGGATTAAGAGAAATGCAAAACAGGCCTAAACTTCAAAGATAAAAATAGTTTATTAACAAAAGACAACAAAATCAAAATCAACCCCCAGGTGGTTTCTTCTTCCTCCTCCAGCCCCCCACCCAAGATGGTTCTTTTCTTCCACCTCATTTATCTTCCTTTACCACCATCCTTCTCACCAACAACACAGAGAAACAAACTTAGAAAACCCCTGGTCAATTTACTACTCTTGAAATAGGCTTTCATCAGTCCAATTGGAAGAAGAGTCTCTCTTGTCTCAC
>VZTR01025328.1:14338-54644 GCA_013400775.1 Chaetops frenatus
TGTAATTTTACACATTTCTCCTTGGTTATTGTTGGCCTCTTGGCAGTACTAGGAGCCTGTTTCTGGGTGCACCTCCTCCCTCCCTCCCTCAGCCTGCTGGTAGATACGCCAGGCTGCTCATGCTAATTGAGCTCCAGCAAGCTGCCAGCTGCTGTGTCCCACTATCTCACAGGGTTGGCTTCACTTCCCCCACAACTACCCCCCTGCCTTTCAATTTATTTAGACTTAACTATTACAGCGGTAGGAGAAAAAAAAAATCCTCCTGTGAGCTCTAAGTAACCTGCTATGAATATTACAGATTGCCTCTTTGTTTTACTCCAGGCTTGTGGGTTGGAATCATCTGACTGCAATTCCAAGCATACGCTTAAATCAGTAGATACAACCTTTCTCTGCCTTTTCACTAGTCTCCTCCCATATCCCCCTCTGCCCTTGGGAGAAGGGGGTTTCTTTGCAAAATGTGTTGCAGGCAGCAAATCAGACTTGTGGGGCCAGATGAAGGACACCAAATCCAAGATCTGCGGCAGAGGATCCAGATTACTTGTGACGTAAACCAAAAGCCAAGCCCTCTCATTTATCTGTTCCCTTGGTATCACCCTGAGTGAGAGGCCACTTTTGACACTTAGGCCAGCTGGACCAACTGCACTCCAGGGACTTTGTTCCCCTTAGGCCCCAGCTAAGTATTTCTTTACGGTCCAGTAGCTACTGTCCTGCTCCTCCCACCACAGATTTCACACTGGACTCAACGGCAACCAGTTTCTAATGTTTTGTCTAGCCAAACTGTTTTCACACCTAGCAAATTGCCACATTTCTAGTATGTGTACATGCACCTGCCTGAATTCTCCAGCAATCCTCATTGCTGCTTCGTTTTGATCTCACCTGTGATTCCCTCCAAGTTCCTCCCATGTATCATCTCACATTTATTTGTTCCCCTTACCCAAGGAGGTTAGCCATGTCTCTGCCCTGCATCCATATCTCAGTGGGGCAAGCAGCTTGGGGTACCAAGTGCTTGGGCACCCTGAGGTTTGAGGACCCTGGATACAGCTGAATCTCGAGAGGCTCAAAACATGTATTAAATGAAGCTTGAGGAAGGGGAGGAAGGTACTCTCCTCTTTGGTGCTCTCTCCTACCTGCTGGCTTTGAGCAAGGTCAACAGTAGGACAAACTGTGAGACAGGCTAATTCAGAGACCAGTGCTGTTCAGACATATGCTCGTCTTTCCCAGGAAGACATACAGTAGCTCTGTACTGAGTGCAACAGCATGAAAAATCAACAGAATGTCAACTAACTTGTTTTAACTTACCTGCTTTCCTCCTTCCCATTCCAGGAAATCTAAGACTTGATTATTTGCCCCCTTGCATAAATCATGTTTTACACAGAACGTGTTTCTTAGCTGCTTGCTGATTTACTCTTAAAAAAGAAGTTTGAAGCAGCATCTAGGAGTGAAACTGGGCCCCAAGCAGTCAAAAGCCCCTCTGTCCAGATGCCTGTGGCTATCTATCTGTGCTTTGCTGTGTTTGCTGTCGCCTGCTGTGATGCAGCTGTCCACGTTTAGGAGGAGGAGGGGCAGGGAAGTCATACAGCCACTTTTGATCTGGTGCTGCTGCTTAAGTGTGAGCTCTGATGCTCAGGGAAGAATGTGGATGTGTATATATATGCATATTAAAAAAATAGCTTTGTGCTCTACAGACAAAAAGCTCTGAGTTCATCCAGCCCTGCTCCCGGTACTTGATTTGATGTTTGATGCAAGCTTACAATCCAATGAGCACTTTCTCACTAGAATGCTCTCAAGATTTTTGAAGCATTTCTGGTTCTTGCTGTCCTGTTTCAGACAGCTGTCTAGACCTTTCTATACATGAATAGGACTGGCTAAATACTTCCTGGAGGGGACAGACCAAAATCTTTCTTAGTAGTAACACTAGGTCATATTTTTGGAACACCTCTCCTAGAAATGTTCCTTCACATCCTGTTTTCATTTGACTACAGCTGTGATTAGGATTAAAACTGTTGCCGTTTCTCCCTTGTCAGTATATTTCTAAATCACAGGAGTGCATCTTTCTTAGTGCAAGTTTTTGAATAATTTCTGTACTCATTCTCCTGGTGTTTTTATAGTTGAAGGGAGGAGGAAATCTTCCATGCTATAAGCAGTAGTACATTGGCATGCACAGTCACTGAGCTGTGACAAGCAGCTCAAATAATACCTGACTGTGGTAGCATGTGGTACAGCATTGCCAGACTTGTACATGCCAAACAGTGTTAACAGCTCTACCATGTTTGCCCAAGTCTGGGAGAGACCCTTCAACAATACTAGTCAAAAGAAACAGAAGCCAATACAAATGCAAAGCCTGCTTGATATGTTGGTAAGAATTTGCTCTTAAGAGAAAAAAAGCAACATCCCAATTCAAATCCATGGCAGACACCAAATATGCTGCTGAGGCAAAAAAATATGTTACTCTTCCTCCCTTGAGTGTTACTGGCAGAACAGTTCCAGCAAAGCACCGAAGGTCATTATCCATTATTCACAAGAAGAAAATTACATATTTATACTCTTGCAGCTCAAATAAATGTTGCCAGAAGCCTTGCACAGATGGGCCCTATTTATGGTAACACCTGACCTTGCCACGATAAGGTTACAAGACACTTTCAGAGCTGGTCATATGCTGTGTCCTACACACAGTGCTGGTGTCAAGCACCTGTTCCCTTCCCAAGTGGCCTGTCCCAGCTGCCTGCTTTCCCATCGCAGGGTTCTCTGGTCACCATAAAACTGTAGGACTAGAACAATGACGCTTGCCAGCTTTGGGTGAAGGTTGGCTGGTACAAAGGGATTTCTGACCTGAGCAGTCATCACTGTGCTGTTGAGACAGAAGACAGCCTGGGGCACAGGTTAGCAAATGTCCTCTCTTCCCCTGCCTCCTGAGGAAGCTGGAGTCAACAGTTACAAAAGGGAGTTGCACCACTGATTTAGATGGATGCAAGATGTGGTCCGCTGAACAGCATCCACTTCTGCTGAGGTTTCTGGGTCTGTTTATGTACAAACTACAATTCGGCCCTGCAAAGTATATTTGAATATTTGAGCACATCTGTGGAGAGTAAAGTTAAATTTACCTTTCCAGAAATTTAATGTTGTGAACTGTTGAAATGAGGGAAAGTTTTTTCAACTGTAGAAGAGAAGCTATACTGCGGACAACCTGAACTTGGGACAGTGGCTCTTTCAGAATCATGGAGAATGAAGTATAGGTCAAAGATCAGTGACAAAACATTAATTCAAAAGTAACTTTAGATGCTAAATGTGGTAGAAAACTGTGCCACTTACTCTAGATCAGCACTCCTATGGAAATCAAAGTTATTACTGAGCTCAGCTAGCAATTGCATAGTACTGAGTCTTGCTACTCTTAAACTTTTGTGATGAACTCAAGTCCACTCTACCCATTCCAAATTGCAAATGCCCCCGGCACAGAAATAACACTAGAATTGGAGCCCCAATGACAAGCACAGGACAAAATTCAGCTTTCAATATACCTTGCTTATTGCAAATCTTGACAATTCTTTCCTTAAGTGATTTGGGCAAAGAAATTTTCAAGCCTGTTCTAATCCTTACACAGGGTAACTGCTGGTATAATTTAATCCTTGGAAACTCTAAACTCTGTTTGGGTATATTGACTTGCACTCTGGAGGAGGGTTCATATTAAGTATGTAATTGGCTCAGTGGTTCAGTTTACCGTCAGCTGTTAAGAAAGTAGCACAGGTGAACTGAGGTAAAATAACATGAGGTTTGTAAAAGCTCAATCAAAATTATTTTGTGGACCTTAACAGGTATGGAGGATGTAACTCTAGTGCACATGGGCGTTGTTACGTATGTTTAACTTTGTATTAGGGCATAAGCTCCAGATATTTCAGTTATCTTTTCTGTGTGATTCACAAGCACAGGTGATGGGCCAATCTGCAGTATGATGTGTAAATCATGGCACGCAATTGTTTTGGCAGTGAAGCTGGCATCAGATGCACAGTCAACCTCCACCCTACCTACAGCAAGCTACATCAGGTGGTAAGGATGTGTGAGGACCAGTGAAAAATGCTTGTGCAGACTATAATGCCTGCTGATTTAGTTCTGTAGTTTTCCTCTGGATTTCATATCTGGTGGAAATGATGCTGAACATAACAGTCAAAAACCAGCAAATCTCCTGCTACCATGAGGGCAGTCAGCATCCTGCAGCCTCTGGTAGTTCTGGGCTGAATCTGAATCACTGAAACACAGAATCACAGAATTAACTAGGCTGGAAAAGATTTGAGAAATAGGCTTTTAGATTAGCAAGTCCAACACCATCTTGTCCACTAGACAATGGCACTATATGCCACATCCAGTCTTTTTTTAAGCACCTCCAGGGACAGTGGCTCCACCACCTCCCTGGGCATTCCAATGCCCAATCACCCTTTCTGTGAAGAAATGCCTTTTAATGGCCAACCTGCACCTCCCCTGATGCAGCTTAGGATTGTGTCCTCTTGCCCTGTCACTGACTGCCTGGGAGGAGAGACGGACCCCAACCTGGCTACAGCCTCCTTCCAGGGAGTTGTAGAGAGTGATGAGCTCACCCCTGACCCTCTTCTTCTCCAGGCTAAATAACCCCAGCTCCCTCAGCTGCTCCTCAGAGGACTTGAGCTCCAGACCCTTCACTAGCCTTGTTGCCCTTCTCCGGACATGCTCCAGCACCTCAATGTTGTTCCTAAATTGAGAGGAAGAACTGGACATAGGATTTGAGGTNGCAGGACCCAGAGCTTGGTCTTGTTGAACCTCATATTGTTGGCTTCTGCCCAGTCTGTGCAGGTCCTTCTGCAGAGCCCCCCTACCCTCCAACTAATTGACACTTGCTCCCAGCTTGGTATCACCTGCAAATTTGATCATGGTAGACTCGATCCCCTCATTAAGATCATCAGTAGAAATACTAAACGGAACTGGGCCCAACACTGATCCCTATAGGACAGCACTAGAGCACAACTGGATGCAACACCACTCATCACCACTCTCTGGGCCCGGCCATCCAGCCAGTTCTTAGCAAAGGGTGCACCTGTCCAAGCTGCAGGCTGCCAGCTTTTTCAGGAGTATGCTGTGAGGAGATGGTGTCAAAGAAGGCACACGCAGCACAACAGAGGATGGTACATGCTAGTGCGGACTAGTCATGTCTGCAGAAGATGAGCAGTGACTACAACAGCAGGCAGTGGTCAATAACTGCTTGTTGAATGAAGGCCATGGGCAATGCTCATGGGCCCGGAGATGCTTCAGAAAGCCTAGGAGCTTTGTTGCAATGTTGGGCACAAGCTGTATCTGTGGCATGTCACTGTAGCTGTTAAATCAGAGACCATTCAACACCTCTTTTTTGCCCCATCCTGGGAACAATCAAAAGCTAAAATTTCCTCCCATCCACAGAACAGTAGAAATCAGGAACGAACCATCTACCGGTCTAGGATGCCACAAGACAGATCCCTCATTTTTGATTGACTGAAGAGCCTGGAGGAACCATCATGTTGCCAGGGAATCTGAAATACCTCATAAGCTGATTGAATTTGTTTAGCTGTGTTGAAAAAAGGAGCTTTCATGTGGCATCTGGAAGCAGCAAGCCAAATACCATACCAGGCTGGCCTGGCCCCTGTCCACAGGTGCTGTGGGTGATTACATCTATGCAAATCCAGAACTTTACAATGCAGTTGCAGGTAAATGACCTGGTCTCATTTGCACAATCATTTTAATATATTTTATGTAGCATCAGCTACTCTACCAGAATAGCTTAGAAAACCTGGATGTACACATATGCAGAATTATACTTAAGATGTAAGATTTGCAGCACTTGACTTCCCTTATCTAGTCATAATTTTTCTCTCTTTTACCATCTCAGTCCAATTCAAGCCAAGTACAGTGTTTCTTGTCATAAGAAGCTACAAATAAACCCTTGAACTTTGGAGATGAGTAAGGGCCTGCACAAGAAGACTGCTGTCTGAGGGTGAAGGAAATCCCACAGGACTTCTGCTTCTCCTGGGAGTGAGCACAGCTTGCATTTTGCTGTCCTAGCCTTTACCATTCATGCCATCGTCATTGACTGCTGCAATGACTCAGTGCAGCAGGCATTGCAGCAGCAAGCCAATAACTACAAAGGCAGACAGCCTGATCTTACAGCATCCCTCAACAGCAGTAGAGGAATTCTAATATTTATAGAGTAAAAAACTGAACTGAGGGCTCTGCTTCCCCAAACACTCTGTCCCCTCTCACCAAGATGAATGGGCAGTGATGGTCAGGAAAGGTCTATGACTACTGGAGACAACCTGCAAACTCTTGTTAACTGCTACAACTTTGGAAAAGACCTCAGAGTGGGCTCAGTTTGACGTAACTTTATTTGGTATGATCTCTGAATGTGTATTTCCTGAAAATAAAGCATTTTCTCATTCTGCTGAGGAATACAGAAATGAGAACAACAAAGAGAAGCCATGTCATGGTACATCATGTTAATGTTTTACACCACAAAAGTATCCTTCCACATTTATTTTCCAATTTCTAAAGAGAGATTGGGGTTTGTCTGGTATTTAAATAATCACTGATCTTCAGGAAAAAAACCCCATATAGTAGGTAATCATGAATAAGAGAAAGGGAGAACTTAAAAATACATACATACACAAAGACAAGAAACATGTCAACACCACTTTACCACTTTTGTATTTTATTGTGGAACTGAGTTTGATTCCTTTACATCAAATATCCTCAATGGAAGAGGGGATATTGCACACAAATATCATAAAAGCACTACATATTACTTTCACTGGAAACTAAGTTTCTACATTAGATATGACTGGATAGAATAGAAGTGATGCAGGATTATAAGACATAATACCATACACAGCTGCAGACCGACACAAACACCATTCAGAACAAGAGAGAGGAGGTGTGCGAGGTGCTTCTCAGCCAGCCACAAGACTTTCTTTCCATAGTTTGGAAGATAATGGCTGCATGCAAATGCGTGAAAGCATATTTCAGATTTCATCTTTTACAGTCGAGATTACAGCCCAGTCTTGAAGAGGTAGCTCCTGCCATTTGGAGCTCTTAGTCAGCCTAGTAGAGAGAAGCTGCTTCTTAAATTTTTTTTTTCTTTCTGTATTTTATGCCATTGTTTTATTTAATTACTTAATTTGTTTTAGATTTCTTTTGTAAAGTCACAACAAACGAGTTTTTTTTTCTTAATTTTAAATAGCAAACATTTTTTAAACCAGGTGAATAATATAATAGCATTCTAAGGAATGCTTATCCCTAGTTGCTTTTAGTGTTTTGTTCAATTATTAAGTGAAAAGATGAAAGCTTACAGTTTCTTTCAAGTGTAAATATTATATTTTTTCATATTCTAGTAAATCCAGACCAAGAAAATTACTATTTCTCTCAAAAACATCATTACTGAGCAAGAACCTCTGGCGACAGATGAACAAAGAGAAGCGCATGACAGAAATGTTCCAAATGCACAGCAAGTGCTCTTTGGAGCTCATTTGCTTGTGTTGGGAGGGATTGAAAATTCAATTAACAAATTTATTAAATCTTAGTAAAAGAGTACCAGAACTCTCCTAAAATGCATAAGCTATCATAGACAATTAAAAAAACCCCAACATTCATATACACAGTTATCTCCATTCACCACAGTATGTAAAATAAGTAAAAAAAAAATCAAAAGTGATTTCTATGAAAGATGGGGTGAAAATAGAGGTCAATGAGTCAGGCCCACCACAGGACTTTGAAAAGGCATGCAAGAGAGGCCCTGTCCAAGTTCAAGAGTGGGATGGGATCCCCAAAGTTAATTCTTCATTGAATTATATGAAGCATTATATTAATAGCATAAAGATCATGACTGGGAATGCTGTTATGAGTAATACCATCATTGAAATGGAGTGTTCTTTGCACTCAGATATTGAATCTTTACAATTAGAGTAATCAATAACAAACCATGCTCCTAGAAATCTATGCTGATCAACAGCACTCATCGTTAATGTACACAGTACATTTTGATGACTGTTACACTAAACTAGTTGTGTAGTACTAGGATTAGCACAGGTAGATTAGTTCCACAGGCAGGAAAGTCATTAAGGGCAAGAGGAGCCAATGGAGCAGCTCATCGCTGTGTTGAACCTATGTGCCATTGCCATTTGGAAGGGAATGGATGGAACAGGCATTACAATACCTCAGAATAGCCAGACCAGTGTTTTAATATTCTTGTAGCAGCAAAAAAAGCAAATGTACATGTTAAGGTTAACTGTAACTGTCTAATTATCATTATTATTTCAGAAGTAAAACAAATGCTTCAGCCATCATAAACTTGCTTGGGCATATTTAAGGCTTAATTCCAATTTAATTTACAGTAGGATCAGATGACTGTAACTTCCCTGACAGTAGTGAAATTGCTCCTGATTCACAAGAGTAAATGGCGTAAGTGAGATTAGTCACAAGACCACTGCTGTACTTAAAACGAATTTGTACCAAAGCAGAGATACAAACCATTTCAGGTATTGTCAGAAAATCAGAAAATCTGTTCCCACCCACTCAAAAGGTTTGAATTCTGACCTATATAATAAAGTAGACAAATCAGAAAGAATTGTAGAAATAGTACAACTATTCTGCCAAAAATTTTGCCCATATCTTTGTAGACTATGTATTACAAAAGCATTTTTAACAGAATTATGTGAGCCCAGCAAACATGCTTGTTTTCACAATACATTTCCATCTGCCTTTTGTGCCATAGTCACTCTGAGTTATTCTTAACTACTTAAAAGGTATAGCAATAAATAAAACAGCATTGCTAAAGAAACCTAAAAAAAAAAAAGACATTAACAATAAATCAAAACCCCAACCACTGACAAAAAGTAATTCACAGCATTAAATGGGCATGAGCAGCCCACATTCACAAGACCCTAAACCAGTATTAAAAAACCCTCATAAAAATTAGGAGTGCAAACATACACCTATTAAACAAAAATATCCTAACAATGTAAAATTGAAATAAATTATAAGTAAAGAAAATACAATGAGGTCATAGTTCACTACACTGTAAAACTTAGTAACAGCCATAATGGTGATTCATACAACCAGCACATAACTCTGTGCTGGAGGCCTTTACACCTTCTTAAATTCAGATTTGCAGACCTTCTGCAATGCAACAAGATTTTTTTAATTGGGGTAAAACTTCTGAGACTAAAAAATCCAAACTGTCTTAAATCACAGAACAGTGGTGCTGCTCCTCTGCAAGCAGTCCAGAAAAGAAGAGGAAGGGAGACATGAAGAAGGAAAGGAAAGGAAAGGAAGAAAAAGAGAATAGTAAAGGAAGAGGCAAGGANTGTAACTTCCCTGACAGTAGTGAAATTGCTCCTGATTCACAAGAGTAAATGGCGTAAGTGAGATTAGTCACAAGACCACTGCTGTACTTAAAACGAATTTGTACCAAAGCAGAGATACAAACCATTTCAGGTATTGTCAGAAAATCAGAAAATCTGTTCCCACCCACTCAAAAGGTTTGAATTCTGACCTATATAATAAAGTAGACAAATCAGAAAGAATTGTAGAAATAGTACAACTATTCTGCCAAAAATTTTGCCCATATCTTTGTAGACTATGTATTACAAAAGCATTTTTAACAGAATTATGTGAGCCCAGCAAACATGCTTGTTTTCACAATACATTTCCATCTGCCTTTTGTGCCATAGTCACTCTGAGTTATTCTTAACTACTTAAAAGGTATAGCAATAAATAAAACAGCATTGCTAAAGAAACCTAAAAAAAAAAAAGACATTAACAATAAATCAAAACCCCAACCACTGACAAAAAGTAATTCACAGCATTAAATGGGCATGAGCAGCCCACATTCACAAGACCCTAAACCAGTATTAAAAAACCCTCATAAAAATTAGGAGTGCAAACATACACCTATTAAACAAAAATATCCTAACAATGTAAAATTGAAATAAATTATAAGTAAAGAAAATACAATGAGGTCATAGTTCACTACACTGTAAAACTTAGTAACAGCCATAATGGTGATTCATACAACCAGCACATAACTCTGTGCTGGAGGCCTTTACACCTTCTTAAATTCAGATTTGCAGACCTTCTGCAATGNACAAGATTTTTTTAATTGGGGTAAAACTTCTGAGACTAAAAAATCCAAACTGTCTTAAATCACAGAACAGTGGTGCTGCTCCTCTGCAAGCAGTCCAGAAAAGAAGAGGAAGGGAGACATGAAGAAGGAAAGGAAAGGAAAGGAAGAAAAAGAGAATAGTAAAGGAAGAGGCAAGGAAAGGAAGAGGAAAGGAAATGAAAGAGTAAAAAAAGAGGAAATAAGAGAAGGAGAGGAGTAAAGGAAAGAGGAGGAAAGAAGGAGAGGAAAGAACAGAGGAAGAAGGAAAGGAAAGAGGAAGAGAAGGGAAAGGAAGGGAAGAAAGAGAAGGGAGTTATTTTAGCTTATTGCTTGTTCTATCCTTTTTCAAGATCTTGTGAGGATTGAGAATGTAGGTTACAACCTTTTAAGTATTGGGCAATCAACTTCTCAAATCCCATTTTCTGTCATCATCAACAGAATAATTTTACAACCAGGGTATCCTTCCACATCCCTCTCCCCAAAAAGGTATTGACAGTTGACTGTTTTCAATAAATTTTACCTCAATATCCACTCTCAGTAGAATCCTAGACAACACTACTCATTTATCTTACAAAACTACTAAAAAGATGCCTTCACCTGAAAAATCTTTCTTTGCATTTACCTGTAAATGAAAATATTTGTTACAAATCATGTATTAAAAGTTCACGCAGCACTAAAAAGAGAGGCTTCTGTACATTTGTTCCCATGTTCACTCTTAAATTAAACAAATAAAATCAGGTAAGACAAAGGAAGGCTGAATACTGTACAGGCTGACAGGTAACCTTTTCCATCATTCTGAATGTCTCACTAAGTTTTGTAACTCTGATACTAGACACCACTTCAATCTTGCTTCCACAGTACGAAAGGAGCCTTCAAAAAAAAAAGCTCATCTTGCCTTGTTGAGTCCAGGTGCATCAATGAAGTGTTCACATAACTAACATACGTAATTCATAGCACCAAACCATTTGACCAGTCAGATAAGTTCCTAATACCACACATGCAGACTCACGCTTCTTTACTGGTGTAACTATGATCCTACACAGATGTTTTAGAAATTTGCTGTCTCAGCATTAAAAAATAAGTGCATCAAGTTTCTTTGTACATTCAAGTCACTTTCTAAGGCAAATTGTCTACTGTATGTACTCCCAACCGCTTTGGTATTTTGCTTCAGTTAATCGACAGTGGACATGGGTGTTCAAGCATGTGGACTGGTCAGTTCTGGCTGGAGTGAGTGGGCTTTCGCTGGAAGCATGCCTTAGAGCAACAATTCTGCATGTTGTAAGAAAAGTTTTAGAGCTCTGGATGGGTGCAGACTACATGCATATTTGGCCTATGATTGTTACGGTGTGTCAGTATGCAGAGTTCAAACTAAAGTGGAAAGCTGCTGATGAGTGATTAGGTCATACATCCCTTCCTAGCCATGTTCTCTTTCTTTTTATTTTTGAGCTAACTTAATTCTTTAAAAAAAGGATCCCCATAGTGATAGCTCAAATTGATAAAAATTTAAAACTTTCTTCTCATATGAGAACATAAGCAGACTGTAGTAAGCGATACATCTATTGCCATGAGACTAATGCAGACCTAATAATTTACTACTTTCTCCTCTTACCCCTCTCTCTCTATCTCTCTTTGTGTTTCTTTAGAGGGCAAATGCCTCTACCTGGCAAAAGTCATTTGGGGTTGCTAGTGCATGGTTTCAAAATGTTCAGTGGAGATGCAACTGGATCTGTATTTTCGCAGTAATTTGTACTCTACTATGGGAAGACTGTTATTTCCCTTAGCAACCAACAAAGACTGAAAAATATTAGTGACTTGCATCACTGTGACACAGTATAGCATTTGGCAGGTATATAGTTCAGCAGTTGAAATAGATGAGTTGAATTTTCAGAAAAGGTGTTTTCAAACTGAAGAATTTCTGGATACAAAGTTTAATCTTGTGATGCATGATCCCCTTCTTACAGCTCAATCTTGCATGCAGGAAAAGATTCGTCTTGCATAACAACAGTGCTGCTGCTTGCCAAAACCATGATGTTGAGATCCTGCTGTTTCTCATGGGTCTCTTGATACCATTCCCTCATCACTTCTGAGTCATGGGTTGGGATTAAAGTCACCTGCAACACAAAGTAAAAGTCCTGTTGAATGGACCACAGAAACAGTTGATAAGCAAAATGTCTTTGCAAGAAGCCTTAGCCAATAAGTATGTTTCCCTTTTGGAAAGGGTGGATTTTTGTGCAATAAATACTTGAATAAATGGATGGATGAAAGTAAATCAACATGTAGGTAAGGTAGGACAACTGCAAATAAGTAGTTTATCAAAATAAAATGTTGGTTTTGCAATGTTGCTGCTCAGATGCAGCTTTCCAGAGAAGTATCAGGTTGTAATCTGCACTGGTAACTCTTCAGATATAGCCAAATATTTTGTTTACTTATTCATCATGGTGGAAAGGCACATTAAGTTTCCAAATGCATGTAATTACTCTAAAGTGTGAAAGATTTCTTCCCTACTTAAAACTGCAACAATGCCAAACTCAGATCATATATATGGTGCAGTAAAATTCTGCAACAGCCAATTGGCCCTGTAAGCTAGTTCTCAACTGTTTTAAAAACCAGGAACTGGTCTGTAGGGCCAGAGGTGTGGGAGCAGCTGAGCGCAGTGCAGCTCTGTGCTTCACACACACACAATGGTTTCATTGGTGCCCAGCCTGGGGGCCTGTTGGGGTTTAGGATGCTTTCTTTTGCTTCTTTCACTCAGAGGATTTTTATCCCACTTGTCTTGCTAGGAGACAATAACAACCGAGTACTTAAGATAGACAAAAGAAGTTGCCACAGCTCAGGGGAGGGGTGCAGCTGGCTACTCTCTCTTTTTACCTGGGGGTATCTCTGGGAAGGGCAGAGATACCAGGAGAACTGGGCTGGGGAAAAAGGTGTTGGGTGCAGGTGCTAGCTGTCTTATCTCTCGGCATTCGGATGGGAGAGAGGCTGCAGTGGCTGTGGGAAGAATTCTCCACCACTGCGGGGTTCTCTCTGCTGCTTTCTACCGTGAGAGAAGCTCTGCTAGAACTATCAGCAAGCACCCTGCCGGACCAAACAGGGGACCCTTCACCATCTGCTGGGGTGCCTCAGGGATCCCTGAGCCCCTTCCCCCTCCAGGGGAGCCTCTCTCTGCCGTGCAGGGGAGCTGGGCCGCCACTGCCCAGCCCCTGCTGTTCCTTCACTACCGCTGCAGTTTTTTCTGCTGCACGGTAGCTCTGCAAGCCCCCGCCTGCAGGGATGCCCAGTGGCTCCAGCTACAGCTGCGGAGTTTCTGATACCTCTCGTCTACCACCCTGGGATTTTACTCCTTCCTGCTGTTCCAGCTTGCTGCTTCCGCTGGTCCTGCTGGGGCACTGGGATTGGCTGCCCCAGGGCGTTCGTGAAGGAAGCCTTTCTTCCATCCCCTCCTGCCTCAGCCAGGCCGCCATGACCACGTGCCCCCCGAGCTCGCGCCAGAGCGCCCCCTGCCGCCGCGGGGGCATCACCGCCCCTGCCCCACCCGCCGGGAGCCAGCAGTGCCCCTGCCGGCTGCAAGCGGAACTGCGCCCAAGGGGAAAGTAGTTAAAGAGCAGGGCACAGACTGCTTATTGGGTTTTTTGGTTTTGTTTGTTTGTTGCTGCTGCCATTGTTGTTGTTTGTGTGCCTTGTTATACATAGTAGCAAAGAACTGTTATTCCTTTTTACCATATCTTTGCCTGAAAGCCTCCTAATTTCAAAGTTACAATAATTCGGAGGGAGGGGGGGTCATACTCTCCATTCCAAGGGAGGTTCCTGCCTTCCTTGGCAGACGCCCGTCTTTCAAACCAAGACAGGGACCCCATTTTCTGGCAGCTGCCATCCACTCCAGAAGTGCTTCAGTTTCTCACAGCTGAGAAAGGTTAGGTTTCCAGGCTGGGATAGGAGTAAAGAGCCTACCTGCATGTTACTCTCCCACTGGGCCTTGCCCTCCAGCAGGGAGTCCAAAACAGCCCTGCTTGGCTCCTCGGCTGCAGCATCATTCCCGCTCACCACATAGTAGGATGACCGCACCCTCTTGAAAAACTCAACATCAACATTCTTGCTATTGCTGTGGTTGGGAATGTACACCAGATCCAAATACACTGGAGGTCCCGGAGGCACTGCTGTAGATTTTGCCACCTTAGTATTCCCAGGTCCTTTGGAAACCAAACAACAGAAGAATAAATCACAGGTTGGTTAAAAACATGCATTTATTAATTACTGTTATAACCACTGAGGTGAGATGTTTCCAATTATGGAATTACCCTCCTACATATAATGACATGTTACAGTTTTGTTGAACCCCAATTATGATTGTACCTGAAAAACTGGAACTATATAATAGAACAAAAAATCACTACCATGTAACAAAAATTTGGCCGAACCTTTTCCAGTAATATACTATTATTACTGAATTACCACTCAGTAAATGGTGATATTATTTTCCAGATGAAGAAGTGTAGCTTTTTAAAAGTCTAGGGTATGAATGATTATAAAATCTAGTATTACACAGGAAGCCATGAAAATTTGAAGAAATCTGAAATCTGAGGTACACTTGAGCATGATATGATAGCAATTGATATGCTCAGGCTGCCTTACAGATGCATCAGGAAGCTACTACATGTGAGCAAAGAGGGTCAAGGAGGAACTTGGTAAGAGAAAGTTGTAAAGCAATTCAGGGAACAGAGTCAAGTATTTGTCTGCCTGCTGTATCCTTATTTGCATACACAAATTAGCCACTTATTGCAAAAGGGGGGGGAAGCGTTTCTTTGCTGCTGCACATAGTATATATAGTACTTGTTCTAAGAAGGAGAGCTTCAGTCAAAATGAAGTACAACACGTAAACACATGAAAAACATCACACAAAAAAACGCATCTTTTGCTATAAACTGAATCATGGTGTAAACTAAAAATCAGGCTTCAACTAATAATTTTACCCAGATGATGAACATTTACGGTTTATTAGCTTTCTCATGTTGATTAAGCTTGGTAAACAATTATCTGAGCAATACGATCAATTTAGGGTCAAACAGTGCAAGGCCAGCAAACTTCCTTACAGTTATCTAGCATGTCCTGACACTCACCCTAGGGCAATACACTAAATGAAGTGATGAGATTTCCTGATTTAGAGTCTTTACTATTGATTTCGTTACAAAGTATTTTGTCATCTTTAATGATAAAAATATCTCCGATGCCTTTTTAATATGTGCATACCGACACTGAATAAGATACCTGTTGCTACATTTTTACACTTTTATGTCATTAGTAATTATTCCAGCACATTCTTGAGAAGTGTGCCTAATGACTTTAACATAGAGTTGATGTGCTGCAGAAATACACAGCACAAATAACTACATCTCTCCTTTGAGATGTATCTTCTAACAGAGAGCTGCAAACGATGGTGTGAGAAAGGAACAGTGGACTACCAAAAACAGAGAAGCTAAGGGCAGCTGAATGCTGGTTTGTTTGGGCTGAATCCTAAAACTGCTCCTTCTAAAGAAGCTTTCAACAGAACATCAGTCCTCACAGCAGAAAAATTACAGTATCCCCCAAATAGTCCCTAACAAGGTCTGCCAGAAACAACAGATTAGCACAATGCCTTGTTCAGTAATCTAATTAATATTTTATTGCTACTTAGAATGTACTACAGACATTCAAAATTACATTAAATTTCTACATGTTGAGTCATCACTGATGGCATAAGGCTGGATTATGTGATGTACATGCTTAGTTCACTCAAAATGCTTTTACTAATGTTAATTTTTTTTAAATACATTTTTTTAAAATGCTGCTTTTGAAATCAATCCAGTAAACTAGTAAGAGCATCCAGAGGCAGATAGTGACTTTGCCTCCCACAATATTAAATTGCACTAATTTATGTTAAAGACAATCGTGTCTACTTATTTCTCAAAATGAATAAAGGGGTTCATTTTGCTACCGATTTTACTTCACCTACAAAAGTGGTACTTTCAATTCTTTTAGGTGGTTAACTGTTTGGATAGCTCGTATTAACATTGCTATTTGTCTTTACCTGTGGTTGCAGTCTTTGCCGACTTGGATGTTGTTGCATTTGCTGCATTCTTGGTGTCCTTATCTTTCTCTTCCACTCGAGACTTCACCTCTGGATTAGAGATATTTTTGGTTGCCTTCTCCACAGATTCCTTCTTTTTTGGAGAAGCTGTTCTGGAAATTTTGTCTAAAGATTCTTTTGTAGCTGGCTTTGGTGAAGCCACTTGTTTTGATTTACCATCACTTTTTTTAACAGGAGAAGATGACTTGGTCTTTGTACCCTGCTTTTTTGTCTTTGTCTTTTCTTTTAGATCCTTCTTCAAAGGTTTACCTAAATTCTGTTCAACTGGCAGAGCCTCTGGATCAACCATGGTAACATCAGGGTGCCTGGGGGAAGGGCTGCGATCCTGCATTGGGACAGGTGGTGGGTCAATGTGCTTGTACGTAATTGTCTTGTCCGTTGGAATGGTTTCTGACTCATCTTCTGAGTCAATGTTAGCATCTGCAGTGATGGAAGGGCATTCCTCGGTCTCCGGTGGAACATCCGAATCAGTCTGAGATGGGGCAGACTCGCTCACGGAGGTGGGAGGGGTTTCATCACACTGTCGCCCTTGCTGTTTTCCCCCAGAAGGAGGCTGGGCTCCCCCAGACTGAGTCAGTGGCTTCTCTTGATCCTGAGACTGTTCTTCACTTGCAAACCACTCAAGGGGATTTGGGTTGATAAACGAGGGTGACAGTTCAGTTTTGGGATGTTTATACTCGCAAGAGGACACAAGGCATAAGTCAACATCTTGACGGGATTCTGCTAACGATTTACTTGGAGTAAAATGTGCACTTGCTTCGTAAGAATAGCTGGCAGCTTCAGGTGACCTCCCAGTGGTGCCTCTCCCAGTTGTCTCAAACGAGTAATCTGTGGCTTCAGGTGAACTGGAGGCTTTCCCAGTTGTCTCATAAGAGTAAGTCATGGCCTCTGATGACCTGGTGGTTCTCCCAATTGTCTCATAGCAGTAGCCAGCAGCTTCTGGTGACTTAGAGGTTTTCCTTGTTGTCTCACAGGAGTAATCCATAGTATCTGGTGATCTGGTAGCTTTCCCAGTTAGCTCATAGGAATAATCTGTGGCTTCAGGTGATTTGCTGGTTTTCCCAGCTGTCTCATAGGAATAATCTGTGGCCCCTGGTGACCTGGTGGTTTTCCCTGTCATCTGATAGGAATAATCTGTGACCTCCGATGATCTCATATTTTTTGCAATTATTTCATATGAATAGTCTGTACTCTCGGGTGACCTAGTAGTGTTCCTGGTTATCTCATAGGAATAATCTGTGGCCTCAGGAGACCTAGTAGTTTTTCTGCTTGACTCATAGGAATAATCCATAGCTTGAGGTGATCTGGTAGATTTTGCAACTGCCTCATAGGAATAGCTAACATTCTCTGGTGACCTAGTAGTTTTCTCTCTGGCCTCATATGAATAACTGAGTTCTTCTGGTGACCTGCTGCTTTTCTCTGAATCTTCTTTATCTGGGCTGAGCAAAGGTTCTGGACTGTGCTTTGAGAGGGGTTCCTGATAACCAAAGGCTTTGACAGAAGACACTTGCTGTGACAACAAAGGTGAATGACTAGCTGACACTGCTTCTGTGATTGCAGGAGGTGAATCTGGAAAAGTAGGAGAGTACAGGGGAGAAGATTCCCTTGGAGTCAATGGAGACAGGTCAGATTTTGGTGACAGCTTTTCTCCTAGGCTCTGCACCTTTTCTGAGGTAAAAGAAGAATGCAGAGACATCTCTCTGGGTGGAACACCACCTGAAAAAGTTTCCTCTGGCAGTGGTGAAGCTACCTGGGAAGGTGTATGAGCTGATGAAGTTGAGGATGAAGCCTCAATCTGAGAAACTGAAATAATTTCTGAAATATCTTTCTCTTGAGAGTAAGATGACTGTTCCACAGGTGAAATCTTCCGTGCAAAAGGAGACTCCTGTATATCTGAAGGGCTATAATCTACTTCCGTTGGTCCATTTTCAGATATATGGTGCATACTTGTGCCTAAAGGATATTCTGGAGACTGCCTACTAAAATCCATTGCCAAAGACTGCTCAGGTGACTCCCGACCATATTCTACTGACATAGCTGACTGCTCAGGAGATCTGTGATCAAGCACTGGTGTTCTTGATTTTGCAGTTTTAGGTGAGAAGTCTGGTGGAGAAATTGACATAGGCCTTGGGCACTCTTCTTTAGATGGAGACATTTCTGTTTCCTGAAAAGTTGTTGGTGTTTGTACAACTGACACTGAAAGGGAATCATCAACTTCAGTAGAGTGGGGAGAACCAACCTCAGCGTGCAAAGAAGGAGAGACATCGTCAGTAGTTGGTTCTGGAAATGAACTAGTGGCAACAGATGCTGTAGAGACAGAAGCTACTCCTTCTATATGGGAATAGGTGTCTTCTGCAACAACCTCATCAACAGGAGTTGCAGACTTGTCAGAGACAGTGCCTTCAGAAATTGACATTTTGGTATCTTCTTTTAAAGAACCAAACTGACTGATATCTATTTGAGTCGGTGAGAGATCACCTGCTAACTTCCGCTCATCCAAGACCAGTGAAGACTGGGAGCTGCTGGGTTCTGTATCTTCCATTTTCCTTTCCAGGCTGAAGCCTTCCTTAATTACCATAAATTCCATGCTTTTTTCATCTTGTTTTTCTTGGAAGAGGCCCACAGAGCTTGCTTCAGAAGCTGGACTCATTTGAACAGGTGATTTTTCTTTTTCAGGTTTCCCCGCAAAAGGACTTCCATAATCTCTGGTGGGAGACTTTAAATCAGCGCTCAAAAATGTATCATAAGCGGTCTCTGAACCTATCAGTGGTGGACTCCGCAGAGGCGAGAGAACCTTTTCAATAGGAGATTCTGAATCTGGCACGGGCTCATCCATAGGGCTTATTCTGCATTTTGCAGACTCATCTTTGACCTCACTGAACTCAAAGCTAACAGGAGCTTCTGTTGACTTTTCACTGGTTTCAGAGGGAAGCTGACTGGACTTTTCATCAGTGGGAGACTGATAATAAGGTGTGTGGCCAGCACTTCCAGCAGCAGACTGTGAGGGAGATGCTACTTCTAATGTTTTATCTTCAGGGCTTGCACAGTGTTCTTCAGCAACTTCTTGGTGTACATCAGGCAATTTGGCAGTGGGGACAGACTCAGAAGGAACCTTGATCTCATTGGGAGTGAGCGAAAAGTTTACACTACGTTCACTCAGTGGTGTTTTGGCAACAGGTGATGGAGGGGACAAACTGTCAGCTGGACTCTTGGCTGAACTATGTTTTCCACCATCTTCTTGATAAGGTTCTTTGATTCCTAATTTGTCAGTTCCCAGGATTTCACTTTCTCTTTGCCGGTATACATCTTGGAATGCAGATTTGCAGAATTTGTCTTCCTCTAATGACGAGGGTGGTGAGATGGTGGAAGCTGAGGCATTATAATCCTTACCTTCTGTGGCCTCTGTTTTGGATCCTTCAGATAACCCATTAAAAGCATCTGGAAGTGGAGAAAGTTTAGCTCTACTGAACTCTTGAGAGTACAGTGATGTCTCATACTTGGTAATGTTCACATACTCCTGAGAGGGTGACTCACTTTCCTCATTGTTAGTTTCATCACTCATGACATCTCGGGGNCTCTGGCAGTGGTGAAGCTACCTGGGAAGGTGTATGAGCTGATGAAGTTGAGGATGAAGCCTCAATCTGAGAAACTGAAATAATTTCTGAAATATCTTTCTCTTGAGAGTAAGATGACTGTTCCACAGGTGAAATCTTCCGTGCAAAAGGAGACTCCTGTATATCTGAAGGGCTATAATCTACTTCCGTTGGTCCATTTTCAGATATATGGTGCATACTTGTGCCTAAAGGATATTCTGGAGACTGCCTACTAAAATCCATTGCCAAAGACTGCTCAGGTGACTCCCGACCATATTCTACTGACATAGCTGACTGCTCAGGAGATCTGTGATCAAGCACTGGTGTTCTTGATTTTGCAGTTTTAGGTGAGAAGTCTGGTGGAGAAATTGACATAGGCCTTGGGCACTCTTCTTTAGATGGAGACATTTCTGTTTCCTGAAAAGTTGTTGGTGTTTGTACAACTGACACTGAAAGGGAATCATCAACTTCAGTAGAGTGGGGAGAACCAACCTCAGCGTGCAAAGAAGGAGAGACATCGTCAGTAGTTGGTTCTGGAAATGAACTAGTGGCAACAGATGCTGTAGAGACAGAAGCTACTCCTTCTATATGGGAATAGGTGTCTTCTGCAACAACCTCATCAACAGGAGTTGCAGACTTGTCAGAGACAGTGCCTTCAGAAATTGACATTTTGGTATCTTCTTTTAAAGAACCAAACTGACTGATATCTATTTGAGTCGGTGAGAGATCACCTGCTAACTTCCGCTCATCCAAGACCAGTGAAGACTGGGAGCTGCTGGGTTCTGTATCTTCCATTTTCCTTTCCAGGCTGAAGCCTTCCTTAATTACCATAAATTCCATGCTTTTTTCATCTTGTTTTTCTTGGAAGAGGCCCACAGAGCTTGCTTCAGAAGCTGGACTCATTTGAACAGGTGATTTTTCTTTTTCAGGTTTCCCCGCAAAAGGACTTCCATAATCTCTGGTGGGAGACTTTAAATCAGCGCTCAAAAATGTATCATAAGCGGTCTCTGAACCTATCAGTGGTGGACTCCGCAGAGGCGAGAGAACCTTTTCAATAGGAGATTCTGAATCTGGCACGGGCTCATCCATAGGGCTTATTCTGCATTTTGCAGACTCATCTTTGACCTCACTGAACTCAAAGCTAACAGGAGCTTCTGTTGACTTTTCACTGGTTTCAGAGGGAAGCTGACTGGATTTTTCATCAGTGGGAGATTGATAATAAGGCGTGTGGCCAGCACTACCAGAAGCAGACTGTGAGGGAGATGTTACTTCTAATGTTTTATCTTCAGGGCTTGCACAGTGTTCTTCAGCAACTTCTTGGTGTACATCAGGCAATTTGGCAGTGGGGACAGACTCAGAAGGAACCTTGATCTCATTGGGAGTGAGCGAAAAGTTTACACTACGTTCACTCAGTGGTGTTTTGGCAACAGGTGATGGAGGGGACAAACTGTCAGCTGGACTCTTGGCTGAACTATGTTTTCCACCATCTTCTTGATAAGGTTCTTTGATTCCTAATTTGTCAGTTCCCAGGATTTCACTTTCTCTTTGCCGGTATACATCTTGGAATGCAGATTTGCAGAATTTGTCTTCCTCTAATGACGAGGGTGGTGAGATGGTGGAAGCTGAGGCATTATAATCCTTACCTTCTGTGGCCTCTGTTTTGGATCCTTCAGATAACCCATTAAAAGCATCTGGAAGTGGAGAAAGTTTAGCTCTACTGAACTCTTGAGAGTACAGTGATGTCTCATACTTGGTAATGTTCACATACTCCTGAGAGGGTGACTCACTTTCCTCATTGTTAGTTTCATCACTCATGACATCTCGGNCCTTTTCTATTGCTTCTTCTCTGTCTTCTTCAGCTCGTTCATCGGATGCCTCATAATCTGCCTTTTCAATATACTTATCTTTAATGTTAGCATCTGCTTGAGTCATTACTTTTTCTAAGCCACCTGCAATTTTTCTTGATTCTTCCATATATGGTTTTGTGGCATCCAGTTGTGTTTTTTCTACTTCATTTTCATCTCGTTCTTCAGCTTCTTCTGTCTCTGCCTTTTCTTCATAATCTGCTTCAGATGATTCTTCCAAGCCAGTTCCCTCATCCTCAAACTTTTCATTGTCATCAACCTTGTGCTTTTCCACAGGTTCCAACTCTTCAGGTGTCTGTTCACACTCACCCTCAGCCTCTGTGGTAGTTATGCCTTCATCAGATGACTCAGCAGGTCCTTCATTATCCAGTTTTTCTTTTTGTACTTCAAAGGTGTCTTTTTGTACTGTGCCAGTGAGTTTCAGATCATCCTTTATAAGGGCCACTTGAGATTTTGTTTCTTTTATTGTTTCTACTTCTTCAGCTTTTAATTCCTCAAAATCCTTTGTTAAATCCTCCGGTGAAGACATAAGGGATCTCTCTGCTTCAAGCTCCTTTCCACCGGCTGTAATTTCCACAGCTGCTACAGCTGTGGCTCCAACTGCTGCAAGGGCAGCTTGTGCTCCACTGACTTTGAGGTCCTTCTTCACACTTTTAACTTTTCCTTTTTCCTTTGGCTTTCCAGCAGGTGTTGCTTCTTTTTTAGCAGGCTCCTCCTTCTTTTGTGGTTTAGGCTTTGCTGCTGGCTTTTTGGCTTCACTTGAAGGAGTAGCTGTCTTCTTTGTTTCTTTAGGAACCTTCTTGATGTCCTTTTTGGCTTCTTTGTCTTCCTTTTTGATTTCCTTTTTCTCTTCTTTTTTAGCTTCTTTTTTAACTTCTTTTGTTGAAGCTTCCTTCTTTATTTCCTTCTTAGTTTCCTTCTTCTCTTCCTTTTTCACCTCTTTTTTAACTTCTTTCTTGATATCTTCTTTTTTTGGTTTTTCCTCTTTTTTGATGGGTGTTTTCTCCTCTCTTTTAGAAACCTCTTTCTTTGGTTTTTCTTTGTCCTCTTTCTTTTCTTCAGGTTTTGCTTTGACTTCCTTTTTCACTGTCTTCTCCTTTGACATTTTCGGTTTTACATCTGTACTTTGTTTTTCAGGAATTTCAGATTTCACTTGTTGTTCTTCCTTACTTGCTACGTCTTTTTCCACCGCTATTGGTTTGGTCTCTACTTTTGCTGGTTTTTCTTTTTTTACTGGAGCTTTTTCTTTGCTTTCCAGCTTCTGAGGCTTTTCTGGAACTGGACTAGGCTTCACAGGTTCCGGTGTTTCTTCTTTAGATTCCTTTCTGACAGGCTTATTTGGTGGTGTCTTTGTAGCAGGCTTCAGACTCTCCTTGCTATCTGCTCGTTGGTTCAATTTTGCTTGTTTCACAGCTGGACTAGCAATGTTCCCAGTTANGAGGCTCTGGTTTCATAGACAATTTATTTAAATACTGAAGAGTAAAACAAGCTTCTTCTACACTCCTTTTTACTCTAAAATTAGGATCCAGGTTCTTCAGGTTCTCAGGTACATTAAGGAACACCACTCCTAAATCAGGTGAGATCAGATTTTTCATCCAGTCACTGTTGGTAGTAGATCCTTGAGACTGTTCCTCTTCTAGTTCAGCTATCTTTCGCTGAAGCATGCTGTTGATTCCTGGCAGATTGTCATCTCCGATGTGAGTGAGCAGAATGGAATCTACCCTGTCCAAGTGCCGGATAAGTTTCCAAAAACAAGATTTTCTTTCAGATCCTCCATTGATAAGCATATTGAATCCATTCACTGCAAACAATGCAGAGTCCCCTCTTCCTCCTGGGAAAATGTAACAGCAGGGTTTGGAGAGCTTCAAGAAACCTCCTGAGGTTGGAGGTTCCAAAATGTCAAAAGGTGATGGCACTTCTACTGATTCTGACAGATACTCTGTGAATTCAGAGAGTCCTTCCATCTCAGGCAATATGGAAGCTGAGTTGAGTTTAATGTTAATGAAGTCTTGAAGGTTGTGTCTGTCAAGGTTGGAATTTTTCCAGTCCCCTTCCTCAGGGCAGAAAAGAGTTAGGCTGGCTTTGTTGGCAGGGTGTGTGGTGCTCAACAATTCACCAATCTAGGGTTATAAAATAAAAACACAAGAAGATGCACACAAATTTATTTTTTAATGACAATTAATGTCAACACTTACTATTTCCTGATCAGATAGATAAAATCTTTTTCATTTGATTCTGCACTGGTGATTCCCCATCCTAGATGCTAAAGTAACCTGTTACCACAATTAGTTTACTGCCACATTTGCTAAAATACAAAGGAGGACCATATTTCTGGTCAGTATTGACCAAAGAACAACAGAATCCAAGGTTTCCCCTTCCCTCCTCCATACTTCATAGAAGGATGGTACTACTCTACTGAGAGGGTATGAGAACTGTGAGGGTAGTGCAGCCTGAGCTGCCACTGTATGTCTGCCATGGGCTCATTCATGAGTCTCCCTGCTGGTCCAGTCCATCCAGAAGATACAGCCAGGTATCTAAATTACAAAGTACAACCTCTTAACAGGCAGAAAGCCACTGCAACACAGAGGAGGCCAGCATCGTCCCCAGGGCAGTTGCCATCCTTTCTCCTTCTCTCATGGGATGTGTTCCACCACACCACTGTTACTGCAGGTCTTTCTGTGGGCTGGCTCCTCACAAGCCAGTGTTGCTCCCAGATTTTATCAAGATTGGCTGCAGGAGAGTTTTTCAGAACAGCAACCATGAGATGGTGGAACTCAGAATCCTGTGAGGAGGAAGCAAAGCAGTAAGCAGGACTAGAATCCTGAACTTAGACCTCTTCGAACACTGCTTGGAGGAATCCCATGGTTTAGGGTTCTAGAAAATAGGGGGGTCCAAGAGAGCTGGTCAATATTCAAGCATCCTTCCTTCAAGCTCAAGACCAGGGTATTCCCATGAGCAACAAATCAGCCAAAGGCATCAGGAGATCTGCATGGATAAGCAGGGAGCTTCTAGTAAATCTCAAATGGAAGAAAGAAATTTATGGAATGTGAAAAAAGGCACAGACCACATGGAAGGACTACAGGAACACTGTCAGAATATGCAGGGATGTAACAAGGAAGGTCAAGGCCCACCTAGAATTGAGTCTGGTAAGGGCTATCAAGGACAACATGAAAGACTTCCACAAGTACATCAGCAGCAAATGGAAAATCAAGGAAAATGTGGGGTCACTGATACGTCAGATTGGTGTCCTGGTGATGGAAGAAGCTGGAGTTATGAATGCCTTCTTTGCTTCAGTCTCTACTGCGGAGGCCAGACCTCAGACCTTGGAGATAAGGGAGTCTGGAGAAAGGAGGAGTTTTCTTGGTTGCAGGGGCTTGTGTTAGAGATCAGCTGGGCAGATTTAACATCCATAAATGCACAGGTCCTGATGAGATGCACCCACAGGTGCTGAGGTAGCTGGCAGATGTTGCTAGGCCACTCTTTGAAAAATCATGGAGAAGAGAAGAGGTGGATGATGACTGATGACTTCAGGAAAAGTCAATGTTAGTCCTGTCTTCAAAAAGGGGAAGAAGAGGGACCCAGGAAACTACTGGCCAGTCAGCCTCACTTCCACCCCTCAAAAGGTGATGGAACAGATCGTTATGGAGGTCACCACTGAGCAAATAAAAGAAAAGAAGGTCATCAGGAGTAGTCAGCATGGATTCCCCAATCAGCATGACATAACAGCCTTCTATGATGGCATGGCAGGATGGGTCAGTGAGGGGAGAGCAGTGGATGTTGTCTATTTTGACTTCAGCAAGGCTTTTGACACTGTCTCACATAACATCCTCCTAAGTAAGCTCAGGAGATGTGGGTTAGATGACTAGAAAATGAGACGGATCAAGGACTGGCTGAATAGCAGAGCTCAGACAGCTGTGATCAGCCGAGGAGAATCCAGTCACATTCAAACTGTTTATCAACAACCTGAATGAAGGGATGGAAGGGACCCTGAGCAAGTTTGCTGATGACACCTCAGGGAGTGGCTGATACACCTGAAGGTGGGGCTGCCATTCAGCATGACCTCAAAAGGCTGGAGAACCATCTGGAGTGCTGTGTTCAATTCTGGTCTCCACAGATCATGAAAGACAAAGAGCTACAGAGGGTCCAGCAGAGGCCACAGAGATGATGAGGGGACTGGAGAATCTCTCTTATGAGGAGAGACTGTGGGAGCTGGGCCTGTTTAGTCCAGAGAAGTCTGAAAGGGGATCTTGCCAATACATATAAATATCTCAAAGGCAGGTGTCAAGAGGATGGTGCCAGACTCTTTTTGGTGGTGGCCAGTGACAGAATGAAAAGCAATGGCCATAAGTTAAAACACAAGTTCCACCTCAAAATGAGGAAGAACTTTATGTTGAGGGTGGCAGAGCACTGGAATAGGCTGCCCAGAGAGGCTGTGAAGTGTCCCTCTCTGGAGGCATTCAAAATCCAATTGGATGTGTTCCTGTGTCACCTGCTCTGGGTGACCCTGCCCTGGCAGGAGGTTTGGACTAGATGATCTCCAGACATCCCTTCTAACCCTAATGATTCTGTGAATCCATGGTTAAGAAATTAATTAATACTTCAGAAAAGGAAAGAGCTGTATGTTTTTAGGCCACACTCTCCAAGGAAGACACTGAGGTGCTTGAGCTTGTCGAGAGAAAGGCAATTGATCTGGTGAAGGGCCTGGAGCACAAGTCTGACAAGGAGGGGCTGAGTGAGCTGAGGTTGTTTAGCCTGGAGAAAAGGAGGCTGAGGGGGATCTTACTGCTCTCTGTAACTGCCTGAAAGGAGGGTGTAGCCAGGTGAAGGCTTGGGCTCTTCTCACAAGTAACGAATGACAGGATGACAGGAAATGGTCTCAAACAGCACCAGAGGAAGTTCAGATTGGGTATGTGGGAAAGTTTCTCCCCCAAATGGGTTGTCAAACACTGAACCAGGCTGCCTAGGGAAGTGGTTGAACCACCATCCCTCCAAGTATTTAAGATGTGTTGATGTGGTGGTGCTTGGGGGCATAGTTTAGTGTTGAATTTGGAAGTGTTGGGTAAGAGCTGGACTTGATGATCTTTGAGATATTTTCCAATCCAAACAATTCTGTGAATTTGTCTTTTCCAACCTTAACAATTCTATGAATCTATGATTCTAAGTTTTGTACTTCTGAGATTCCAAGATTCAGAGCCAAAGAAAGATCAAGAGAAAAAAGAATAGGGTTAAAAATGGTCTTGTCACTAGTTTGATTTAAAATTCATGAATGACAAAATTTGAAATCTAGAGTAATTCCATTAATTTTGACAATATTAGTTAAGATGCTAGTACCAAAAACAACTGCTGCAATAAAGGCACAGAAAATATGGATTTTTATTACACAGTACTAAGGGCTGTTTTCTATTCCAGTCCAAACTGAAAAACCAGTATTTGATGTTTCCAGATAAGCAGACAAACATGAAAAAATATGACATATTTTACCTGATCTCAGTTCCACAGATACTTTCATTTGACTTTTTTTAACTGACAACTCAGTTAAGTGTAACTCATTTCTGTTTTATTTGACCTTAATAAAGAGACTAAACTTCTATGAAAAAGTAATCCAGATATAAAATGTCAGTGGAAAACATGCCAGCACATCATCATGCAAACTACCATAACCTTCTTTGCAGACACTCAGTTGTCATTTCAGGATTTAAGAATAGTTTTCATAAGGATGATATAGATAGCGCTACAGCTGAATAATTAGAAAATCTTGGACCACAAGCTCTATCAACAGAGGAAAGGTATATATAAAAGATTAATGATATTTGATTGTGTTAGATCTCTTTGGGCCTCTCTGTGTAGGTCTCACTTTTTTCTTTTTGTAATGTAACTTATTTTTAGCATTTACCAAACATAGAACTCAACAAAGATGCATTGACTGTTATAAAAAAACCAGTCAACCAAGAGATAAATAAAGCCCAAAATAAATATTTTCTACTTTCCTGTATTATCATTACTGAGTATCTAAACCATTTAATAGGAATATAAATAAATCTCACCCATTTGTCAGACATGGCCCTGTCTCAATGACAGCAAATGAAAAAACAAAGCAGAAAGAATAAACGGAGAAAAGGCTGAAAGGCTGAAAGATAAGGACAATAGGGGAACAATTGCTGTTTATTGCAGAATTAAGAAAAGAGGGGCAGCACAGATGACAGCTTTGAAATAGATTTAGAATCTCAAGAGTACTCCTTATGATATGTCTCTGATCAGGGTTGAAAACATGTTATTGGAGAGAGCCAAATGTAATCAAAGATCATTTCCTCTGAATAAATAAATCCAAGTCTGTTGCATACATAAGGGAATAAAACTTGAGTACAGACTGTTTGTTGTAAAGAAAATCGGAAGATTTTCTGTCAAGATAAGAAAAAAATCATATGGTAACATACTGGGCTAATGAACATACTTCGTCAACGTTTGGAGTCCTCTCCAGTTTATATTATACCATATTTGGACTTCTGCTTCATACTTCTAAATTCTGACTTTTTTTGCTTTTAGAAGTTGGCATGCATAATGCAGATAGAGTTAAGCCTCTCAAAGCCTGGGCTAATGAAAAATTAAAGAAAATTTATTCCAGGCACGGATCATAACTGCTAGGAATAGCAAATTCAGTCATGTCTCAGAAAAAGTATCAATGGATTTGAATTTCAAATGGTGACACTAGGGACAGACAATAGCACAAAGATGTAGCCACTCCTCCTCTTCTCCAAATTCAAAATCATTGTGTGAAAAAAGAAATATACCTGTAAACCTGAATGCCTTTTAAAACATTGAGAGACATATGCTGAGGAATGCTGAAGTTGTAAAGTGTCAAAGCTAGTGAAGACAAACAGTGAGTTGGCTGTTCAGAGAGAACACAGCATTACTTCCTACCCTGAACCACAAAGGTACAAAGAAAGGTTTTCCTGCTGTTGTTGCAGAAGTAGGGGACTGGGACATTTTACACCTTCCCACATAGAAGAAATTGAAAATCCTGGTTTTAGGCATTGCCTGAATAGTGTTCTGCATGCTAGAGATGGATTTCAGAATTAGACTTTACACAAGTGTCTCCCAAAGTGTATTTACTTGTCTGGGGGCAGATTCCTTGACCTTAGTTCAGGTTTAGCCCAGTGAAGTAAAAATGGGCAGAGGCCAGAAACACTTACTCCACCTTACATGGTTATAGAATCACAGAATTGTTTAAGTTGCCAAAGACCATTAAGATCATTGAGTCCAACTGTAAATGTGGCACTGCCAAGTCCACTAGGATCAGGATGGCACAGCAATTCCTTCATCTCGTCACCACACACACTTTTTCTAGACTATTTTCCTAATTATTTCTTTCAATTTTTGAAAAATGTTGCACACATGAACTGCAGTATGGCAAACATGATCTTTCCTTGGTTTTGTGAAAGCTTGCAGACACACTGAGACCCTGAGGCTTCAGAAACAATAGGCTGGAAGCCAATACTTGCTGAGAGCCATGCCAGCTGGCCGGTGAGCACACTGCCAGCCACAGAGATGAGCCAAATGAGCCTTACTCATAGCCCATGGGAGTGTGCCCTGCACGCCCACTGCTGCAGCAATCCCACAGCATCTGCAAGGCATGGCCAACCCCCAGCCTTCCACTTTACAAGCAATAACTTTGTTTCCTAATGGTAATGGTAGCATTTCCCCCTAGTTTTGCATGTGCTGCTAATTAAACAGAGACGTAAGGAACTTGAGTTTGTAATTTCATAGAAAAGTAACTCTGAGAAGTGCCAGTAAATTTTAGGTGCCAGGACTGTCTCAGAGAGCAGGAACCCAGCTCTTTCCCCAACCATCTGCTGAACAAAGAAGCTTTGAGAATAGATCATATGGATACAATGAAGTCAAACCAGAGCTCACTCGAACTATGCTGTTTCAGTGCTGAACTTTCTGACATGCTCCTAATTAATACTGGAAACTAAATTTTTATGGATGCAGCCACTCAGTTTATTTAAATATATTCTTTACATGGCAGCCAAATTAGGTATGACAGCTTGTTACTATGGATTCCTGCCCTTCCTGGGAGCTTTCATACACTGTACATTAAGGAAGAGAGCAAAGTTACAAGTCATGAAACAAATGGCATTAAATACTGGTGTACTTCATGCTTATCTTTCTGTTATGTAAAAATCACAACTTCTACAGATTCACTGGCTGTATTTTAAACACTACTATAAAAAATTTAAGCAGGTAGATGGTTAAAAAGAAATGCAGCTATTCTAACAGCCACCCTCTGTCTTATTAATGCCACTTACTAATTAGCTCCAGGCAAGAACCTAGTGTCAAGTTCAATTTGACTGCTTTGTATGTGTACCTTAGATTAACAACCTGTGTATTTTAAACACAGCACCACGTCCTTCCATTGTCGAGGGTTCCTTGATTTTCTCTTTCCAAAAGTTGTAATTTAATTACTCAAATTAATATTTAGTTATTTTGTTAGGCAATTTACATGAAATGTAAAGCAAAGTAAATAAATGTTTTGCAAGAAAGCCTATAATGAAGAGTAAAAAGCAGCAGCACCAGGCTGCCTATGGTAGCTCTAACAAGACAGAGAGCCACTTTTAGTCTTCTAGGAATCTCTGCCAGCACATAACAATGCATGGAAGACACTTTTCTAAACATACCTCTTGATCTGTGAAGATCTCAATGAAGTTCTGGAAGGAGAAGGACCCTGACTGAAGAATGAGTTCTCCTGTGTTTTCAAAGCACTGTCCAGTTAGTACAAGGAGTTTGTGTCTTGCAGCATCTGTGATCATTAAGCGCACCTAGAGTGAAGAAGAGAAAGACATCAATTATGGGAGTAAACATGTGTTTCAATATCTCACTGAGGACACAGTTTATCTCTCCTAATTTAAAACCAGCGTCTGGAACAGGATTCCCAAAACGTTATGGATTCATAGGGCTGTTTACAAAAGACAATGAGAAAAGGGAAAAAAGAGAAGGGGAAAAAAAGGAGGGGCAAGATGCAATTAGAAAGAAGGTCTGAAGAATAAACCAAATAAATGACATGGAAAAAACAGCAAGAATACAACTTTAATGAAGAAACAATTTTTTTAACAACAAACTTATTCATAGTATAGCTCTTGGTATACTTTTACAGAATTGTATCAGGACAACCTTGGTAAAGTATTTAAGAGCACATGCTTGTTACTTCACTTGACCCTCACTACAGCTACTAATTATTCTTGTTTACCACTCCCATTGGTGAGATTTATGTGCATGCTAAGAGAAAGCCATATATTCTAAATTTAGGAACAAAACCTGTGTAAGATTCTACACTGTTGAGAAAATGCTTTGCAAACACTTCAAAAGCCTTACTGAACACTGAAAAACCAATTCAGTCTATGGTAAGCTATGAATTTCCAGTGCACTAATTCCTCTATTAAGGAAGAATTAAATCAAACCAGAACAGTGATTCCGGAACAAAGCTATCCACATAATAAACTAAATGAGCAAATCAGCAGAGTCCATCTGGGACAACTCCACATGATATCACATGCAAGCTCCATCTCCATGGAGATGACACAATCAACTCAGCTCTCCTAGCAAGTTATTCTTTCCAAGGTTTATATTGATTGTTAAGCAATCAATTTTTCTAAATAACTCCTGCAAATGCTGGGAGGCTGAGCGAGGAAGGCTTAACCTAAATCTCTGCTGAACAACTCATGATCCTAGCACAACTAGAAAACAGACATTGGAGAGTATGTAACTCAAAGAAGATCCCAACTCTACCATGCCTTCACTGTTGTTTTATTAAATAAGTGACCCTGATGCTGAGCAGCAGAAAGTTCCTTTAATTAAATGTAGGACTAGTGCTGGTCTGCCACTAATTGCATTAAATAATTATAAATTCAGAAATATCATGTATGAAGTGTATCTATTTCTATTTCAGACAAAAATGTAGATAAATCTAAACATTTGTCTGATGTGCATTACTCAAACCTTCTCTGTTTTCACTCTATTAAAACTGTATCAGAACTGGCTTCCTCTTCTAAGTTTTCTTTTGTTGCTGCCAGCAGTGCTCATTAGTCAGACAACTTTTGTGTAAACTCACCAGGTTGTCCAACAGTAACACTATTTTCTGACTTGTGAATCACTGATATGTGACTGTCATATAATTCCCCTTCAACCTATTTTATTAACTGACAATAAAGCACATTCTGCAGAGTTAGCAAACTATGTCAAGAAAGAAAGTAAATAAATACTTGCAGATTACATGTGTATACACGGAAGACCTTAAGAGACACATGAATTCTGTGTCTGGGCACAAATAAGGTTTTTTGAAGGACTACTAGAAATATGTCTACTGATTTCAAGACCACTCAGTTTTAGAAGAAATACTGCAAGGTCGTGATTCCAGTCAGTTTAATGGTTGGTTAAAGTTCTAAATTGGTTGAAGGAAGTGCACAGCAAGATGTAGACAGTCAAAACAAAAGTTAAGATGGAGTGTGAACAGAGACCAGCACATCAGCAGATCAATGGTTTCCCAAAGTTATGGTACAGTCACAGGAACGATAAAGCAACAGAGTGGGGACTTCCTAAAAAGAAAGTAAATGTTTATTGGGGTTTTCTTCAGGAAACAACAATCTCTCTCCCTTTGGGCTTCTTTTTCATGAAATGTGTTTGGCATTTGACAGAACATGATACGAGTGTCAAGGACAACTATGAGACTACCACCAGGTAAGGCTATTAGCAGCCAGATTACCACATACATTGTATTTCTTTCTTTCTTTTTTGTTTGTTTGTTTGTTTGTTTGTGTTTGTTTGGCTTGGTTTTCTTTTTTTTGCTGTTGTTTTACTTGGGTTTGTTTTTTTGTTTCTCTGTGTGTTTTGTTTTATTCCTGAGGGAATAGATTCCAGTTCCTTTTCTGGTGAAGGCAGAGCTTCGTGGTACATCACATCACTGGTCTCCCCCAGATAAACCCTGGAAATCTCTGATACATGAAACTAAGTTTTCTATTTGCCATAGTGAACACAGAATGTCTACTCCAACTTCTGATTTAATTCTGCCGCCTCCTTCTAATCATCTCTTTCTGAATTGTGTCTATTCAGAGCCTTGCTTAGCCAGCCAAGTTAAATCTCATCTGTCTGACTGTGACCAGTTTGGCATGATGAAAGCAAAGATCACCCCCCACAGTCTCGTGAGGTGAAATTTACAGTAACATGGCCAAACATCTTCCAGAGCCAAGGGAGTAAGCCCAGGGTTCAGAAATCATTAATGGGTGTCAGATCATGTTCTTCCATGTAGTCATCCATCAAAGGAATGACAAGCAACAGTAACAGAAATAACGTTTCCCTGCTTTTGGCAGTTCTTCATCTCTTCTACCCCTCCACACATGCATGCATGTGATGGCTTTTCACTCTGAATGAATGCATGGAGCTGCTATCCTGGTGACCTCCTTGTCCTTACCAAGCACCTCCAATGGCTTGTCAGAGATCTTCACACACTGTATTTTAATAAGTTAGTTGCCATCGACTAAGGTGACTTTTTAACTTCTACAGCTTCAGAAATTTCATTTGTCTTGAAGTCTCTTCTTCTGTTTGTGTTCAACATCATTTAACAGTTGACAGCAAAATAGTTTTTTTGCCAATTACCACGTTATCTCACAAAAGAAATGAGACTATGGCAGTGCTTCCCAGCACAGACCAGCAATGCAATTATCCCTATTATTTCAACCTTCAGTTTCACTAGCTAAATAAATCAATTTTGTCTTTGAGCTACACAGTCAGTTCTTTGACTCTACTGAGTTCATCAGGAATTAGTAGTCCTCTTATGGAAACTCTCCAGGGTTCACTAATCATCTCACATACGTTTTGAAGGACAGACAGATCAACCTAGAGTCACCACCACGTATTTGGTAATACCTCTCAAAGACCCAAATTTGTCCCTGGGCACCTTCAGGCACTTTCTTTATATGTAAACAAGGCATCCAGAGATACCAAACAATGGTAAAGCAAAAGAAAAGCAGAGGCAGCTTCACCACAACTGCCTCCACTCCATCATTGCATGAAGGGAATTTCATGCATCATAAGAAAAGGAATGCTGGGATCAGAGCCGTGTTTCTGTCCTATGCTTCTGACAATTTGTCATGAGTCTGGGAAACCAGGGAAAAGATCACAGGCTGGGTGCCATTTTTCATTATATTTATTCCAAATATACCCTTTCATTTACAGTCAGGACCTGCTCTCAGTGTCTGCTAAGACTTTTAAAAATAGTATTTGAGTTTGTCAGTCTCTAAGCTGGCAGGCAGTGACTGATGATCCATAATCACCTCAACTACAGCTGCTTCAGTGCCTTCATCCTGTCCACTTAATGGAACTTTTATGACATGTCCGACAAAGTATTTCTGACTTACCTCAGTACTAACCGCTTCATCTGAGGGGTTGATGAGAACTACAGTTTCTAAGACATCACTTCTGTGGTGAAGAATTTTCTGACCTGCAAGTGTAGAGAGAAAAAAAAAGAAAAACTAAATTCAACCATCATGGTATAAACAAGGACTCTCCATGAGTTTGCTGCATGTCTCATTGTGTGACAGCCCTCTGGCTGACCTGGCTGGACGAGTACCCATAACTCACCTTGGTCTCACAGAGCTGGTGCAGGTAAGGGAGTAACCACCATCCAGCTGGGCATCTGACAATGATGGTTACTCCCTTGACAAACCAAGTGAAAACTAGAACCCATGCTGCCAAAATGGTCCCTTCAGCCTTCCACTGGTATTGATTAACACTGGGACACTGCAAAAAGGTCCCTATGGGGATGGTTAGACACTAGCCACGCTGCCCTACTTTATCTCACTCCTGCTTACAAAAGCTGTGGCATGCAACGTCAACAACAAGAACGACAGGGCATGCAAATAACATCTAGATCCCGAATTGGTAAAGTCTGGGCAAGTTTGGAGCAGTCTCGCAGCTCACTGGCTTTCGTACATAGTCTGTCTGTATTTAATAGTGATATTCATCTGACTGGGAGTGGATGCCAGAAAAACAAAACGGGACTGTTGATTTTTTTTTCCCCTTATGTTAATTGGCAAGTTCTTATCAGGGTCTCTTTCTGTGAGAACTGCAGTGAGATTAATTAGCATTGGACTGTCATTCAGAAATCCAGACTGGTAATTAGTCTAAAAAACCAGAAGAGCTGTCCCTTCCAAGCAAACTGCTTGGCGCAATATTAATCAATTAAAATAATTAATTAGGCTTAAAAGGGAGTACGGGACACAGACCTATTTGCCAACTTAGAAAACGTCCCCTGTAAAGATATGTAAATTAGCAAGGCTGAGGATAGTCAGGCTGAAAGGAGCTCCACATGCTTGAGAGCATCGTGTGAGAGGAAGGGCAGCCAGCCATTCCCACAGTGTTCCTGACTGGGGCTGGCTCAGTGCTGCCCTACCCATCCCAGCAATGCCCTCTGCCTTCCTCACTGACCTGCCTGCACCACTCCTGCCTTCTTCCTCCTCCTTGCCCCCTGAGCTCCCACTGTGCTGCATCTGTTGCTCTTGCTCTGGGGAATCTTTGCATTTATAAGCATGTGAGCTTACAACCAAATGATAGAAAGTTATGGAGAAGGAATATAGCATCCTCAAGTAAAACATGAGTTCTCAAGTAAAATTACAGGGTTGTAGCCTATTCTCTTGTGCATGACAGTGCCTAGACACTTAATATCTACTTAGTTTGGAAAAAATGTCATTTTCTTAACATCTTTCTGCTGTACTTCCTTGAGAGAAGGAGACAGATTATATATTACAAAAGGGTAAGAGGACAAGTCTCTCTTTCTCTGCAAGATCCAGTTCTGATATTACCCTTTGCAATTCAATTTGTTTTTATAGTATTTCTTCCTTGCCTATCAGAAATGCACATATAAAGAGTTATACTCAATAAAACATCCAGATGGCTCTGTTACTGGAGACTCTTTCAGAAGATGTTCTGTGTTCTGATATTTTAGTTGTTAGATTTCCCATAAATTGAGAGAATAGGCGGAGTTTATTGAATCTTATCATTAAGAAAATGAAAGAAATCATCACCCTTTAGCAGGCACTGAAATTTCTCGCTTAATAGTTGGTGACACCGAGCACATACTTTGCTTCAGGCTAGACTAAGCCCCATATATCATTAGACATGAACATATTAAACACAGGTAGAAAAGAAATGTAATTAGCCACATGCGAATTTAAGACAAAGATGCACAGCTTTCAACTGGCTCAGGGCACACACTTTGGACTTAAGCTGCCCCAAGTTGTGTGTCTGTGTAGCTGGGGAGGATGTGACCTGAGAGTCACAACTCCTGCTGACCAGCACCAGTGGGGGTTACTTACATCCTGCCAGACACCCTGCTCTAGTGGTTGTGTGGGTTCATGGGCCCCGAGACTGATCTCCAGAGGCAGGCATGCTGTCTGCACCATGTACACAGTGCCCACTCAGCGATGCACGTCTGACTGTCTGCCTCTTCAACTCCTTGGCATAAACATGTCTCTGATTACCATACAGGGTGGGGACCCAGCACTGGCAGGGTGTGAGTCACTACGAGGGCTCCCATCCCATGGAACACCTGGGAAGTTTGCAGCTACTTGCTGATGTCAGTAACGTGGTCCCATGGCACCGCTGGAGAAACAGGAAAGACTGAAAAACCATGTGCAATTTTGTAAGAGTAACACAGGCTTGCTGCCCAGATTGATATCCTGAGATGCTCAGCTGGAACGAAGGAAAGTCTCCCATGGAAGCAGTTTTATCAGACAGAAATTAACTCTCACAGTGTGGGAGCAGAAAGCAGCAACAGCACCTCATAAACTGGCAAGAGATCGTGGCTTACTAAATTACAGATGGGAGTGGGAGAAACTGAGACTTGTGTACATCTGGGGTTGCTTTAACTCTTCTGGATTTTTGCAGCCTCTCTCTATGTGTAACATATCATTTCTGTGATTTAACAGAGGAAGAAAGGAAGAAACTTCCACATTGCAAGGAAGTGGTTGGGTGGATAGATTTCACCTGCTTATAGTTTCTAGGAAGCAAGTCCCTTCAAAGCCCTTCAAAAGACTTTGAAATAATAATTAAATAACAATAATATAAATATTATTTGTGTTGGGAAGAAATCCAAGTATCTGCTCATCTTTTGACTTTATTAATTAAAGCTTCAAATTAAAAACTGATATGAGCAAGTCTGGCAGCTGTTTGATTCAGAACAAGAACAGAGAGAAGTAAACAGCATGTGAAAATTGCTTGAAATTGAACTCATCAACCCAGTTTCTATGGCAATAGGATCCTAGTGCCCCCCTCCTTATCCAAATATCAGTGACATTTATTGTGTGGTTATTGAGACGGGAATGGTGTTAGTTACATTTCCTAGAAAAGTGACAGAACAGTTTTCTTAAGTTGCACAGTCCATTTTTTCAGGTCATTCAAGCAGCCTGAACATGAGGGACACTTTTAACAGTGACTATGTTAAATTTGTGCAAAGACAAAATGCAAATGATCGGCAAGGGAAAGAAATCAAGCCCTCATGCAAGTTTTGTTTAACCAAGCATCACTACTGACACCCTTTTCCCTGGGCATGCCAGTGCAACCCAGTCCATGGGTGGGCATGCTGAAACAGGCTACTCAATAGAGGGCTTTCCACCAGCTTCTCCTGCCCCTCCAGGTGGACATCAACATTCACTTGTTCCCTACAAATACAATTCCTACACAAAGTAAACACAGAGGAAGCAGGCAAATCCCTCCTGTGGTAATTCTTAGCAGAAAGGGTGAGAGGAGTATTCTCCCTGGAAGTATGCCTTCTCCCTGGAGATGGTAACTGACACCTGACTTGGCACTCAAACACATTTCTCTGGCAACTTTAAACATCTCTCATTTTTCATTGTAGAGAACTTCCAAGTCTCATTTCACCACCAGAAGACATGAGGGCTGTGTTACATCAGCCACCGTGCTGGGTGGTATTAACAGATGGCACAGCTTGCAGGGCTGGCTGATGAAACCTCCCATAAGCCATGAATATGCAATGACCTCTCTGCAGATAGAAATGTTCAGCGCTCTGCACTTGTAAGTAGCTTCAGAGCCCAGGTCCCCCTAGATGTCCCCTGATCTTGTGGAGGAATTTACAGACACTGAGAGGAGAAATCCTCCAAAATGAACCATAAAACATCCATCCCTAGAGTTCTAAGGGATGATTAGAATCTTGAAAGACAATATTGGAGCTTGTTAACCAGTGTGCTGGGAAGCAATAACTGATGTTCAAGAATGATCTCAACCACAATGTGTTTCAGATTTACCATGTCTGATGAAGGTTATTGGAAGGTTATTGTATCCCTTGAACATGCTACATTGAAAGCAATAAATTCCTTTGGGAAAAAAGAGCTTTTTGCATAGCCAATAGTAATCTAATAACCCATACATTTTAAGTAACTTCAANGATGTGTTAAGTTTGGGTTCTTTGTGGTTGTTCTATATTATCAACAGAGTACTCAGAGTCTGGATGATCAGCCATCTGATGGTTGCTATGACTTGTACTAACTGAATACACCTATTTTTCCTTGTTTTCAATACAAAGATCAATGGCTACAAATTGTCAAATAATACTGTAATTGTGACCAGCCCCAAATATCCTGTCTGTCTGGAGGCACTAGACTGCAACAACATTTTCAGGCCATACAAAAAGGAACAAGATCCCCTTTTATGGCGGATTATTGATTATTGGAAGAAATATTGCATAAATAATATGAAACACTCCATCCTCTTCACTTTCTTCGTTGAGAAATGGATACCAAAGCACGCTACGCTTCCTGCTGAACTAAACTGCAAGCTGGAGAAACAGTAAGTGTCCAGCATTGAGGAACGTAGTGATTTTAGAGTCACCGATGCAATTCTGATGTTGTAAAACTCTGGAGTTCTGTATCTGCAAGTAAGAAGAAAAAGACCTGATGGAGAAATGACTGTCTAATATCCAGGCACTGGACTACAAGAACAGGACTTCAGAAAGCTCCTTCCTGGAAAGGTCTGAAAGCCCTGCAGGTGATGCCAGGGACTGTGGAGGGTCATCATTCAGTCTTGTAACTAGCTGACACAATGGGGAGTGTGTAACACAGGCATAACTTCATTTATGCCAGAGAAGAGAGATCCACTGCCTCCAGGGCTCAATTCAGACCAATGGCTTCTTAAATTTAGTCTGTCTGCAAGGAAGGTATAATAACTTTTTTCCAACAGTAACTTCTATATATGTATGAATATCAGAACATTTTACACATTTCTAGGTGAAAATAAAATCCTGCTAGGATGCCAAGCTAATGTGACAGCTGTGAACGAATCAAATAATGAGCTAACATTGCTGAGGCCTCTGATGGAGCCAAAGATTTGGAAGAATGACACTGACTGCAAAGTGTGACTGTTTTCCTTGCCATCATTTAAACCTGCTTGTTCTGGACATGATGGTTAGTTCAGATTCATATCTAATGTTTCATGATTTTTATAGGGAATTATGTTAATCTTTCTTGCATCTGATCAGCTAGAATACTGAACTGCGTTGTGACTCTCCAGAAAGCATAAATCTGTAGTTTATTTTCTCCCTCTCCCCGCATAAGTGGAATTGTTATTTGAGTTTCATTTGGTTCAGCTGCAGCCTGGTGATAATCAAACATTTTTTCTACCCACATCTGTCTTTCAACAATTTATTAACTACAAATCCTGAGAGGCAATGTCCTGCAGCATATTGTATTTTTTTCATTTTTAAGCTCACCTTAATTTAATGAAATAAAGCCTGTTGCATACAATTCCATTTTTGTTTTTGGTTAAGTCCTTATCTGCCAGATCTCATTTGGGTTTATACCTCCAGATAATAACAGAGCTCTGAAAGTGGGAGGCTAGACAGAAGATGATTATGCAGTCTGAACAGTGACTGCAAGATTCAGCCTCCAGTTACTGTACATGAACCCAGTTCACCAATCCTTGCTCAAGACTCTTAGGCAGCAGTGACAGAATGCAAGTCGACCTGTTTGCACTAATTTTCATAGCTGGATTCGCATTTTTTGCCTCAAACTTTCATCTCTAATACTTGCAGACTTATGAACTGAGCTGTGCTAGGAGCTGCTGCAGGAACTGCAAGTGGTTGCAGGGACCTCACTGCTCTGCCACCATCCCCCCGAATATATCCTGAACTTAATTCAAGACACCACATCACCTTTTTCACGCCCTGTTGATCAACAGACTAATTGTATCATCTTTTCACACTAAATATTTATTTCTTGCGTGTTTGCCAACTTTGAGTGACATCTAATCTGCTGTCAAAATACAGCTGTTTATCAAGGAGAAGCAAACTGCTGGCCTTTTACTCCCATCTGTTAGTATTGGGCAAATTAGTACTCTCAACTCTCATTTCTCACCTTCAAAAAACAGTATTTCTCACATAATTCTTGATACTTTATAATCTCACGACTCTATGAAGGACTCCTAAAGCATTAAAAATCAAAGACTATGCTGAAAAGAAAAGTTGAAGCAAATCAGTCTGAAGTAAAATAACAAGAAAAGCTTACATATTATAATTTTAATA
>VZTR01025329.1:2449-28913 GCA_013400775.1 Chaetops frenatus
AGGTATAGCACCTATCAGTTAAGTATGGATACAGAATGAAATATGGCAGAGGACATTGCTTTGGTGCTGCTGGGTCAAATTCTGGACTACTTCACTTAGCTTTTGTTTTAGCTCAAACTCTTATTAATACAAACAGAACTTCATTGAGCGGTGGCCTGTGTTTTCCCAAAACATTGTTCCTCATCATCTCCTAACTCTAAGACCTAGATCTAAAAACAAGCAAACAAACAAACAAACAAACAAAAAGTCCAGGAATTCTCTAGGACTAGGCAGTGAAGAGTATTGCAGAGGGACTCTAACTCTATTACTTGCTGGGGTTCTTTGTTGGATCTCCCATCCATGTCTTAAGAGGCAAGTGGTGAAAAGTTTGTGTGGTCCATGAATGGCCACTGTAACCTGTCAGCTCCTCTCTGAAATGCAGTTCAGTTGAAACACAGCTGCTAATTTTTTTCTCCCTGACCCATGTCACTTATCATGGCACTGTTCTCTGTTTTTCATTTATGTGCTCTGGGTACCAGTGTCTGGTCAGCATCCAGCCCCACCTAGGCTTCCAAAGCTCTTTAATTTGCCTTACACCCCTGATGTATGCACTGTTATTTTTCTGAGCTCACTCCTCTGCTCAGCCACTGCATCACCCTAGATCTGTCTTGTCATAGCTCACATGGCTTTTGTCTCCTGCACTGTTAGTGTAGCCTTTGTGAAGTGATAGCTCTGAGTTTCATAGGGGAAAACCATAGCGCATCTGAACAGAGAATGTCAAAAGCAGAAGGGAGATAAAAAGCTAAAAATTAGAATACATCACCCTCCTTTATCATTTCTCAAGGTTCTCTTTTTCAGCAGTGCCTACAGAAAGCACTTGAAAGATGCTATGGCTGAGTCAGAGGAGAGTAGAGCACACTGTGGCTTTAATTATAGTGTAAAAAGATGTAAAGCATAAACATATGAAAACCAACTATTAGTGGCTCTATACTCCCCTTATACTCTTCATATGCCATTTTGAATGGTATCCTGTTTGGGTGACCCCTGGACTGCAGGCTGGTGGCTTTGAAACAGCGAGTGTGAGGGTCACACTGGTGCTGGTAGCAGCCAAGGTGGGGCAGCTGTTAGGGCAAACCACAGAGCCTCTTGGCTAGCAGGGCAGGTTCACCTGCTTTCTGCTGCAGCCAGCACCAGCCAGCCTGCTCACAAATAGCTCTTGTTGCTTAGTGAGACACTGCCCTGTGCTCACCTTGTCACATCTGCCATCCAGAGAAGGGATGTGAAGCTGGTGGGTGGCTTGGTAACAGCGACGTCAAAAATCTGCTCTGGGAGATGGGGCAGTGGTGGCAGAGCCTCTGCAGAGCATATTTATCATGTAACAAAGTCCCTGGGTACGTTCTCCATCTCATCTGTATTAAGACAGAAAACAGCTGTGGTTAAGCTGAGGCACTTCAAAATTGTATGTAAAATTAGCTAGTTACACTAATGAAGGGCTGATACCAACAATCTCCCAACATTACCTTACATTCTGACTCTGAGAACACAGCAAACCTTATGCTGTTCAGCCATAATTAAGAAAAAGAATTAAAAAAAGCAGTCTCTTTGCTGAAGAAAATAAATTTGATGTATCAAAGTAGCAACAAAACTTTTTTTTTCCTATATTGTTTCCCTTAGTAAAGAACCCCATTCTACATCTGCCATGACGATTTGGATGGTGGGTTAAGATCACACTGAAAGTCAGGGTGGCCTACATCAGAAAAGTTGCATTTCACAGAACATTTGCTATTGATATGTTGGGAAAGTGTCAGACTTGTGGGAGGACTGGAGAGTATTTGCATGATACATTAATAAGAAACAGTTTAGTATACTAGATTACTAAAGCATGGTTAATTTTGAAGCCAAAGCCCACACATTCTTAACTTTGTTTCCCAGCTGAAGAGCCAGTGCGCTCTCATGTATTGTACAGAAACCGGAGTGTTATTCTTTGAAAGCAAACCCAGTTTGTTTAGAAAATCCAAAACTGAGCTAACAGCTCAGCATATAGGCATCACACAGGATGTTATTTTAAGCTGTAATGGAGAAATGCCAGTACACTTGATGTCTGTATTTGCGGCATGTGTGTTTTGAAAAAGCAGGTTACATTCATTCTTGCTTTACAAGTCTTGCAAAACTGAGATAGTTTCATTTGTTTGGGGAAGTTCAGAATCTGACAGACCGATGAGAGGTCTGCTCAACAGTTCCTAGAGGCTTTAAAAGATGTAGGGACATATGCACCAGTTTTGATGGGGAGCTGCTTTTTGAGACTGTTCCTTCTCCCAGGAGCATTTTGAAACAAATTTTTTTGAACAGCAGTTTAACTGAGTTTAACTGAGTTTAACTGAGTTTGCTGTACATCCCCAGCTACTGTACTTGTCTTATGGAAGTATTAACTTATTTTTCCCACCTTGAGAAAAGCTGCTGTGATTAGCTGGTCAATTAATTTACTGTAAATTCAGTAGTAAAGAACTGAGAGGTAATAATGTTAAAGTCAGAGAGAGGTCACATGTAAGTAAGCTTTTAAAAATCTTGAATTTTTTTTAAATTATTATTTTTTGGGAGAGATTTTTCTCTCTTTGATAATGAATGCATGGTAACAGACAATGGCTTTTGCTGATGCAGCAGAGCTCCACCACCCAGATGCTTCATGCTGAGCTCTTGCCTTACAGTTAATGTCACTGTTGCTCTTGAGTTGTAAATGGTGTTCTCTCAGAAGTGCTTTAGATTCTCACTCCCTTAGTTTGTTAGTTTTTTACACCCTTTTCTGAAAAGTACCTAACTTTGGGAATAAACATCTGGACTGCTTTGATGGTTTGTTGCTGACCATGTGGGTTGTGTGTGGTAGCAAATGAAAAGAACAGTCTCTTAGCCCCTAATTGATAAATAGTGCCATGCAATTTGGAAGGGTGTTATTTCCAGAGAGATCTCCCTGCTCCTGCCCCAGAGATGATCAGCTGATGATCATCTGTAAACCAGTGGGGGACAGAGATGATAAAAAAACTCACATAATAAAACCATGTGACTGTTAAAAAGTATAATAAAACATACATCAGTAAACCCAAACTGTTTTTTCTTTGATTATGCACAGAATCCCTGTGAAGAACCTTCTTTTGTTTAGTTTTAGATAAAGTATTATGATCTTATCACAATAGTGTTCTTGTGATGTATGGAGGCATGGATATAAAAGATTTTTTTCAGTAAACCTATACAAAATGTAAATATTTATGTCAGGATGGATGCTTTGCTTTAGTAATTTCTATAAATAGAAGTTAGTTCTTTAATTTTCTTTATTCATCATTCCTCTTGTTTCAATGTTGTGGGCTACTTGCTGTTGTTAAGTAAGACTACTGTTAAGTAAGACCAAGACTAAGATTTAGCATGCATCAGTACTATATTGTTTTTCATTTGGTATGTATAATTGGGAAGATTGCATAGCCTAGACATAAAGGATGGGGTAGAAGTGAGAAAATCTTTCTCACTAGCAATCAGAGGCAAGTCTAGGCAAATACACAGAAGTAAAAATTCAGAGTTTAGAAAATATAAGTTAAACATCCAAAATTGATTGAGCTGGTGAAGAAAACCAGAGTCAATGTATTCAGCTGCAGGTTTGAAACCTTGGGGACACCACCTGCAGTGCTGTGTCCATCTCTGGGGTCCCCACCACAGGAAGGACATGGACCTGTTGGAGTGAGTCCAAAGGAGGGGCCACCAACTTGATCAGAGGGATGGAGCATCTTTCCTATGAGGAAAGGATGAGGGAATTGGGATTGTTCAGCCCAAACTAGTCTGTGATTCTGTTTAAAATCTTCTCACTCCCCCGTAAGCCATACCTAGATTATCTTGTTTACTTTTTCATGTTGATTCTCTTAGTATTTACTCTGTTTCCGTATTAGAATTTGCTCTCTTCCTAATAATTTGAATTCCACTGTTTTAATAATTCATTTTATCTCTATTGATACTTTATACAAAATTGAGATGGCTAGTAGCACCTTTTGTTACAGTCAGTCTTTTTGTGGGGATTCCAAAGCTATTATTATTGAACTGGGCAAAAAGAGTGATTTGAGTACCTTCTGTGTCAGAACAACAGTTTCTATTTTAGACTATGAACTAGTGCTTCAAACCTCTAGGGAAGAAGAAATTATCAAGTCTGAGCTGAAACAATCAGAAACATGAGATGAGAATCATTCTAAAACCTAACATTTCCATTATGTTCTGCTCTGAAAAAAAAAAAGGAAAGCCAAATTCAAAGACCAAATTCCACATAGCTTTCTACTCACAAACTAGCATTTCATCTAGATTATACATTTAAATAAAGTTGCAGCTTGCTCCTAAAACATTAAAAGCAAAGGTCAGATAATGGAAATAAAGGGAAAAACATGTAAATCTCTTTGTTCTGCATTTCTTGGCAGCTAATATATTCAGTATTCTGGTACTTGTTATGTAGAAAAATAGAGCTGCCAATTGTGGATAACAGCAAGTAAGGCAAAGGACCAGTTTTGTTCCTCTTGTAACTCCATCAGTGTCAATGTACTTAAACCAGGAATTCATTTAGCAGGGGTCTCTGAGTCACCAGTTGAGGTTCAAGTGCTAACTTCTTCTAAGACCCAGCAAAGTCACACTGAGAAAGGCTGGCAGATAGGTTAGATTAACTCTGTTGGCTGGAAAACTCTGGGACAGAGCAGGCCCTGGAGCACAGTGATAGAAGGAGCCGAACCTTGGGAAGGAAGCTAAGGCTGAGGTTTACATAGTCATTGTCTTTGAATTACCGAAGGTCAGAGTGAGGCTGGGTTACCAAATGCCAGAATGGGAGTAAATTTAACTGCTCCCAGGGTTATTTGTGCTTTGAACAGTAAAGCAAGCTCCCTTCTCTCTAGCAAACTGGGCTCCACACCAAAGAGGAGAGCCTCCCTTTTCTTCCCCTTCTCACCTTTATTTGTTATTTTCTTACACCGAGAAAAAAAATGGGGAAATGACTGCAGCCAGGGAGCTGAGTATAAATACACTGGCAAGAGTAAAAGTGCAACATGTTGTTCTGACCTGCAACTATTGAGCTTCACAGTTGCTCTCCATCACCTGTGCATTAAGCCAGGAATGAAACCTGCATAGTTCACTAAATGGCTATCCTAATTTTACCTTCTTCAAAGATTTTAAAGATAAAATTGTACCATAATCCCGGGTTTTGCTCCTACTTTATTTAGAAGCTGTATAGATAGTGTCTTTAAAACAATATGGACTTAACTCCTTATTTTATTGCTGCCCACTTTCAGTGATGGATAGATCAAAGAGATGTGGTATCTTTAGTGCTACCTTGAGGTTCTTTTTTCTCTGCTTTGCAAGCAGAAAAATCAAATACAGTTGTATTAACCTGTTAGTAGGACAGGTTTTGAGTCTATTTAATGAACTAACCATTCAGCATGAATTCTTTTATTGTGAACAAAGAATTTTTACGCTGTCATACCTGATTCTAAAGCAATATACTTGTGCTACAAAAACTGAGGGCAAGGGAGCAGGATGTAAAGAAGCTTATTTTAAAATATTTATCTCTTTATCTTTTAGTTATTTTCTTAAATGAAAACAAGGCATAAGTTGAGCAATCATACAGAGAAGGAAGCAACCTCACTTATTTGCAAAGCAGAGGCTCTGCTGTCACGCTGAGAGTGGGATATTTATTACAGCCTCTGATAAACCATCCTGGCTCCAAAACCATTTATTTAAGATAGATTTGAAAGCTAAAGCATATGAATGAAGATATTTTTACATTTGCTCTTTTATAGAGTCTTCAACTGTGGCTGCATTTATCAGACAACATGAAATAAATGTAATAAACAACAATCAGTTTTTTCAGTCCTTATTATAGCTAAGGTTGCACAATGGTTTCCATTCTAACCCTTTTCAACCTCATAATTTTCTGCTGCTTTCATTCAAGAGAAGGGAATTTTCCTTACGGTTATTTTTCTTTGGAAAGTTTGAGTAACTTGGCTCAATATTGCCAAAAATATTGCAAAGAAAATGGGTGTATGTAGGCTTGCTAATTATAGATATTTTTCTTGTTTTAACAACTCTTCAACATATGCAGCTGGGGGAGGGAGAGAGGCTGAAATTTCAGCTATTTCCATATCAAGCCAGCCATCTTTCTGGGCTACCGCGGATTCATGTTTTGGTTTGTGAGTTGTCATCCTCTGGAAAACCACGTGCTGAGCGTTCCCAATGTAGCTCACATACGTCCTCCCCCACGGCTCTTGGTGCTGGGGAGAGCTCTGGTGGGGCCAGCAGCATTCCTGCTCACACACACGGCACGGACACGAGGAAATACTGACTGGCCATGGCAGCTCCTCCTGCTCTGCTCATGTGGCTGGCTCCTGTCAGGGAGATTGGGAGGTTTGGCTTTTAGCCTCCCAGGGGTGGGACCTGCACCCTCATTGTGTTTAGCTGAAACTTTCCTTTTGGAAAGTACTTGTTTGTCAGATCAGTGCTAAAATACATATGGCTTTGGGAGTGTGGTCAGGTGGCATTCAGTTCACTGGCATGGTGAAGGTGTTTTGGAGAAAATAATGAAATGGCTTGAAATAATTTAAGATGACCTGTCATTGCATTGGCTTTTGAAGCAATGTTTACCCATGGTTATTAATTTTGATGGGCTGGGCATGCTTTGCTTGGCTTTGTCATCCTTCCAAGAAGCTGGTTATTCCTGCCCCAAAGGGTTAATTGTTGTCAGAGAGGGTAATTGAAATCCTGGACTGTGAGCAACCAAAGCTAGTCACAGCACACTGTGTTGTGAATTAACTCTGACACCATCCTGGACTGTTTTAATCGGGAAAAGGAGTTATTTATGAGGAATAACTGTAACATTCAGTATTCATCTTTTTCAAAAAATATCAGCAGGAGAAAAAATATAAATAAGGATTTCAAAACAGTTTTATTGCATCATTTGCCTTCCTGCTCATGGGGAGCATGGTGTTAGGAATTAGACCCAAAAATGCAGAAATCAAAGGATGTGATATTTCTCCTCCTGTTTCCGTGCCCGGGGTTGCCCGCTGTGAGCCTGCCTCTCTCCAGGCTGCGGTTGTGCCTCCTGCTCGGGCTGCAGCTGGAGCCTCCCGTTGCGACTCAGCCGGGTCAGGCGGCAATTACACCAGTGGCTGTGCTTGCTGACAGTCTTGGGGCGAGGGGAACCTTTGGAGAGGAAGAGGTGAGCTGGGACTGCTTGATGTGGCCAGGCACGACGTCAGCAGGGGGATGCTCTGCAGCCGGCATCAAGCCCCTGCCAGGGGTGTTGTGGTGGCAGCCCAGCGAGTGCTGGCGGGCCTGCTGTCCGTGCTGGGAAATGCCACCGCTGCCAGCTCCTCCCTGCACCACCCTGCAGGGCACCGACAGCGTGTCCCACCGCACAGAGTCGTAAGGGATGAAGACAGAGGAGGAGGAGGAGGAGTTTTACTCGTCTGGCAGGCTGTCCCAGCACTTGTGGCTTTCACACACCGTCTGTCAAGGGGGAAAGAGGAGGAGGAGCAGGGGACAGCTCCTGGGGCAGGAGTCCTACCTGCGGGCTTCAGTGCCACATGGCATGAAATCTAATGAGAGGTTTCCCTGATGGTAATATAGAAATGTTACCTGTGGAGAAGGGGCTTGTGGTGGCCACGGGCTGCCTTACCATGGCTTTCTGGACACTCATGCCTTGGATTCAGACCCCAGCTTGTCCTCCAAGTGCTTTGCTGGGGCCACAGTCCCAGGACATGAGGCATTTGGTGGAAGTGCTGGAGTAAGGGCATCCCCTTGCCCTTGGTCCCCGTTCTACCACCACTGTTTGCATGCTCTTGCCCTTCTACTGCTGTGCAAAGCCTTTTCTGTTGAGAGGGCTTGGTTGTGAGCTAAATATAAAAATAGTAAAAAAGGAAATAAATTATCTCAAAAGTTACCCCTGAGGACAGAGGGGAAAGGAGGAGATCCTTAAACATACTTTTCTTTTTTTAAATTTATTGTTGAGCTGTAGCCTGAGCAAAAACTACTTATTGTTTGATGGTTCTGATTGAATTTTTTAGTCAGAAATTAAATAAAAGACAGAGTAGGCCCCAGGAGCAATGCTAGGAGAGATTTGGCCATATTCAAATTATTAGAGTTTATGTGAGGGGCAGTGGAAATTCAGTGCAGCTGGTAAACCTAAAAAATAATAACAAAAAAAAAATACACCTCTGTGTAATAGAATGTCTTTCATATGACAAGTATTCCTAAATGCTTTATATAGAATTAAAAACAGATTTAATTTGAAGAACAGGTAATTTTGTTTGTTTAAGGGAAAGAAAAACATAGGACATGAGACTTAACTAAAGCTGGTGTAAATCAAAAATGGTTCAAATAAAGTCACATGGCTTAAAATATAGATGTAAAATACACAGGATTGTAATCAGGCCCATAATATTTTACATTTACAGTGTTTGATTTTGTCCCTTTGAAGGAGGTCAGGTAAAGGATCTCATTGCATCCTATTTCCCTGTAAATTGAGTATGTCAATTTCTTGTGTTCCTTCATTTCTTGCTTTTGTCCTGACTTCTGCTAGATTCTGCCCTTTCCAAATATTTTGTCTTTTAAAACTTTCACAGTCAAAGAAGGGGGAAGCAAGACGAAAAAATATTACTTTTCTTTTCAATGTCTCTCCCCCCACCAAATCCTATTCCCGTCCCAAGAAAAATGAAAAAAAAAAGCCTACAATTAACTTAATGGAACTCACTGGCAAAGAAAAATAAAGAGACAGTAAAAAAGAAATTTAAATATTGATATTTTTCAATGAAAATACTCCAAATTTAAATAAATTTTATGCCTTTTTGGTCAAGAATAAGCTGTACAACTGGAAAACTTCTACAAAACCTTTGTTACCACAGAGGTAAACTCTGCTTCTGCATGATCTGTAGTGTGACAACCTCTGCTTAGTGTAATCCATGCACTTGGTTTTCGTGGCTGGTTCTCTGGTAGAGGAGCCCCGCAGAGAAACACAATGTGCCCCATGGCATTTTAATGTCTTAGAAGTTCTTGATGTTTCTCAAAACCTAAGTTGTAGTGGCACAGTCATAAATCTGAAAAGCAGAGATGCTTCTTGATATTTTTGCCTCCATACTGTCTTATTTAAGTGGATATAGTGAAATAAGTCCATGTACAGACTCTGAGGTACATCAGGGTTGCTGCAATGAGGAGAATAGGAAATTTACACCTCGGTTTGGAAGTTGGTATTTGACCAGTTTGAGGCAGAAAAGGCATGGGTTGAATGCTAGTTAAAAGTGGAGGGAAAAACAAAACCAAAAAACCTCCCATCAAACTACCAAATAGCTTGTTTCTCTACAAGTATACTTATGTATCATGTTTTTGTTAAGGGGGGAAAAATAAAAGCTCCTCCCCAACACAAATTTAGTGTCCTGCCCATCTTCTGCTTTCTGTGGTCTTGAGCACCCTGTTGGTCTGGCAGCAGCTACCCTGCAGAGAAGTGGGTTGTTTCTTTCTCTGGAGGGAAATGTCTGTCAGGGTAATAAAGCAAAACCTGTTCCCATTTCCTTAGAGATGCTGCAATATATCTTCCCTTCAGAGCAGTGAATCACAAGATATGTCTTGCCCTGTTGGAAAGTTACCCATTTCAATTTCCACTAAATTTTAATTAATGCCTGGAAACTTAGTTGAATACAGCTGACTGATGAACTTCATACTTCACTGAATCTGGACTGACTGACAAAATGAGTTTGGGGCACCTGTTCTGAGATAGCTGAGAAGCTTTGATCATTCCTTCCCAGTTTTCTTCAAATTTCTAGATGTTATGGATATTCAAGGGCTTAGTTATTTACATCTAAAGACTTGTAATGTGACTTGCATTTTACATTTATTAATGTAAATAAAAATTTTAATAACCTATTAGTAGACATATATTTAATTAATTTAGACAGAGTCTACTTACTATCTGATCCTTTAGGTGCTGTGTGCCTTTTTTAATACCACACATGTCCATTTATTTCAAGAAGAGCTGTAAGATATTTTCATGAAGTCATTGTATTATGTTTTTATTGTCATGAATTCTTTTTGTATGCCTCATCAAATTATTTTATTCACTTTTTAACCTTCCCTTACTCCAGAAACTGTGGTGGATAATGCTCTACCACTGACTTAAAAATTTGTGTTTCTTCCTGGGTTAGAGAAACACAGGTGAGATAAGAATTTTCCATGACATTACCTATTAGAACTTTTCCTGTGGGCACTGATAGCTGTTTGCTTTTGGGTTTGGGAGGGCTGAAGCACCATGAGGGCTGGGTGTCAAAAGCCAAGTCAAAAACAATAAAAAAAGACTGGTTTATATTTCTTTCCTGTGAATGGGCAAATTGCTTTCTGATCTTTCAGAAACATTTCCTTAAAAATGTCTTCAATCATTACTGAGGATGAAGTCAGAAAGGTAATTTTAGTTTATTTAAAGCTGCACAAAGACAAAATTTCTTCCAGTTCCAAACCCAGTAAACACGAACTCATCTGAAGCTTGAGTCAGAGCAAGTGCCATAATCTGTAGAAATTTAAAACTCAATCTTGGGGCTTACATGTCATTTCAGTTGTTACTTAAAAAAAACAAAATGGTAGTAATCTCCTATAGTAAGAGATCATTTAATAAGGAAGATTAAAAAAAAAAAAAAATCAGGCAAAAACTACCCCAGGAGAGAGATTTAAATCCTCTCAAACAATTCTCAGGTTTGAGCTGTGGAAAAAGACACAAATGACTCCATTCTTCACAAGATGCTCTGTTTAATATAATACATCCCATGAGGTTAGGACACATTTCTAGTAGTCATATGATGCTAGCTAGCCAACATTTGAAAAACCTTATCCAAGGTGGTGTGATTCCTGGGGCATTCCTGCAGAGAGCTCCCAAGTCTCCAGGTGGGCTTCTGCTCACTGTGGGGGAGCAGCAACACTGGAGGCCAAAATAGTGCCTGGCTCCTTTCTGTTTTTTCTTGCCTTGTCAACTGCCATTTGCACAACAGTTAATTTGAAATAAATGAAATTTCAAGTGCACATTTCTACTTCCACCTCTTCTGCTATGTAAAGGGGTAGAGTAAGAGGAAATGATTGATAGAGGATGGAACCTTCAGAAGAGGGGAAAAGCATGAAAATTCTCTTCACTGTTCCCAGACAAGGTGATGTTCATACAATAACGCTCTTCCCCTCACCATCTTTTGTTCCCTCCACCCCATTTTCACATATCCAGAGGAAGGACAAGAGCTTGTACCTGCTCCATGGCAGTAACAAAGTGCCTCATGGTGATGTTCTCTGCTTTGTTCTAGATCTTTCGCAGGGAACAGTTAAGAGCTGTACCGTTCTGCAAATTTTATGCTCTGTGTCCCTGTTATACCTTCCTGAAACGCACTGTTTTGGTGCTGCAGCGAGGTGGTGCCTTGGCTGGTGTGGGTGTAGTTCGTAGCACTTGGGGGTTTTGTGACAGTCGGATGTGTGCTCATGCCAGGGAAATGGAGAAGGTGAATACGAAAAAAGTATCTTGGGTTGCTGGTGGCACTGTGNGTGATGTTCATACAATAACGCTCTTCCCCTCACCATCTTTTGTTCCCTCCACCCCATTTTCACATATCCAGGGGAAGGACAAGAGCTCCATGGCAGTAACAAAGGGCCTTATGGTGATGTTCTCTGCTTTGTTCTAGATCTTTCGCAGGGAACAGTTAAGAGCTGTACCGTTCTGCAAATTTTATGCTCTGTGTCCCTGTTATACCTTCCTGAAACGCACTGTTTTGGTGCTGCAGCGAGGTGGTGCCTTGGCTGGTGTGGGTGTAGTTCGTAGCACTTGGGGGTTTTGTGACAGTCGGATGTGTGCTCATGCCAGGGAAATGGAGAAGGTGTATACAAAAAAAGTATCTTGGGTTGCTGGTGGCACTGTGGCACTGAGAAGGGTGAGGTTTGGGAGAATGCAGCGCAGCCTTCTCGGCTGGACGTGCCCTTAACTTGGGCGCGCACTCCGCTGGCTCGGGCATCAGCTTTGGCAGGATTCTCTTGCCGGCTCCATGCCCTTCCAGCTCTGCGGGATTGACCGGCTGTGCGCGTCCGAGCTTTTCGGGGAGCTGGAGCACCTCGACACGCGTCCCAGCGTGGCAGCCCGGTGTCGGGGAAGGGGACACGGCGGGGCTGAGCATCCGAGAGGGGCTGGGCGCAGCAGGAGCCGCAGCCGGGACCGGGGCACGCCCGGTCTTCCGCCAGGCTGGGGGGAAGGAGGGACGGAGGAGGTCGCTGCGCGGCGTGTTTCCCCTCGGGGATGGGGACTGTGGGCTGCGGAGCGGCCAGCGAGAGTCTGCGAGACCACCGACTGCGAGAGGCAGCAGCGTAGGAAGCTCGACGGGGGCTCTGCCTCCCCTCCCGGGTCCCGGTGCTCCCGCCGCGAGTGGGGCCAGTCCCGGGGCTCCCCCGCCAGATGCCCAGAACCCCTCGCCCCGCACCGGCTGGGCTGCAGGAGGAGGAGGAGAGGAGGAAGAGTAGGAGGAGACCGGGCGCTTTCACTCCCGCTGACTGCAGAGGCTGAGGCAAAAGACAGAAATAGGAGGAGGGGAATAAAAAGTAAAGAGGGGGGAGAGGGAGTGAAAGAAAACTAAGCCCAGCTTTTGCCGGTGCTGCTTGGATTGGATCTGGTTTGAGTTTCCTCTCTGCTGGCTTGAGCAGCAAGAGGAGGAGTGGGGTGAAGTATCTCGCTCACTCTTCCTCTGAAGCTTTAGCAAACGTGCTGGTGCCTGCGCTGCCGGGGAGCTGCCCGGGTGCAGTTTCCTCGCAGTTTATTGCTCTCAGTTTCTAGAGAACTGCCTGGACTTCTCGAGGACCTGGAGGAAAAAACCATCACAGACCTGACAGTTGCTCACTGCCTATAGACTTGACACTTTTTTTTTTTTTCTTTTCTTCCTAGGGGATTCTTTTTTAAAATTATTTTTCTCCCGTGTCTCTCAGAACAGCAGTTCCTTGAGTGACTTTGAAATCCATTGCTTCCTTAACAACTTTGCGAGATATTTTTAAAAACTCCCCTCCCCCCCGCTTCTGTTTTCATTGAAAAAAAAAAAAAAAAAAAAAAAAAAAAAAACACCTTTTGGGTAAATNTTGGGGGAGGGGAGATGATCGTGCTGATGTGGAATAAGTGCTCCTGCTGTCTCCTCTTACTAGCCGCGGTCCTGATCATGGAGAGCTCCCAGCTAGACAGCTCCAGCTCCAAGGTGAACTCCATCAAGTCCACCCTGATGGGGGAGGCTCCAACTCAGGCAACCAACAGATCTGCAGGCATCCACCAGGGTGGTATGCTTGCTAGCAGTAAGAAGGGCAAAATGCTAGAGCAGATGGGAAAACCTCCCAAGCACTATCACCGGCAAGGAGAGGTAGGACATCGCTTCATTGCTTGAGTGTCTGTCCATCTGTGTGCTGTATGTAAATAATTGCTTCTTCCCCTCACATTGTTTTCAGAACTTTAATGTGCTAAATTAATTAATTTACTTCATTGGGTTTGCCTGGGACAATATAATCTCATAATAGGTGTTAAAGAACTGTGCAAGTGGGAGTTGGGAGGTTTAAACTATTCATTCTTCTCGGTAGGGTTAATAACTGATGGAAGAAAGAGTGATCTAAAAATCTCTTCTCTTCAGCATTTCTTTGTTTGACTCCTTCAAAAGGCTGCCAGAAGCAAAGGAAGAAATTTCTTAAGTCTCAAGACAGTAAATGAGTTGTATTTGAATAGGTGAGAAAAATTTGAACGTGAAGTAAAAATTCACAGCTTTGTAACAAACTTGGTTTTAGAAATCACACCTGGCAAGTTGATCTCTGGTATCTTGATCCTTGGTGAGAATAAAAAAGCATGCTCTTTCAGTGGTATGGTTTCAGGTACAGTAATTTGTTCAATAAGATAGAAAACAAATTCTAGGTTTCTTGTCCAGAATATGCTCCAGTGGTTGTGGAAGTTTTGTTTGGTTATGAGAGTTTGAATGTAAAGAAGATAGAAAAAGTTATAGAAAAAAAAAGATTATGGAAAAAAATAGATTACCCTCTCTTGCTTGTGCAGTCTTCTTTCCTCTCTACCCTTCCTGGAAACTTGGAAGTCTGTTAGAAAATAATCTTCATTCAGCTGTCTTTGAGCTAAACTATAAAGCAGCATTTTAAGCCATCAGTCCTGTGCTCCCTCTCAAGTCTTAACTTGGGTGGTATGAATGTTGCATGTTATGAAGTTGAAGGAAGTAGACTTCTTCAGAAAATATAGATTTTATTGGATATTATTAGTATCTCTAAATACAGCTGCTTTTCATAAGCAACAGTGTAGCAGCAAGAGGACTGCCAACATTCAGCACTAAAAAGGCAAAATACTCAGTGCCGGAAGGGTCTGCTGAAAATTCAAGTAATCCACTGAATTTCCTAGTGTTTCACATCAGCTTCCTAATAATTGAATGTTATCCTTTGGTTTTGTGTGCAGCGTAATAACCATAGTGGTAGTTTTGTTTTTTTGTGTGTGAGAGATTTGTTTTTAAATGCCTCCAAGCTTTCTTTCCCTAGCCACTCAACTGTTTTATAATTTACCCAGAATTTGGTTGCCTCTCCTTACCTCAAAGCAAAGTTGAGCAAGAGATGCTGTGATGAAGTTTCATGTTACTAAAGTCCTGTGCTGTTTTCTAGTTCACATATTACTAATTACTATGTTAGATCACCTTGAGGAGATAGAGGTACCCAATGCACCTTCTTATATGTTCTCCTTGGATTTTCTTTTGTTTTCAACATATTCACAAAATGTCAAAATATAGCTTGTATTTTCCCACCGAGTGTTATCAGTCTCATGAGTTTTGTGAGTCTGTGCTGCACAACCTTTCCCTTTTGGAGAAGTCTTGCTACCTTCTCCCATGTACAACGTCCTCAGTGCTTCACTGTGTATTCAGCGCAATGTTGAGAATGATTGATTATAATTCACCCTGTTCCTGAAAAACAATTTGTGCTCCCCACCAGTTGTATTTGCAAGATTCGCCCCTAACTTGCCAGCCCGGACTGGGATTTTCTGGGCACTTCTAGTTACTGGCATGAGCTCACAAGGCACACTTCAAATGAGAAGACAGCACTGTAAGTATCTGTAGTGGTAAAAGAGATGTCATGTGTGTTAAGATTTCATGTTTGTAGCATAAGCCAAGACTCCCAGAGAATTAATGGCTGTGATTCCCAGGGAGCAAAGCCATCAAGGGCTGTCAGCACTGAATTCATCCTCTTTCCCTGAGATTCTGTCCCCAGATCCCATGAGGCCTCACACAGATGTATGTGAAAATGACACAATTTTCTCCCAATAATTCTAGATGCTACTTCTGGCCATCCGCCTGAAGCAACACAGTTAACGCAGAATGCAACAAAAAGAAGAAAAGAAGGGAAAAGACAAGAGAAAGAAAATGAAAGAGAGGAAAAGTAGAAAAAAAGAAAATAAAAAAGAGATGAACGAAAAGAGAAAAAGGAGTATCTTTTGTGAAAATGTTTTCTCTTTGGTGATACTTCCAGCTGTAGGGCTGGTAAGCCGCTGCGTTTTTTAACAGCAGGGTCACGCATCTCAACCAATTAAGACATGACATTTTCATAATCTTTTTTAAAGTACTCTCTTTTTAGGTTAGTGCTTAATTTGTTCACATTGAGGGACTTTGCACTGAGGTTTACCATGCCACTTGCAAAAGAGCAAGCCTATGATTTTCTTTCTAAAACAATCTGTTGAATTAGTGAAATTTGTAATATCTCAAAAGTAAGAGTATCTTTTATATCTCGGTAACATTAGATGGTGAGTTGAATGTCTTGTTTACAGCTAGGAAATAGTTTTAGTAAGGACCAAGGATATGTGAGTTAAAGAAAAATTAATAGAATTTTGCTGTTGTGCTGGCTTTGAGCTATGCTTTCGGCTCTGCACATACACGTGGTGGAAATCACCAAAACTGATGAAAGGACCATCAGCCTACAACCTATTTGCTTTTCAATTATGTTAATTCTCAGGACTAGGAGCAACTTGGGAATGTTTAATCAGCAACAAATCAACCGATACAATAGTTCATGGCTTATCTGGAGTGTTGATGTTTTTCAGCTGGTAGTTACAGTGCTTCTGCCCAGAAAGGGAAGATCTAGTGCTCTTTTGTCAGGCAAAGTTCCAGTTCAAATTAATGAAAATACTCACATGAGCAAAGCAAACTGATCCAGCTTGCAAAGAGACTGGTGGGGCAAATGTGGATTTTAGTAAGACTTAACATTTTTATGTCTTTCTGAGGAATATTATTTATTTTCTGCTCTTATTCCCTTTACTGCCTTGGATCAGCAGAGAATGAAAAGCACTGATGTGCTAAATCAGTGAGATTTCATTCTCTTCACTGTTCTTTACTGTCACTGCTGCTTTTCCTTTTCTGTGAACTGTTAATGTTTCCCCAATTTCACAGAGAATCAAAAAGTATTGACAGCATTTGCACAAGGGAAAAATATGCCCAAAACCAGTACTGTACAGTGTATGATAATCTAGATTACTTTGGGGGTGTCAGGATTATATACTGTCAGCTATTTATTTCCTTTCAAACCTTGATTTAGAGAACTGCTTCTAGGGACATCCAGCACCTCAGTTCTGTGGCCTCTCTGTGAGAGTGTTCTGGATATATCCCCTTTCTGGGTAAATATGATACAGTGAATAGGGTCATAATTGACAGTGAAGATGGATTTATTTTCCTGAGTTAGCTATAGCTTCCTCTGTGTTTAGGCAAGGTCTCCCATGTGAGTGCTCTAGCTCAGCTATAGAGATGAAACCTGAAAGGAAAAATAGAACATATTGTGCGGTGTTTGAAAAGCATAGCTATTTTACAGATGCCTGGTTGATGACTTTGTAGCCTCTTTAATTCACTTCATGATCTTTTGGACTTCTTGCCTCTGGGTTATAGTCCCGTCTTTTCTCTGAGGCTTGTCCCCTCTGTCAATGCTGGAGTTTGCATGCCTTCACACTCAATCACCTTTAATCATCTGGTAGGCTGTGATCTACCAAACTTTATTTCCAGCTGTTTTCCTTCTTTAATATAGGGGTGCTATTATCTTCTCCCCTTCCCACCTCCTGGTCACAAGCGGTTGTTTCAGCTCATTCTCCAGAAAGATGTGTCTCTCCTTCCCCTTGCCCCTTTGCTGCTGCATCGCTGTTTGGGTTTGTGCTTCCCATCGAGCCTGTCCCCTCCCCGTGAAAATGATGGGAGCAGTAGCAATGAAGGGAAGAACTGCGGCATCCAGGAGAGGGAACCAGCATGTCTGTGGGGCTCACTAAGAGATAATGAGGTCTGGAAAAGGGAGAGAAAAGTGAAAAGCTGGGACAAGTTTTAGCGCTGCAGAGACACAACAGACAGCTGTCAGATAAGCCTTAGTATTCCAAATGCACTCGGTTTAATGTTAAAGATGTGTTTATTTTTTTAAAACTCTATCACAGCTTGAACTAAGAGGTTCGAGACCGCAGAAGTCAAACCAAAGAGAAATTTATTCAAATGACTAATTTGATACTGATCTCATACCTATTAACGCATGGACATACATGTGTTTCTTGGACAGGACGTCGTTACCCACAAGGACTTGCTAGAAAATGTTTGGATGGTTCTTTGTAACAAGTAAAACAGCATGAGATGTAGTAATTGAATGCAGTACCCTGACAATGTTACAATAAAATGTACCAAAGACACCAAAAATGTAACCACAATATCGTAAATAGCTAGCAACCAAGACAGTAAAAATTATTTCTTCATGGGAATAAAAATAAAATAATTTAAATAACTAGAAATTATGTCCAGGAAGAGCTGGCTTTTTTTTTTTTTTTTTTTTTTCATTTAAAAAAATACAGAATTGCTAAATCTGCAGAGGTCATCAGAGAATTAATTCTTTGCTCTTGCTGTTTGGTGTTAGAAATCTGGGTGACATACTGGTTTACTGGCAGAAGTCTTGCTAAATAACCAACTGTACTTACACTTGTACTTTACACTTGTACTTACAAATGCCTCACCCTGGAAATGTCGTTCAGGAGGAATTTAGCTCTGCAAAGGAGGAGCACCATGAAGCTTCTGCTTCTGTTTGGTTTTCCAGCATGGNTAAAAGCTCCTATAAAGTAGCTTTATTACAAGTATTTCCTATTAGCTTTATAACAATGCCTAGAAAATTTCCAGAACTCTGATGTGCTGCTGGGTGTGCAAACGCTTAGGAAGAGTCAGTTTCTGTATGGAAAGTCTGTCAGAGCTTAATGACAACACAGAAAATGATGAAGCATGATTACATTTTCCCCTCAGAAAAGTGAGTCTGATTAACTCATTGTGTTTGATTAACTGATGCTTTGCAGATGCAAATATAGCACAAGTTTAATTTTGATCTTAATTATCTCAACACCGGATGTATCTTTCAAGCACTTTGTATCTCATGGCTTGTCAGTAGAGCCTTTGGTCCTTTTACACTTGTACTTACAAATGCCTCACCCTGGAAATGTCGTTCAGGAGGAATTTAGCTCTGCAAAGGAGGAGCACCATGAAGCTTCTGCTTCTGTTTGGTTTTCCAGCATGGCTTTCCTCTCCAGATTTTGTATATCTGCTGATTTTTTTACATATATCCAAAGAAGTTTTATATATATATGTGAATGTTAATTTGGAGAACGCCTTCAAAGCAGAGACCTTCCCCTCTTGCCTGTGCTTGCCTAAGTCCCCACCAAGTTCATGCTGCTGCCCACGTGCATGCACTGGTTGTGGCTGGCAGGAATCAGGGTTTGGTGGGACATACCTGGACCCAGCAGACCCTGCTTGGTCCATCATTGCCATGGGACTTGTCACCATAACCTGTCCTGATGCTGCAGAGCTTTGTGTTGGTTTTGGCACCGCAGTCATGAAAGATTTATGATGGATTTGAGGAGCTGAAGTTTGTATGACACCACAGACATGGTGGAGAAAGCTAGAAGCCACCAGTCAGCTTTTCCTGCACTGGTAAAATTCCAAGTGTATTAAGAATACTTTTTTTTTTTTTTTTTTTTTTTTTCTGTTGTTAAAAATCCAATGTTTTTAAAAAATTTTTTTTTTTTTTTTTTTTTTTTTTTTTTTTTTTTTTTTTTTTTTGTGAACTGAAGAGAATTCTTTTAAAATCATTGTCTTTTTCTGCTGTGTTCTAGGCTGTGTTTCTGGTACTTTTAGCTTGAAACCTATAGGAAGCTTCTATGAGCTTCATATCCATGGATGTGAAAGGCCAATGCAATAGCCAAGAAGATCAGAAAGTTTGCTTTGCTACTCTTTTAAATTAATTTTGCCTGCAAAAGTTTTTATTTTCCTTACAGACCATGAACCTTCATCTCGTCATTTTTTTCACCAAGTACAGAATGTGCAATGGCAGTGTGTGTCCCCAGTCAATCACTTTTCTTCAGTGTAATTTTTTTCCTTTTTGGTTGAAGGTCAAATTTATTCTAATGGAAATTGTAATGACCACCAAGCAATTTTCAAATTGTAATGAAATATGGAAATAGAAGATTTATGATACCTCCAAGCTAATTGCAGAATCCTTTGCTCTAGAATGGGCTACAGAAAGTAGTGTTAGAGAGAGAGTGAGATGGCTTAAAAGGATACATATGTTCATACTAAAGGACAGCATAATACTAAATCACAGCAACCTTCAAATAAAATAATGAGTTTTGTTCATCTTGGTTACAGTTTTTTTGGGATTGGCCTTAAATCTATCTATGATTTATACATGTGTGTTCACACAAACAGAACTTGAGTTATGAAAATAAATGGATATAAACACACAGTGGGAACATGGAGTTCACTCATTCGCCAGCTATTTTGTTCTTACTAACGGAAAAAGCAGAGCAATACTACAAAAAAGAAAAGAAAAAGCTTAAAAGTTGTTGGGTTTTCCCCCCCTAAAAGCACATAAGCACTCGGTTCAGCCCCTTGGGACTTTCTTAGAGCTAAGCTTTGATATGATTGAATTTTCATATGCATAGTAATGAATCTTTGAGACATGCATGTTGCACGTGTAGTGCAAATGGCACTGGTTTAGCATTTTTAGCAGTAAGCAAAGGCAGACTGCTCTGCACATGCTTGGGAATGAGGTGTTGCTTCACTCTGCAAGCCCTCTGCCTCATTCTCTGTGCATCATGTAAGTGTGAACCAGGCTATGCATGCTTTTAAAAGCATATTTATCGGTCCAGTGAATGAGAGGACAGGGTTCAGTTCTACGTGTTTTGGCAGCTTGCCTTGAGTAAAGCAGTGACTTTCTGTCAGCATGATCTCCTCTCTGCAATCTGAAATGACTACAGTGGAGATCTCTTAAAGGAACTGCGAACACAATATGATGATGTTGCAGCAGGAAGCTTTTATTCTTGAATCTCATTCTTAACTAGATCGTCATCAGGGAAAGTAATGCATCTGATGAGGGAAGATCTCCCTTACTTTTCCTTCTGCACAGAGCAGGGTAACTTTCAGAATTGGGTTTGATTTTGAGATTTTTGGTATATGTTCCTACAGAAAATGGTGCTCTTCTTCTTGACAGTCTGGAAAGATACTAAACTGGACATTCTGCTGTGGTCTGACCTGTCAGGGTTAGTAAATACTGCAGTGTACTTGCCATATTTCTTTGTTTCTTTTCTTTTGGTTTGAAAATGAGAGTGCAGAGCCCTCCCACCCAGTTTGTTGTGGACTCAGGGTGCTGTTTTCTACTTAAAAAAAAAAAAAGTTTGTGCTTCGATCTTTTGGGGTTTTAGGTTGCCCATGCAGAGACTGAGCTATGATTCTTTTACTCCCCCTTTGGTAGGAGGACTGGGAGGGTACTTCCTTTCTTTCTTTTTCAAACATCATCTCCCTGTGTTTCTTCAGGAGGGAGGGAAAGAGACAGGACATATCAAATGCTCATGTTTTACCAGACCTGCCATTCTTAAATTTCAGTTTATCATCCAGTCAGGTAACAATAATGACACCATCTGGCTCACAAAACCAACCACTATGTGTGAGCTGAACACTATGGGGTTGCCAAGTGAGACTGAAAGTTTTTCTTTCAGACCTATTCAGTTGCTGTTACTCCCAACAAAACTAAATTTCAATTTGTATATTATTCATAACCAGTTTCTGTGGTAGGGGGAGAGAGTGGGTATAGGTCAGAATTGAATAATGGAAATTTTGGGAACCAAGGAAGGACTGTGGAAACAGAAGGCTGCCATCCTCTCTACACATTTTCTCCATGTGGAGCCAAAAGCTGATGCTGCCTTGTGTCATCTTACAGTTAAGGAGGAAAACTGCCTAGGCTTAAAAGTCTATTTTATTATTAGGTGATAGTACTAAACTGCTTAGCTGCCTAAAATGTTTTTGTAATTGTTTAAATAAATGCAAAGTTTTTTAAATGCTCTTTAGGAATGCTTGTAAACTTCTGTGCTTGGATTTGTCCCCATTGCTATCTTCCAGACATCCTACTACTCGCCAGAAAAATGGCTTTTTAACAAGAAGAATCCTCTGGAAATTACTTTCTGAGGGGGTCCTGGCCACAGCAGCTGCAACAAATTGCCACTGAACTTCAGTCCCAATTGTTTTTTATTGCTAAAAGGATAAGTGACCAAGTGAATACTTGTATTATAGCTTCATAACAGTTTATTAAGTATCAAATTGTAGCGTGTGATGTTGTCTAACCAGAAGATTAAGGTTTTCTCTGTGGAGAAAAATTTCTCTCTGACTTTGTACCTATACTTAAGCTGCAAGAGAGTGGGAGAGTCCTGCCAATCCCAAACTGGTCTGTGGTTGGGCTGGCTTAGGGTTTTCCTCTGCTGGGGCTGGTCAGTGATGTCAGCACAAGCACAGCTATAACAGCACAAGGCAGCCGAGAAGTCACAGCACCGCAATCCATTGTGTGTTGCTCCACCTCCTGCTGAGGAGACAAGTCCACGGGGGGCATTTGCTAAGCAAGAGAGTTTTGAGTAGCAGCACAGTTTCAGCATAGCTCAGATTATGTTAACTGGGAAGCATTTTTGGCACAATTTTCCAAATAAACAACACAGAGCACGGGAAGGTCAATAAAGGATGGAGCAAAACCTTGAGATAGTGCAGGAGGCATGCTAGTTTCTTTAAGCAGGATTTGCCACCTGGAAAGGAGGTGCAGGTTTGCTTGCCTTCCTCTCAGCCTCTCTGCTCTAACTTTGAGGATCCTTCCTTCCCCAGACATGCTGGCCTCACTGTCACTGCTAGAGGTTTGGAACTTGGGTTTGGTTTAGTCTATTACAGTTGCAAGGATGATGCCTTTTCTTAACCACTGTCCTCTCAAGTTATCAGTGAAGAATAGATAAGAGAATATTTCAGGCCCACATGTGCACTGCAGGTGTGAAGGGAACTTTTAAACTGTTTATGAGCACACAAAGCCCCACGAACAAAGAGGGCAGAAAAGAACGTTGTCATTTTAAGGAAAAATATGTTTTAAGGCCCTGTTAAAAATAAAGCCAAAACAGAACAGCAAATGGGCTGCAGATTGTGTAAGAGGGATCATCACTCTGAAAATGTCTAATTTTTTCTGAACAGGCTTGTGCCACAGACAGTCCCAGCTAGCCAAGATGCCATTCGAGAGTGGAGGGGGTATCCAGTGTCAGGCTCATGTCTCAGAGTTACCCACAAAATCCTCTTTCAATAGGCACACACAGGCAAGTAAGATAGCACTGCCATAACTCTGTTTTAAAGATTTTAGATGACTAGGAGTCAGTGCATACATTGTAAGAAAAGGTGTGATAGTGGGACATGAGTTCCAGATCTGGGGTGCTCTTGTCACTCTTAAGTTTGGTGGGATTGAAGTCTATTTTACTGTTAAAGTGCCAGAAGAGAAGGGTCAAGGATGGCTAAAATGAGAGTGAAAGCATTGCTTTCTTTAACAGCCATATGAGGATATCTTAATTTGTTTGGAACAGCTTTCCAGTACACTGAGGTAACATCCCCAATGGTGGTGGCAATTCAGCACCCAGACGAACGTGATATAGCTCACTGCCCTCCAGCACTGTTTTCCAGAAGATGCACCAAAACAAATTTGCCACAGATTCAAGTTCATGCTGCCCAGAAATGCTACACTTCAGCTCCTTGCTCTGCAAAATGCACTGGTTTACTGCCCTTCTTAGCCAAGAAGTGCCACACACTTCCACACAGAAAGCCACCTGAGGGGTTTGGCCCTGTTTATAGATAGGATTAATCTGAAATGTATTTATGTACCTAACTCCCTGAAGGTTTTCAGTGGGAATTCGGTTCTGCATGCATTTAGGGAGTGGGGTCATGGTGTTTTCCATGCACAAGAGAAATTCAGAGGAAGTCATCAGTCTGAGACTCAGTGCAAGGCATGCTCAGGGACAAGGACCACTCTTCTATTCATCACCTATGTAAGGTAGTCCAAGTTTTGTCATCAGAAAAATTTGTTATAATTATTATTACGGAAAAAAATCAGAATAAGTTGTGCTGTTCCATCAATGATGAAATAATTATGTAAAAGATCAGTTATAGATCTTGTCTAATGTAGCAGACACAGTTAAGGTGGCCCTTCTCTCTGTTACAATCTTCATCCAGAGTAACTTTGTTCTTAAACCAGCATCTTTTTTTTTCCTTTTTTTTTTCTTTTTTTTTCTTTTTTTCCTATAAAACTGGACAAGGATGCAGAGATGTTGCAAGCAGAACTGTAGAGCTTGTCTTTAATGAGCCTCTTCCTGACCCACCCTATGTAAAGCAGTTGACACATCATGTGTTGTGCAGCTGGGATGGCTACCCTGGCACGTCTCTGATATATGAACGTATTGACTTTGGCCTTTTGGAAGCACCGGTCCCATGCTGTTCTCCAGAGTTGTGTTTAAGTCATTTCCCAGATACCGTGGATGTAGAGGCAGTAGGAGCAAAAGCTGAAGTGGAATTCACAAGTTCAGATTTAGCTGATTCTGTGAAAACAGATTGCACACAGACTGACAGTTTCTGGATTTGATTTTCTCTCTTTCCTTGATTTCACCTCCAGTGCTCCTTCTGTCAGCTGGTCAGTATTCAGTTTCTGAAGTCGTAGAGTTTGTGTGTTTGTGTGTATGTGTGTGTGTGTGTGTGTGGTTTTTGTTTGAATTTTTTTGGGGGGGTTGCTGTTTCACTTTTGCAATGTAGTCTTTACATTTTAATTTTACCCCTTAATCAAGGGACAAGCCGGTTTCTGTGAGACAGCAGCTAGAGGGCTTGAAGGGTGCTGAGGTGGCACAGGAGTGAAATTCAGGCAGTGATCCACACTACTGAATAGCCTGAGCAGACAAGAGCAGCCACGGACAAAGTTCATGCCCTGTCAGTGGTACAATGCACATCCCTGTCCCTGCAGTATGAGCAGCTCGGCTGCTCCTGATACTCTTGACTTCACTGGAAGTCTTTGTTCCTGTATGCTTTGACCATTTGTTAGTAAAATGGTCACTACTTTTACTTTTGATCCCCATCTTTCTTAAATAACTCTATTGTCAGGAAATTAATTTAAAGAGTAGCTACTAAAGGACATTTTGTGAACATTTTCTTCTTCTAAAGTTCATTTTATGAACTTTATGTTTCACCTGAATATTTTTTAGAACAAAAGAAATCTCTAATGTTCTTCTGTCCTGACAACATATATGAGGCTGAGGCTTCCTTCTTCCTCCCAGTCTACCTCATAGAACACTCTCTCAATACATAAGCCTAATCATATTTATAAGTATCAAAGTTAATCTTTCAGAACAGCATATTTTTTTACTAGACTAATGATGGATCAAAATCAAATTACATAATTTTTGCTTTTCAAATGCTTGTGCCAATGGAGCAATAGCTTAAGTACAGAAGCTTTAAAGAAATGGAAATGCCAAGATATAACCCATTCAAAACTGATTAGAATAACTGATAATTTATCAAAACTAAGCAGGACTAAACTGCCACATTTCACTATACAGGAAGGCTATAAGCAAAGCTTCACATAAACCTTTCAAGACTGATGCTGTTCAACTCATTGACAAGTGTTCTGCAAAATTGAGAACTAATGAAGCATGGAAATTTTTTAAAAAAAATCTATTCACAACAGTGAGAACTTCACTGGACTGCAAAGAGTTGCAGTAAATGTCAGTATACTGAGCATCTGAGAGATAAATCCCATGGGTAAAATTCCATTTCTAAGGGTTTAAAGCAATATATATGGCATGTGGTGGCAGTTAGGCACAATGATAGCTTGTAATTTAGAGTCAATTTAGCTATCTTTCATGGTAAAGCAGCAGCAGAGAGACAAAAGCTAAATACTAAAATAATATAAAAAAAAAATTAAAGTGGAATATCAGGAAGTGAAAAAAGAACAACCAGAAGGCATTTTTAAACTGGTTCTAATCTCATGATGCTGAGTAACTGTTAAAAGATATAAGAGCAGTCAGGATTAAATGGAGAAGGAGGACAGCAGGGATGATCATAACAGCAGAACTGCTTAAACACAGGAAAAAGTAAATAGAATGCAAAGACCCAATTTGGAAAAGGGATGCCCATGAGAGAACAGGATGGAAAGAAATAGTCGTGAAGAGTCAGGAGAAGGTGACTGGGGAATAATCACTCAGTGTTTGCTGTAGAGGAAGAGCCAAGAGCAGGCAGTGTGAAATTATAAGACAGCCAGGAGCTACTTTTTCAATGTTGTGGAGCTCATTGCCACGCGATGCTGTGGGAGCCATGTGGAACTGCTCAAAGGGAGAGGAGACACACAGNTCTCTGGTACATTGTAGCAACTTCTATATACTTCTGCAGTTTATAATTTTTGTCAACATAAAAATAAATAAAAATTTATAATTGATAATACTGTCATGAATGCCAGTGTGACTTTGTTATCCAGATTTTTAGTCAAAATGTTAAATAGTCTAAAGAGTGGAAATGCAGCAAATGGAAAATATTACTATAATGAAAAGAAAATGGAAAAAAGAAAGGCAAAGAGGCTTAGAACAGATTTACAAAGTATGTAAGATACACAAGTCAGAGGAGACTTTTCAAGGATTTTTTGCTAAAATTTAATCAGCTAAAGAAGTAAATACTTTCCAAAAGGGTAAGATTTTCAAGTTANAGGAGCTACTTTTTCAATGTTGTGGAGCTCATTGCCACGCGATGCTGTGGGAGCCATGTGGAACTGCTCAAAGGGAGAGGAGACACACAGAGAGGAGAGATTGCACTGGTAGGTACTGAATTTTCAGCTTCCGATGTGTCTAAGTGTCTGTTGGCTGAAGCTGGGAGAATGCATCTGGGAGAAGTTCTTCTGTGCTTGCCTATGATCTTATTCCTCAGAGTACTTACATCTAGCTGGGTGCTGGCCTGACCACTTTTCTCTGGTAGATTATAGCAACTTCTATATACTTCTGCAGTTTATAATTTTTATCAACATAAAAATCAATAAAAATTTATAATTGATAATACTGTCTTGAATACCAGTGTGGCTTTGTTATCCA
>VZTR01025329.1:43551-63530 GCA_013400775.1 Chaetops frenatus
CAATGCCGAAGAGAGTTCAGATATAGGATGACTCTATGTTTGCAATCCAGGGCATTTAAATGTGAAAAATGCCTGCTTAATGAAGCGTGCAGTACCCTGGGTAATCCAGCTCATGCAGAATAGAAGTTGTCAAGAAGGTGGTGCAATATTACCATGGTTCCTGCTTCTTTGCCTTTCCTAACAAGAATCAGATATACACGGAAGTTTTCACTATAATAAAGTTGCAAGAACTAAAAAGTAGTATCAGGTTGCTGCATCTGGCTTAGCTTTAGAAGTGGAAATACAGTAATGGGATAAATGAAAGGGCCACCCACTATAAATTGTGGGTGACCAGTATAAGGAAAAAGCACACCCCCTTTAATGATTATTTATTCCAAAGGCTGTTAGAAAGAAATTGTGCTCAGTCTGATGTAGTGCCAAACACAGGGGATTAAACTTTTTAATGACTTTTTGTTGACCAACATCCAAGACATCTAGGAACAAAGAAGAGGTTCTGTAACTCTATGTAAAGAATATTATTTTCAGACGAGAAGAAAGTGCTTTAAAACACAAGTTCAGAAGATAGGATAAAAGGTAGCAGGGAAGAAGATAAATGCAAGTCTCAGCAGCAAAACAGTTTATTTTGAGACTGGAAAACAGATTTACAGCTAATTCCATGTTAAATGTCAGAATTCTAGGTAATTGCATGCTGACAATAACTAGAATAGAACAATGTCCATTTTGTCTTGATTCAGAAATTGTGTAGGATTCTTCTTTCTTTCTTTGTCTTCTCTTTATTCTTTCATTTCTATCAGACTAAGTGGGTTTTTTCCTACAAATTAGATATTTTCGGAAATCCTACTGTTCTGTCTCTTTTGTGTTATGGTCTCTAGCACTGAAGGAAGTCTTGCTTGAAAATGGAAAGGGGCCCATAAGATCGAGAAGAGGGTGTAGTTGGAGTACAGTGTCTGGAATGAAAGATGGTCCCCCGGTGACTATTGCAGACTGAAACTAAGAGCAGTCTCTACAAACTCAGGGGCTGCAGACATAAATGTAGTCTGAAGCCACCCTGTTCTTGCCTCCTGGACTGCATGTGCTCGCTCTCTCTTCTGAGAATTAGGGTCTGGGTTTGTTTGAATTAATAGTGAAGTCATTACACTATGTAAATATGTTAGTCTTCATCTGGTTTCACTCACAAGCTATTCTTGCCTTGCTGTGCTGTTCCTGTTTTCTTGTTTGTGCAAAATTAACCAGGAGCATTTAAAAGAAAAGGGGGGAAAAGGGTGAATAGTGTTGAAACTTTGATTGCTATGTTATTTACCACAGGCTGAAGTTTGGTAGGCAGTTCCATCTTAATCATATAATAAGAGTACAATGGCATTTTTAATTACGCTTTTAGAGATCCTTTCCCTTTGTCATCTTTGGCCTTCTTTGAGTAAACTGTGATAATTTGCCTTAATAGCCTAGTATTACAATTTTTCATTTTACTCTTACTGAGGAGTCAGCTGAGCAGCAATATGAGTCTTAGCACTTCAGAGAGGTTGTCTGTGCCCTCAGGGGGCTGTGACCAAGCGTTTTCCCAGGACGGCTGGTTTTTTGCAGGTAGTCCCACTGCATAAGCACTGCTGGCTCCTCATCCAAGCACAACTGCTCCTAGAATGAGTCAGGATGTGGAGCTGCACTCTCATATTGTAATTCTTCCTGTTGCTATGAAAAGGAAAACCCCAAGCTGCATTATTGACTCTTCCTGTTTCTCAGTCTCACTTGTGCAGATGAATTGTAAAAACTGAAGAAATACTAACTTTTTTTTTTTCTTTCTTTTTCCTTATACTCATGGACTTCCGTGGCAATGCCTCTGAATCATCTGTGGCACAAGACACTGGAAAGTGGGAGCTGGTGCAGGTGCCCCAAAGTTGGTTGATTGTTCTGACATTAAAGTTGGACTGATGGATTTTTGATGTCTGATTTCAATTCTCTGTAGGTGCTTTGGCATTCTCAGTTCCCCTTGCCATGGAGCAATCACAGCAATTACATTGCAGAGAGGCTCATGTAGAACAGGAAAAGAGGGAAGATGTTTGGAATATCAGATGACAATGGTGGTTTCTGAAGCATAGGGAAAGAATTGGGGATTGAAAGAGGCATGTGAAGCAGGTGTTCTCACATAAGTGACCATCAGGGAAGGAGACAATAATGCTGACATTCAGTAATGATGTTAGATTGTGGTCAGCCATCTGCTGGAGACTGCAGTTCATCCTTCTCAGACATATGGCATCTGGCTGTCTCTCCAGCTGACACAAACTCATGTTTTCAGGGCTTTAATAAATAAATATGAGAACCAGAGAAAGTGCATTTTGAAAAATGGTGCCTTAAATGCTTTGTATTCTGCAATGCAAAGTGTATTCTGTAAGGAATACCAAAGAGTCATTTCCAGGGTGAGGATTGCAGATGCTGCACAAATGTTTATAACCTGAAAGCATTCTCTCTCCAGGCAGTGTAGCAGACAAGGAAGAATTTTTGCACTGACTTCAATAAGACAGGTTTCCTCCCTCGTTTTTCTAGATTTTGTGAATGTTTGAAAGCAAAGGCAGTTTACTTGCTTAGCAGGAATACTACAGAAGGAAAAGCTGTCATCTCATTTTTCTTGCTCTGTATACATGCTTGCAGAGATGGCTCCCAGTAAAAGCTCCACCTTGACAATGTGCCATCATTTCTGGATGTTCAGACCTAGGTGTTAAACAGTAATTTGCTGCCAGTTCCCAGCAGTGTTATTCTACACCCAATCACGTCATCTGAGTATTTCTCTCTGGTTTAATGCCTGGTACTTTAAGAGCCATAGGGTCTGCTAGCTGTTTTCATCTGGATAGTATTCTTAGTATTCCTACTGCTCATCCATTGCAGTAAGCATGTTGATCAAAAAGCCATAAGAGTCTCATGCTGAAACAGATGAAAAATAGCCAATTAGAGACAAAACTGAAAAGCAAAACCATCAGAAAAGGGGCAGGGAAAAGGCAGAGATAAAAGGGCAAGAACAGTCTGCTGAAAAGACTGGACATAGAACAGAACATATGTTAACAAACCTTTACTCTTTGAGCAGCCTTTGGTGACGCATTCAAAATTTACATAAAATCAAGACCTGGAGGCTTCCTGTCACATTGATTTAGTACTACATTGTTGACTTCAAAGACTACCTGACATTGTTTTGATGCTGCTGCTGGTATTTCATCAGATAGTATGAATCAGACACATTGAGATGGAGTCTGTAAGATTTGGGGTCAAACTGACTGTTCCCCAAATTTTTGTACCTTCTTTAATCATGTCTTCTGTAAGGTCCCGGTTCTCCCCCAATGTTGAGGAGGAAACACTGCTATGAAATATCATGGTCACAATACAAGGTAGACAGGGAAAACCTGAGCACCTGTGTATGTACACTGTGCATGGGGCAGGAAACAGAGTTGCTTCCTTTGACAGGATTCAGCAGAGTGATGCCACTATGGACCTAAGGGTGATAATTTGCCTTAAAGATGGGATAGAATAGCAAGACTCGTAACTGTGTGGCCTCAGGGACAACAATATATATGCTGTATTCTGGAGCAAGTTTGATGCTGTTCTGTGTTAAACAATGTACAACTTTGCATATTTTGGGCATACTGTGCTGCCCTTGAAGTTATTTGGAAATGTAAGTCGTGTCTGGTTTTACCTAGATGAGGAATTGAAGGTGAATTAAGTTCAATAAAATTTTAAGATGGATTGTTCTTGGTGTGTTAAACCTTTGAGTTTATACTTTAATGACACATGTAAAATGCACTGAATTAAGGCAGATTTAATTGAGATGATAGTATCCTCCCATAAATTTAGCTGATCCCTTTGCAGTCTTTCAGATTACCTTCCTCCATATGTCCCTCTGAAGCCAAGGCCAGCTCTAAACAGACACTACCTTCTCCCAGTAGGACACAAAATGTAGGTAGTTGTGTAAGAGCTGTAGAATTATAAACTGTAGAATAACAGGCTGGAATGATCTAGATAATCTAGACTTAAAATGCTTGTTGAAATTCATTATGTGGGCTGAGAGATCCATAGGGTCATGGTGTGAGTGAGATGTCATTCAGGAAAAGTCTTTGGAGGTTTTTTTCTGTCTGCACTGGGAGACTCATCTCTCTCACTGATGAGTGCTGTGTGAAATAGGGCAACACAACTCCCCTGTCCATTTGGAGGTGTTTGACTCTTTCCACCAGATGAAGCTACACACTCCCCCTGAGCACAGCTCCCTGCACAACTGCCTAGGGCTTGCCAAACAGAATGGTTTTTTTTTCCGTGGCATTATTGTTTGGACAAGGAAAACTTAGGATAGGACCCCTCTGAGTCCTGCCTGTTGGTTCAGAGGGACCTCAGTGAGGTTTGTTTTCTGGTTGTTAAGATCTTAGTTTTCTTTGGCTCTAGAAAATCATGAGAGATGGACTACTGCATATTGTAGAAATGTTCTTCCCGCAGTGGTCTCACAGTGGATTGAGAATTCCTTTGAAACATGAATATTTATTGTTTAATAATGCAGGCTTCTGGGACCATTATCCATGCATTTTGAATGAATGATCTTTGGAAGCTGCAGTATATGTATCCATGATGTAGCACTCTGTGAATCAGACCTCATGTAACAGCAGTGTTGTGTTAAATTGAAGAGTTAAAAATAAATTATTTCTAGAAGAAAGTACCTGTGCTTAATCTAGAGGTTGAAGACGGTGCTTTTCTCTTTAGGCCTGGAAGAGAAATGGGTCAGAGATATATTATTTTAACAAAAAGGAGCTTTGGTGAGAAAAATTGAATCATAAAACTTGTTATGGCAACTGAAAGAAGTCAATCTGTTTCATTACAACTGCTGTAAGTTTTTCTTTCAGGAATGATCTGTGCCACAGCAGTCACTGAGAGTTGAGAGTTTCTGGTTTCTCATTCAGAAACAGGATCCATGTCTGGAGCTGTCTGAGAGCACAGCATGATTTCCTCTGTGGGATAAATTAACCATGGCTTTGTGCTTGCACACAGTGAGATTCCTCGCTATCATCTATGCCTATATTGAGCTAAGAATAGAAAAAAGCAACATCAGCAGTGCTGTGGGAAAACTACATCACTCCAGATGGCTGCTGATAAACTCTTTTCTTGCTTGTTATTAATAACAAAACAGTAGTAAATAATGGTCATTTCTCATCCTATATCCCATCTTAACCTATATGTCTGTTTAGCAGCTAGGAGAAAGTTAGGCTGAAGTCTATCAGAGGTGAATTTCTCTGGATACACCTGAGAAGTTATCAGTAAGTAGTTCAGTTGCCTTGCAGGGAAAAAGACAACACACAAAGAACTGTGAGTTTGCTTTGTTTGTTGGTTATTAAAAATCTTTGAATTCCCCTCTTACCCCCTCCATTCTGCTTTATCACATTCATGTGGTTCTGAATAAAGAGCTGTTATTTCCATTGTTGCTAAGGTTTGTATCCTGTGAGATCATGTTAGGACTTCTCTCAGACTTCATAGGGAGGATCTTCACTTTGTCTCCAAAGAGGCGAGTGGGACAAATTCCACATATGATGTATTAATTAAGCTCTACAGGCTACATGTTGCATACAATTGTCCCACCAATGTTGATCTGATAAAAGCCAAAACAAATTTGAGATCCTGACTCAGAATCAGGCCCAACTGGGGAGCCAAACAATGACTTGCATTCTTTGTAGTTAGTCTTGACAGCAGGCTATTTGGTTAAAGCATATGTTTGCATTTCCTAATTTATTGGTATGTTTTTAATTTGGATTACTAATTCTTCAGAGAAAGAGAAAAGAAAAAGAAAACATGGCACCCCTGTGCCTATTTCATATGTTTGCTCCATGGGGATCAAGTCCTTGCTCTGAAAGATAGTTCTGTCCTGTCCAAAGCAAGATGGGAAGGAGAAACTCTCACCATGATTGAGCCAGTTGGTTGCTTCATTGTGCCTGGTGGCTTTGGAATATTAAGCAATATGCCCAAGACTAAAGGGCAAACAAGTTCTTTTGTTCATCTCACAAGTGGAGGTTGGAAGCTCTGTCCTCTTGCCTATAGTTCAGGACAATTTTGATCATCTAGCCAGCATATTGGCTGTAGAGAGGTCAGCTTCCACCTCCTTCACAGTCATTATTTTAAAATTTACAGAAGTATGATTAATTGAAATTGAGAAAATAAACTTTCTTCCTTAAGTAACAAGTAAGTAATAGACTGAGATGCAGTACCAATTCATTTGTGGTAAGCTGTCTCACAGACATTGTGTGAATATAAAAGATTGTGTAGATGTGATATAGAAGAGATTTTGACAGTAGAAGACATGTCTTTAATATGTGGTAGCACAGCCTAGTGCCACAGATATTTGCTCAGGTTGTTAATAAATAGGGGTAGTATGTACAAGACTGAATATGAGCCTAAATTTATTTTCTAACATGCAAGTACCTAGGAAGCAAGGCCATTCCTGGGATAATGTACGTGTCCATTCCCTTGAGTCCCTTGTTTCACCTTTGCAATATAGTTACTGCCTCTTTGCCAAGTGAGAGAGGATGATGAAGGGCTGACCTGGTAGCTCTGGAGAAGTCTCCCTTTCTGGCTGTACAACAGGTTGTGGCTTTTCTCCTGTTCTTCAGTCAAGTCCCCTCTATCATCAGGGGATGATTGGATTGTATGGGCCAAATCTGGCAGACTGTCCAGTACAATAAGTGCAGTGATACTGTCATTTCTGTGGTACCTGAAACTTCATCTCTCTTACTGAGTGCTGCTTGGCATCCGCAGTGAAAGGCTAATGGACAACCTCCATGCTGTTTCTTCTGCTGGGAGTGGTAGTAGCCATGGTTTTCTGCCAGGACTGACTCTGCACTTGGATTTTATGATGTGTTTAAAAAAAAAAAAAAGTTAATTGCTTCTAGGGGAATCACTACTGATATCTGTTCNCTTCTGGGGGAATCACTACTGATATCTGTTCCATCAGACCACCTATTTAGGCAGGTCTGAAGCCAGCAGTTTCTCAACTGCTTGTGCTGGGTAAGTGATGACACAGCCTAGGTAAAAATGCCAGTGGCTCTTCCTGCCTTTCACTGACATAGTTAGCTAGTATGGTGTGTAGTACTTCAGCATAAAACAAATCAGACATCATAATATGAACAAATGAGGGTCTGGTGACTAAGACACTGGCTGGGAATATTGTCTTCAAATATTTGCTGGAGGCCATGCTGAAATTCAAGACCTTATCTCCCAAAGCTCAATAAAGTATGTTTGCCATCAGTCTCCTCACCCTTCAGCACATTACAGTGTCTGTCTTACTCTCCCCCTGGAGTGCTTCTCCATTACGTTTTGTAGTGCCAGACAGAGAGACTCAAACTGTTTGACCCCTTAGCACAACAGTCTCACCACTTAGTATTGCTACAGCTTGCAGTGAAGCTCTGTTGTGCCTATTAAATAGGTGTGATAGCAAACGACTCAAGCAAAAATATCAAGAAAATGTCATTTCACTTAGAAAAGGGGCTAAGAGCTACTTTGTTAAAAGGGGAAGACAAAAGTAAACATAAACCTCACTGCTGCATGATTCTCAAATCATGGGAATGACATTACCCACTTAGACAAAAAATCTAGACAGCCAGTTCCTTACTCAGCCTCCTGGGGAGTTAATTAAAAAAAGGAAGATCTTCAGTAGTCTAGAAGGACTTGTTCAACTATAAAAATCCCCAACTTTTCTTCTCTATCATCTGCATAATTTTCTACCATGCATTCATGGAATTTTGAATATAAATTCAGGAAGGGAAGGAATATTCTCTCTCTCTCTCTCCAAGAGAAAAATTTAACATTTCTGTGTTGCTGTAACCTGACTGGTAAAGGTTAGTCTTGGTGGACTGATGCAGGTGACATTTTGGCACTGCACAAGCAGCACTCATTTCAATACCTAGCCTGAATCCTCCAACACTGCAAAAATCAATTTGCTGTACATTTTTGGACAAGTAATTAACAGTATCTTTTATACAAGGATACAAAACTAGTTGGAATGGCTGAGGAAAAAACATGTCAGTAAACAATGCTCTTAATCAGACAACACATTCTGAAAATATGACTCATTATCACAGGCAAATCTAGTTTATGTCATGCTATGGGTGACTTGATTGCCTGTAACATGGATAAAAAAATAAGATTGTTTAAGTGCAACTTCAGGGAGTGCTACATATTTTATCTCAGTTTCATCTGGTTTCCCATGATATCAAAGCTGTGTTTAGTGGATGGAGCTTTACAACCAGAAAATTACCTGTATAGCTGAAGAATGTGAAGGGATGATGTAAAATAGAATAGAATTAGTTATCATTGCTGGGGAAGTAGAGCTGGTTTCCAGCTTGCTTGTTCCCTTTCCATCTGGGACTGATCTGTGTCTTTGTGTTGTATATAGGAAATGTTCTCTACAATTCTTTGAACGTAAAGACACTGTTCCAGGCACTGTGGTGTAGGGGATTTTGAAAACCTTGACTTATGCATAGATAATACTTAACATGCACGTTTTTACAGGAATGTTTTATTTACCCTGTATTTTATAAAAGAAGTATACCTAGATTGACTCAACTGACAACAAAGGAGTAATTATGGATGCATTTCCCTCCTGCTAGCCAAGGCTAAGTATACAATATATTATTTTGTTTTATTTTCCTGTTTAAATAATGAATGCTACACAGCAATAGAAATTACTCTGCTGAGAGCAGTCATTATGTCTATTCTAATGAATGTCTGGAAACCAGGAAACAGACACAAGGCCATATAGACATTTTTGTTTCAAGGTCCCTGTGACTGATAGCCAGGCTATAACTGGATAGTGATTTTGGCAGATCAAAACAGTTGATGGCATCAGGCATTTGCAAGAGGGTTTCTTGTATGGCTGGCTGGTAGCTGGTCTTTTGAGTGGACCTGCTTGTTGTTGTCTAAGCTACATGTAACAGACTTATTTTTTGATGTGCTGCAGTCATTTGCCTTAGGTAGGTCAGTTTTGGCTTATTTTAATTTAAAAGTATCATTTTTATTTAGGAATGGGCTGTAGATTGGGAATAGAGGCTGGGTTGTGTTGATTTCTCTAGCAATTTTTGAAGTTTTCTTTTGTTACTTTTACCATTCTCAAGGACAGAGCTTAGAGCTGACAATTAGATGCATATCGTAAAATATCTTTTCCATGTCACTCAGCTTAAAAGCCAAAAGTAAAACAATCACTAGATATGGTGTGTGAGAGCATTCATTAGCACCATTTGGGATCAGGGAACTATTTTTTTTTAAGAAGCTATTTGAGGAACCAAAATAAAACTGTAAGTAGGCTTCTTGCTGACAAGTTTCAGGTGTATACCACATGCCCATATTGGAAAAAAGATGCGGTTATGAAGGTCTTGATGACAGACAAGGGTCTAAAATGCCTTCATCTCCAGGTTGTAGCCAGTCCATCTGGTTTTTATTTGCATTTCCCCCAGCTATCAGTTAGCATTTTCCAAACTCAGTATAACCATGCACAAGTCTATATAAATTTGTGCTTTTTTGCATTGTAAGACCCTTAGGTAGGTAAGGTATCATTTAAATCAGGGAAGTATTACTTTTTTGGTAAGTATATAAGAAATTTTAAGTTGGCTTTATTTATTTATTTTTGGAAAAATGAGGGACAGGAGTGATGAGGTTGAGGAAAGAGTACTTTAGCTTCACTTCACTAGAATAAGTAGAATCTGCTTATGCCTTAAGAGTTCCAAGAAGGTGTTTCTATTTGTCTTTTATTGGTACTTCTAGCTTAAAAGATCTGGCCTTCTTTTATTTCATCCTCTTGAGGAAATGCTCTTTCTTAAGGCTAAAAGATTTCCACATACTTCAGATTACTCCAGAAAGCTGCACCCTGGAAAAATTCTCAAAGGCATATATTCAGAGTGCAGAAATAATGAGGCAGCAGCACTTGGGAAATGTCCAGTCAGCTCTTTTGGTACTGTAAAGTAAATTTTGACAAAGTAAACAATGAAGTCACATGAGAAATGGCATCGTTTCCCCTTCCACTACTGACACTAGAGAAATTTGTTTGGTTTTCTTAGAAGACATCTTGTTTCTTCTGTGATTCTCAACAGAATGGCATGAAGATAGATAAGCAAGAGTTTCTCCATCTGAATGAACAATTTTCAAAGTGAATTCACAAAGGTCTTGAAGTTTTTCTTTTCTGAGAGCAATATAAGTCTTGATTTAAAATATGATTACAGAAAAGTAATCATTCTACCCTGGACGTTAATTGGTTGGGGTTTTTGTTTGGGGTGAACAATTAATTGCAAAATCATTTTGAAAAGCAATAGTTTGATTTATTTGAATACTGGAGAAAATTAGTTGTCAAAGTGTAAACATAATTTTCCAGAAAGTGCACAAAATTTATTGTCATCTTTTTTTATCTAAACAAATTCCTCAAGTATAATTTAGAGGAATGGGGGAAAAAAATCTATAATTCATTTAATAGGCGGTAAAATTAGATTCAAACAGATAGCATAGTTGTAGCTGTGTGGGAGTCAGCAGAAAGCATTCTGGAATGTGGCAGTGTGTGTTATTATGTCTCATTCAAGTATTCTTTCTTTTCCTTTTGTAGGAACAAAGTTTTCTTTATCGTTATGGGAGAATGCAGTGCTCTCACTTTTTGCTTTTTCTTTTTCAAGTCAGATTTCCTGTGCATTAATGCTTTTTTTTGATGAATATAGAATAATTGTATACCCATGTATGTGCTTGCAAGGAATTATATGTGCAAGATATTTTGTTCTCTATAATATATTCCATGCTGCATACCATAGGGTGTTTAGCAGGTAGCAAGTTTAAGGAGACCATAAGTGAAATAAAGGTTATCAAAGTGAGCTGCTGATCAGTGATGTTTCTTAACTTCCAAGGAGTCCCACTGGTGTGGGCCAGGGATTAGTGGTGCAGTTGCAAAGACAAGTGCGACGCAGATACTCACTGTGACAACGCTGAGCTTATTATCAACCTCTGTGTTTGACAACTGTCAAAGGAAAAATGTCTCCTTGGAGTTTAAAGTTAAATGTTACCTATTGGAGGGTGTGTTTCAGTATTTTTACTGGCCTTCATGGCTCTGTTGATTTTTCATTGTGGAGTTTTAAGCTCTTGTCTATAAATCAGGTCCCTGAATCTACAAAAATATGAGATCTCTTGTGCCCACATACATTTGAGGTAAGGAAAGATGAAACTATGAGTGAGCAGGTTGTATCTCCTATTTTTTAAGCAATGACCAGCAGTTGTGTGAGCTTAAGAATTGCTGTATGGCTGCAGTGGAGCATCCTTAGCTGCATCTCCTAGCCCTGGGAATTTTTACCTCAGCTATCATTTTCTTTTGGAGGTTTCAGTGGTAGTTTTCTTGGTTTTTGTTTGTTATCTTGGGGGATTGCTTTGTTTGTTCTGGGTTTTTTTTAATGGGCTGCATCCTTGTGCAAAGGAGTGCCTCACTGTAAACCTCTCTCTTCCCCACCAGGCCTATCCTTGCACAAATGACAAGGAATGCGAAGTTGGGCGGTACTGCCACAGCCCTCACCAAGCCACGTCTGCGTGCATGCTGTGCCGGAGAAAGAAGAAGCGCTGCCACCGGGACAGGATGTGCTGTCCCGGGAACCGCTGCAACAATGGTATGGCTGCCAGCTCTGGGGTTTCCTGCAGAAAATCAGCCTTTCGAGATCTTCTGTTTCTATGACTGTGCCCAGCAATGGTATTTTCTCCTGGGTGATGGCACTTCTTTTTTCTAAACCAAGAAAACTTAAATGTCTGCTTCATTCCACTCTACCTAATTTTCTTTAATAGTATTTCTATGTTTAGGGCTCAGGTACTACCAGTCTTTTTGTATATTTTGTGGTGGGGAAAAACAAAAATGATGCTGCTTCTGCCTAAAATCACAGCTCTACATTCAATGTGGTTTGATTCACTGGAAGACTGCATGGAAGTCATATTTTAAGGGAGCAAACGAGACTTCATGAATCCTGAATCTACTGTCCCTGGGGAGGGTTATAACCATACTGTTTGCATTCCTATATTTTACTCTGGAGACTGGAGAGAGATGGCTGTAAGGACCTCTCCAGGGGCTCAGACTATAAAGCCAGAGTGACAGTGAGACTGTATGACAGTGAGTGAAGCAGAGCTGTGGTGAAGTGCCAGAAACCAGAGTTGAACATGTGATTTAAGCTGAGTGTCACTGAGGTCAAACCTCAGTGCTTTCATTGTCCTGACCCTGATCAGTGTTTGTCTCTCAGTTGCCTTTCCTCTTACTCAAATCTTTGAGTGGCTGCCTTTTCCTTGCAGGTATTTGCATACCAGTAACTGAAAGCATCCTTACTCCTCACATCCCTGCTCTGGAAGGGCCACGCAACAAGAAGAATGGTCATTATGCAAGCAAGGATTTGGGATGGCACAACCTGGGGAGGCCCCAATCCAAGCTGTCACACATAAAAGGTATGATCACATTTGCACTGGACTTCTCTGTTCCTTCATGTCATGAATCATGTCACTGCTGTTAAGATACAGCAGTGGAAACCAGAAATAGGCGGTGTTGTCACAGGGAGTGAATGTCTATTGTAAGAGTTCACAGCATGACTCAGAAAGTGATGTAATGTCAACCGACAGTTCCTGTGATTGAAACAGCATCTGCTTTCTTCTCTGTATCAGATGTGGACCGACAATCATTTTATCAGTTGTGCAAGACTGCAGACATTCTCCTCTTGTAACAGCCATGTAATTGAACACTTGTAATTCTGCTCACAATCCTGTAGCAGAATTTCTCCTTACTAAGTCTTGTGGCAGGTCTCATGAATGACCCGTTGAACTTTCCTAATTAATATCTTCTCTTGTGTTTACATCCTTCAAATAGCCACAGATGGAAATATCATCTCTCCTTTTAGTGAGTTTCATTTGCCTAAGTCTGCACTGAATCTGTACTTTCATGTCTTCCCATGAGATAAAATAATTTGGTTGCTCTTTCTAGGACACGAAGGCGATCCCTGCCTACGGTCATCAGACTGTATTGAGGGACACTGCTGTGCTCGCCATTTCTGGACCAAAATTTGCAAGCCTGTGTTGCATCAGGGGGAGGTGTGCACCAAACAGCGCAAGAAAGGGTCCCACGGACTGGAGATTTTCCAACGATGTGACTGTGCCAAGGGTTTGTCTTGTAAAGTATGGAAAGATGCAACCTCCTCTTCTAAATCAAGACTTCATGTGTGTCAGAAGATCTGAATGAGGATTGGGAAGATAGTATAAGTGACTGTGGCTTTATGTGTTTAAAATATTACGGCATGGTGGAAAAAAGGGACTGCAAATTAAAGCCGAATGGCTAACAGTTAGAGTAGGAGTAGAAGTCACGCCAAATGCATTTCTTTTTGAGCTGGTAGTAAACAAAAGTGTAGCTGGAGTTCACCTACTACCCAGTTCTCCTGTAAATAATTCTGCAGTTCGTGGGAAATGCTAGTATGCAAACAAGTAGAGTGGAAATGAATTTCACTTACCTTGCTGTGTTGTCCCATGATGTTTCAGGGGTTCAGTGTTAGGGCTGCAAGTGGGTCTCCAGCATGGTAAGGATTTTCTACAGAAATTGTATACATTGTACTCCTATAGGAAGCAGCACATGCCAGAAAGACTCATCTGTCAACACATTATTGGCCACACTGCAGGTGTGAGAAATGGAAATAAAGTTACTGTGAATGTCCACACGCCCCTGTTATTCAGGGCTGACACTTCAGCAAAGGAAGCACTCCTGCAGGACAAGAGTGCTATGTTTTGCAGGCCCTTAAGAAGAAGGTGAAAATTGGCCATCTCAAAATTTCAAGAGAGCAGCAATTTATCTAAGAGGAGGCATTTAAACAGGGTTTTGTTTCCTGTACATGGGTAAATTGAAATGCTTTATGTAGTTCAATGTCATAGTAAGGCACTTAATCACTTGTATTGGCCTCAGTTTACTGCTAATATGCATTGGGTTGAACAGATGAAGCAAATATGTGTGCATGCTGAATCCAGAATTATATACAGGCAGTTCCTCATTAGTCCTAAATATACTTTCCTTGCCTAAGCATTCTTGCATTATAGACATTTCCAAAAGAAATAAGAGCGTTGATGTGCTTAACATGAAAAGCTTTGAAGTTGTTTCTCTGTTGTTGTTATAATAGAGGATATAGACATTTCTTGAGGTGTTTTGAGCATACTGCTACAAACTCAAATTTTTGCATTTGGTGGCAATCTGCAGCAGTATAATGGATTTGTTCTCGAGACAGCAAAGAAAAAGGCGTTGGATCTTGTGAGCACCTCCATTCCTGCAGAAGAGGATGTAAGAAGATGGCATGACCAGAAATGACTTGCTAACATCATGGGATGTCACAGCATGCCAGCCTTCAGCATGTATTCACCCTGAAACTGATGTCCTCTTGCTCTGGAGTGTTCTGCCAGGAAGGACAGAAATACACAGACTGTGGAAACAGCTGCCAACCCTGCGTTGTTTGTGTACTGGTTAAAAAAGGACAGCCTCTGTCCCTTAACTTGTCTCCCAGGTATTTTCAAACTTTTAAAATTTTTCTTATTTGCAAATATTCCTTTTTATAAACTTTGGTAAAAATATTGATATTTCTTTAAAGATGTTTGATTCTATAATTGACCTACTGCTAAGTTGTAATTACCCATTTATAATTACCCATTTTCATGTTCTATAACACAAGAGACTTTTCTGTTTATTCAGTTCTGAACAACATGGGTAGGCCATATGTAGTTTAACTTTGAAGACCATGTCACCATTACCTGACACCTTTTTCCACCAGTGGGATGCTATAAAAAGCTTTAGCTGAGCTACAGCACTTGACTTGGCCTTCCTAATTAGAACACAGACCTCAGCTACCTTGCCCTTATCTTTCATAAGAGTCTAAAGAAGAAGAGTATTTGACACACCTCTTTCCCGACTGGAGTTAGTTTTTATTAACCTAGAGGGACTGCTCAGAGACAGACTGTTTTATAATAGTCTCAGTTAGAGTCAGTCCTATCATCACAACTCTTCTTATGCCAGCGTTTTCCAATGTCATTGGAACAGGAATCAGGCTCAGAAATTTCAAGATACTAAAAAAGTCCAGGAACCAATTTTGCAAGTTTTATTTACACTGACACAGCACATAGTCAGCAGAGGAAGTCAAGTGCTCTCATTGTCACTACATATAAAAGAAAATAATACCCAGTATGAGCAGGGGGGGGTTGCAGAAATGGGGTCTAAGAGATTTTTAGCTCTTATCATTGGCCTACCTGCCATTTTGCTCTTGCAAAACACAGTTATTTGGGATAATTTATTTACAGGAAATGTTTAATGAGATGTATTTTCTTATAGAGATATTTCTTACACAAAGCTTTGTAGCAAAATATATTTGCAGCCTTTTGTTGACTTTAATATAGAAAAATGTATAATTAGATTAAATATATTAAATTTCCTTTCACATTCCTCCCCAAATATTTTACCCATATTCTTTTCCTTACCTGCTGCTTGAGAAGAATAGTTCTTTTGAGAAAAATATGCAAATCAATTGAAAAAAAAAATCGTATCTCTTAGCTATGCAAGTAAAAGCATCTGATTGTCTTTGTGTGTCTGTGTAGGCTGAGTTGTGGTAAAAAACCATCAAGGACATCATTAAATCCCCATATATCATTTTTCCAAAACTGTTTTAAGTGACCTGTATGCTTCTCTTGGGTCAGTTTACACCTGAAAACTCAAGAATACATTTTTAAAATAATGCACCTGGTTAAATACGAAAGGTGTCCAGACACATCTCCTAGATAGTGATAAACACCAGAGGGACTCATGATGGATAAAGGAGGTATTCAAATTACAGAGCATTTTGTTAGAGGCCACAGCATGCAAATGCACTCCTGCAAAATCTATAACTAGCAATTCTGAAATGGCAGCTTAGAGTATTCAGCTCTAATAATATGAAACAATCCATGTGGCACAACTGAGAATACTTTTAATAAAACCAGCCAAGTTTTGATCCCAGGAAAACTTCTGCAGAGCACAATAAATATTGCAAAATAATGGCTGTGGTTATTGAGCAATGGTCTTGATATCCCTGTTACTTGTTTCTGGTAACCTTTTGCTCCAACAGATATACATCTAGGGGATGGAATGGTCTCCAAGTTACACAAGTGATTGTATAAAATGAAAAGGTTTTAGCTACTGTCATTTGCAGTATTTGGTTGGTAGGCCTTTGAAAATTCCAACACTTGTTAACATCAACATAATTAAGTTGTGAGCATTTTCAGAGCCCAATGACTTCAACAGAGACTGCCAAAGCCTTCAGAGATTTAATCTGGGAACAAAAACAATAGGCACAGGCAGTTCCTTGCACACCACAAATACTAAGCCACATAGCTGAACTAAGTAGCATGCAAACAGTTTCGTAAGACTGAACTCTTGTTGTTTAGAAGCCAGTCAGTCAATGTTTTGTGGAACTATACATCAGTTTGAGAAAAAAAGAACAGCTAAATTTGAGGATAATCGCTCTCACTCACTGTGTCACTCATCACAGGAATTAAGAATGACTTTGGTTCAGTAACATTTCAGAAATCTGCTGTCATGACACAAGTACACAAGATGTTATTTCTGAACAATTAAAATAATTTTCCTATTAGCCTAGAATAGCCGCAGCAATCCAACATATTTTTGGAAATACTTATTAACTTTCCTAAAAATAATGGATTTCTACTCTATAACAGCCTATATTTGATTTACAGTATAAATGTGGATGTGTATCTATTACTGTACTATTTGCTTTGTGTCATGTTGTTTGCAACCTATAGTATTTATGATTTGAAACTTTTTTTTTTAACAAAAACACTTAAAATAGATTTATCTGCTTCTATAACAACACTTTCAAGAGCATACATCCAGCATCTGACACCTAAACCAGAACTCACTGAAATTTAAGCCATCTTCTGCATATTCTGACTTTCCAGCTCATTGTCTCAGCAACAGCGAAAAAGCCTTCACCAAACACCATAAAATATCACGGGCAGAGGCTGAGAAGAGACATTCCTAAGCTATTCCTTGTCACCAACCCTTTCTGCTTTCACTTTGGAGCTCTGCATCATCACCTCCACTAGCAAAAGTAAGTGCTATCAAAGAAAATTTGTATTTTTTATCCCTTCCAGTTTGCTTTCCTTCTAGGAAAGTCATTTAAAAAAGAAATCCTGGTCAAAACAAGCAGAAACTCATAACAGAGGCTCTAAGCTCAGGCATTTAAGAGTTTTGAGATCTATCATCTAACTTCCAAAAAACTTAATTGCTAAGAGAATTATGTAGTATTGAGACCACGTTTACAAAAAATAAAGAAACTTTGTTCTTTGGATTGTCATTCACATATTCTGAAATACTTGCCTACTATGGAGGAGAAAAAACAAACTCTTCCTCCTCACCCAGGCAACCTTACCTGTAGTCCCTGACAAAGGGAAAGCAGTTGTGTTGTATTTCTTTTGCTCTGGGCACAGTGCGCATAAAGGCATTATTAATTTTGTTTTTAAAACACACTAATAATAAAGTTATTGTTTCTTACCTTGCTCGCCAGTCTGAGGTATATCTCTCTTTTACTGCATTAGACAGGAGTGAGGAAACAGAGTTAGCTTCAAGGTCTGTGCTCCCTCATGTAAATCCTAGTGCTTCAGTGAGATAAACAGAGACTTTCACCTCAAGTGCCTTATCAGCTAATATAGTTTTTCTCATGCTCAACACTACCAAAGAGTGCTTACAGTACCGCAGACCCTGTACGCATTCTTACCCTTTGTTTAAGTTCAGCTCCACATGGCTTGTAGGAGTTACTAAAAAGCCCCAGATGTCTGCTGCAGCCCCCTCTCACTGCTCTGCCAGCTTTACACAGCCCTGCTTGTGGCAGCAATGCAGGAGGTGAGGGGAAAGCACAGAAAAAGCTGGAGGTGGCAAGGGTGGGAGCCAGCCCAAAGCTTGAAACGTTGAGTGCAGGGGGCAAGCTGCCTCAAAATGTAGTTAGATGCTATTGCAAACACTGTGAGCATTAATGATACCTCACACAATAATCAAGAGCAGAGGAAGGGCAAGTGGTCTCTCTTTGTTCCTTAGCCACAACTCCACAGTACTGACCCAAAGAGGGGAGGCATGTTCTTGTGACTCAGGTCCCTCAAAAGCTGAAGTGTTGAGCCTATTTTCCCTTGGAGCAGTATGCCTCTCACCTTGGTCCTCTGTGTATCCAAATCCCAGTGATTCCAGAGGCTTTGGATTCAGGCACATTGTTTGGACAACATTGCTATAGCTCAATAGATCCCTTGCCTAGGGATCCCACTGAAAGTCTGAGCAGAAAGAAGGAAGGAAGAGGCAAAAGCAAATGACTGCTCTTTACAGGACTCCAGCTGGTCCCAGAGCTGTTATTTTGACCACCACTGGTGGGACTGACCATGATGGATATATAGCATTGGATAGAGCTTGTTGCAAATTTGTTTATTCTGTCAGCTCCCTGGTTTTTTTTGGAATTGCTTATTGTTATAGCATGAGTGTCAATTACTTATTTACAAATGTCTGGTACCAATAAACTCTGCTTTTTACAGTACCGGCTTGCAGCTTGATTTAGAAGTGGTTTGCTGCCTGCCAACTTCCTGAAGCAGAGGAAATAATCTTTTAGAGGACACTAAGGCTTTAATAAGCACAGGGGTGGGTTTTGTTTAAATTTTTTTCTTTCCTTTTTAGGAAAAAAAATATTTAGAAAAAGAGATGAAAATACCATTAACACACAAAGATTTTTTGATACAAACTGTAGTTTTAGAGTCCTTGGCAAAGTTTCTACTGTAATTNTTGGGTCCGGCCGGAGGGACAGGAGGGGGGAAGGGAGCCATCAAAGGATAGAGAGACATGGAAAGTACTGAATGACACAATGAGTTCTGGAAGAAATTTGCCAGGAATTTTGGAATGCAGCACACAAATGAATCCCAGTGACCACCCAAAGCTTTAGAAAAATCCACCTCGAAGTTATTTGGGCAACATCTTTTTCTGAATAGCTAAGCAATTTTGGATATTGCAAAAATGCTGAAAAGAAAATCCTGATGTATGTGCTCTCAAAGGACTGTTAACTCTTCTGTTAAGTTCAGAAGAGGATGATAACTGCCCTTCCCAGTGAAGCACACTGGTAGCTGGTAATATGGTAAGTTTGGAGACCTATTGGATTAAGTTATAAAAAATTTTAATTACTTGAAAGCTAGTGTTCTNGGAAATTTGCCGGGAATTTTGGAATGCAGCACACGAATGAATCCCAGTGACCACACAAAGCTTTAGAAAAATTCACCTTGAAGTTATTTGGGCAACGTCTTTTTCTGAATATCTGAGCAATTTTGGATATTGCAAAAATGCTGAAAAGAAAATCCTGATGTATGTGCTCTCAAGGGACAGTTAACTTTTCTGTTAAGTTCAGAAGAGGATGACAGCTGTCCTTCCCAGTGCAGCACACTGGTAGCTGGTGATATTGTAAGTTTGAAGACCTATTGGATTAAGTTATAAAAAAATTTAATTACTTGAAAGCTAGTGTTCTTTATCATGGAGCTTCCTTCCAACCTGCGTGGGGATCAATGGTTGTAGAGGGAACAGGCTGCAGGTTATAAATGGTCTCCATTAGAAATTCATCAGGGTGGCTGTAAATAACTCTGAAGCAGGAGGACTTCCCTCTGCTACCACAGCTTCCAGTGAGAACTCAAAATGTGTCAAAACCTATGAATTAATCAGATTAATTTTCATTTCTCTGTGTCTCTGGATTTTTAGTTTTGGCAGAGTCAGGTGTGAAAATGTCAAAATACAATTCTCACACTGTCTCCAGGCTGACAACAATTAGAATCTCACAATAAGCGCCATCACAGTTTCCATGAAATTTGCAGCTCAAAACATAAATCCGAAAGGTTCAGAAGCTTTAAAGCAGAATACAGAATTCCTTATGTTTATTCAAGTACCA
>VZTR01025329.1:70842-82234 GCA_013400775.1 Chaetops frenatus
TGCTGCCTTGAACCTCGAGGGACATCTGTCATGCCCTCCTGAGCATTCTTCTCTCCTTCTGACTCTGCCTGATGATGCCCCCCTCACTAACTAATCATTGAATTTTCAGCCAGACTTTTGACTCTCATTAACCCTTTGTTTCTGGAAGTGACTCCCTGTAGACAAGCAGTATACCCACAAGCATCTTTGACAGCAGCCAAACCACCAGCATGGCCCTGTTGTTTTGCTTTACTTATTTCCTCACCAGTCTGAAGCCACCTCTCTGAAGTCTGAATCTTTGGTGCTGGGACTGAATTTTTCCTCTGTATTTGTACAGCACTTAGCACAAGAGCATCCAAATTCACAGCCAAATGTCTATTACCATTCCTATTTTTATTGCCATATATGATTGTAAAAAGAAATTTCAGATGGGATTATTCTGTTAACAATTCCTAAAGCCAGATGAATACACAGCATTGTCCTGCCTCATATTACAACAGTTTTCAATTTGTGGTCCTGGAAACCCCCATGTTCAGAGACCTTAAACTAGGAGGTATGCCTGTTGTCAGTAAGTTGGAAAAGAATGAGGAGATTTCAAATTAAAAAAGACTAGGAAAGTACTGTAAAAAAACGAAAGGAAAACGTCATACTCTGCACAAAGGTGATCCTGTTACTGGCTCTGGGAAGCTCTTTCACCTTTTCAGTGAGAATGAGAGTCAAGCTGTGATTATCCTGGAGGACACGCTGCAAACACAAGCAAGTTGATGGCAGTTCCTCAGTGTCTTCTCCCAGGGAGGTAGAACTGCTGGTTCTGCATCTGAGCATTTCCATCTACAACAAAAATACTTTAAAGTATCTTGCCATCACACTTGATATCATGCTAACTGCAGAAACTCTTACTATCTGCTGTTCCCATCCCATGAAAAACATGACTTCACTATACTGGGATTACAAACTGCTCCTAAAGCAATGTGGTAATTCAAATTCCATTTCCCACATGGACAAGGCAAACAAGCTGTAGATGGACCTTCCAGCTATTCTTTCTTTTTAATAAGTGATGCATGATGGTCATATGCTAAACTCATTTGTCAATCTTATTTTTTTTATCTATTGCCTGGAAAGTACAGCAACTTAACCCCGGATGGATGGATGGAAGGGAGACTTCAGGGCTGTGAATTAAAAGCAGCCTGCTTGGAGAAGTGAGGACAGGTGCCGGCTTTGGCCAGCTAAGCAGGTGGAGGAGCTGATTGTGAGAAGGAAGGACCCAGACAGTTTCACTAATTAGGAGGGTGATAAGAACAGGACACTTTGTGAAGCCAATTTCAAACCCCATAACCTTTCACCTGGAGCACCCTGGTCCAAGTCCAGCCACGACCAAGGGGCTGCACCTTGTCCTGATGGTGTGCTGGTAAAAGGCTCTGCACACCCAGTGGTTGGTGGGCTTGGACCCATTCCCAGAGAAGCAGAGTTCTCAACCTCAGCCCTACTGGCAATCTTAGTCTTGCTATAACAAGACCCCAGGTGGAAATAAGCTGGAGAGGTGAATTCCTGCTTTCCTCCTGGCAAGTGCCTCTCAAAGGAGCTGCTCACACTCTGGTATGGCCATGTGAGCTGAGCCATCAGCTCGAGCCACCCCGGGATGAGAAAGGTGACACAACCCAGCCATCACCCAGCACATGAGGAGGGGTCTCCTCAGGAAAGGAAGAGGCCATGTGCACCTGTGGTTTTATTAGGAGAAAAAAAGAAAAGCCTTAAGAACCAGGTTTCTATATAATTAAAAAAAAAATCAACCTCTTTTAAATTTTCAAACACTGACATCATGTTTCTAACAAAAAAAGTAGAGTTCTACTTGTATTAGTTTTGTCCCTCAGAGACCTTTTTGTTGTATTTCAAACACATCTGAGCTAGGAACACCAAGGACAAATTTAAAAAATCTGTAGAGACACAAATTGGGAAACAATATTTTGGAAATGGTTTTGTTTGATGAAAGGAAAGACAGCCACTTTTATACAATATGTAAAAATGATTTTGGAATATACTAGACAATACACAGGATGAAGAAAGATATTTGCACTACTTAGCTCTTCTAAAGCAAGGCATGTTCTCAGCCAGAGTTTAAAAATACAGATCCAACAATCTAATATCTGTATTTTCAGTTTAATAAAAAAAGCTTAATATTTTAAATTATTTCAATCTTCTATAAAAAATTTCAAGGACTAGATTTCTACTGTGGTTTTTTCTTGTATATGCAGTAAGTTGAATGAATCTTGTCTTTGAATGAGATCACATTTTAAATGGTTATAATGATTTAATTGAGTTTACAGTTCTAGGGCTTGGACACCCTCTGTCAGAGGCAACGTGTTCCCCACAGATGGGATCTCCTCTGACTCAAGCCTCAGAAGCTTTGCAAAAGAAACTGGGTGGAGTCAACAACCAGGCACTGACACCAACAGAGAAGCTGTAGAAAAAGCTAAAGCAGGAGCTGAAAATATTCTCTCTATTCTGACCCGACTTAAGCTGTCCTTGATGCCAAGCTTGTTCCAATCTCACCTCAGTCCCTTCACCTCTGCAGTGCTCCACAGTTGCCCTTAACTTCTTCTCTTACTCCATTGTTTACTACTAATTTCCCCTTTTCCTTGTCTTTCTAATCCCTAAACAATATTCTTCTGCCAAAAAGCATGAACAAACATGCCATTTATCACCACAACATTAATAGCTATGCATTACCACTGTCCCTTCCCCTTTTGCCTATTCCTACACTACTCTTCAAGGCATTGCCTCTTACCTTACCCTTTGTACAGTGTCCAGCAAACTGTGCCTGGCTTTGGTTGGTCCCTCATAAATAACACAATCAGTAAAACCTCTGCAAGAACAAAAGCAAGGAAACTTCCTCACCAGGATTTTTGACGGTGATGAGATATTTTCTCAAGCTGTACTCTGGAAGAAAGTATCATGGTCTCACTAAGCAGAAAATTCATATTTTTAGTCATTTGACTTAGATGGGAGAGTTGTCTATACTCACAGCACAGGCTAGAGTTCTTCACTTATGGCCTAATAAAATGCTTCCATTTCTGATGTTTACCATCTTTTCTCTCTGAATTTCTCTTTACTACTCAGATAGTACAGCTACAGTACTTTGTTTCCTGAAAACCTAAAAATTAAAACACAACCCATACTTCCATTTGTCCCAAACTCCTGCATGTCATTTTTCTCTGATGTTTTTAAACAGAATGATTACACCAAGATCCAGATAATCTATGTAACATAATGAGAAATCAGACATTCTGGAAACCTGTGAAACTGGTTTCAACAAAGCTATAAAAATAAACTGCCAGCAGTGTTTGCCAGGTTTTCTAATATTCTTACCCATTAGCTTTCTGAACAGGCACTTATGGCTCTTCAGAGCTTCCGTTTGCCCCGGCCATCGCTCCTGTGCAGGGTCCTGCTCAGCGGGGACTGAGACACCCCTGTGGGCACATCCCAGTGCAGATCCATTGCTCAGCCACTGTGCCTTCCCTGAGCCATGGCCGAAACGTGCAGCTGAGATCATCTGACTCCTCAGCCTTCTGCCTTCTTGACTTGCCCTTCCCTGAACCGTCTCTTTTACCCTCCTATGGACACTGTCCCTTTGTTATTGCCTGCAATAGCCCTGTGGGTTTTATGCTCTTGGCCAGGCTTCAAGTTCCAGAGCTTCCCTCGCTTCTCACCCTCCACACACTAATCAGGGGTTCCCTGGTGGGGTCTGGGATGTAGATGCCTGTTTAACTTCTGTCCTCAGCATTTCAAAACCATTAGTCAGGGCCTGGACTGTGGCCATCAGAANATACGGTAAATGAGCTACCTGTGTCGGTCTGTATTACCTGCAAAACAAATGCTTGATCCAGACCAAGCTGTTTTCAGACCAAACTCCTCTGAGTGGAATTCCCAGGTGATCATCCCTCTATCTGCACTGCTATAAATAACATCCACGCTGTGAAGTAGCCCAACTGCAAGCACCGTGCCTTCAACTCATCACTGTTAATTCATTCAGGCTCCCCTCTTCTTCGTTTTCAGTAATGTCAGGTTGCTTCTCTCTTGGGTGAGATAATACTGTGCTTACTAATTCCCAGCTTGTGGAAGAACAGAAGACAATGGGAGCTTGTAGAAGACAGAGACAGTCAGAGAAAATTTCAAGACAATCTGCAGCTCTCCTGCAGTCTCAGGCTTGAGACTGTTGGGGTCTATTGGTTTGCTTAAATTTTCTTTTTGCAACAGCGCTTTCCTAAATCGTCCTTCATATTTTCTGATCACTTACCGTATCACTTCACTCCTATATGTGCAAGTCACAATGTTTTTCTTCATTTCATTTCATTTTTCATCTTCATTAACTTGTCCCTTTGCTTACCAGTATTAACTGTTATTGAAGATCAGCTTTTAAAATGTGTTTACATATATACTATATAAATTGTATAAAATGTACTATAGTTTAACGCTATGTTAAAATATAGACTAGCCAAATTACATAAATCTTAATAAATATCAAAACAAAGTTTTAGGGTCTCTTGTACTCACATCTATTCACCTAACAGACCCTCCCCCCACTATCTTTATCATAATAATAAAGCTTGGCCCTCAATAAGTGCCAGTGAGACGTAAGTGCATGCAAATTGATTGGTGTCCATCAATGCAATACCTAATCAAATTCTAGTACATATTAATGGTGGTCTTCATCACAAAAAAAAAATTAAAAAAAAAATCAGTGAACATGTGAAAATGGAAACAGATGTTTTCCTAACTTCCTAACTACCATAATCAAGAAGACCAATTTACAGAGTNGGAGAGTTGTCTATACTCACAGCACAGGCTAGAGTTCTTCACTTATGGCCTAATAAAATGCTTCCATTTCTGATGTTTACCATCTTTTCTCTCTGAATTTCTCTTTACTACTCAGATAGTACAGCTACAGTACTTTGTTTCCTGAAAACCTAAAAATTAAAACACAACCCATACTTCCATTTGTCCCAAACTCCTGCATGTCATTTTTCTCTGATGTTTTTAAACAGAATGATTACACCAAGATCCAGATAATCTATGTAACATAATGAGAAATCAGACATTCTGGAAACCTGTGAAACTGGTTTCAACAAAGCTATAAAAATAAACTGCCAGCAGTGTTTGCCAGGTTTTCTAATATTCTTACCCATTAGCTTTCTGAACAGGCACTTATGGCTCTTCAGAGCTTCCGTTTGCCCCGGCCATCGCTCCTGTGCAGGGTCCTGCTCAGCGGGGACTGAGACACCCCTGTGGGCACATCCCAGTGCAGATCCATTGCTCAGCCACTGTGCCTTCCCTGAGCCATGGCCGAAACGTGCAGCTGAGATCATCTGACTCCTCAGCCTTCTGCCTTCTTGACTTGCCCTTCCCTGAACCGTCTCTTTTACCCTCCTATGGACACTGTCCCTTTGTTATTGCCTGCAATAGCCCTGTGGGTTTTATGCTCTTGGCCAGGCTTCAAGTTCCAGAGCTTCCCTCGCTTCTCACCCTCCACACACTAATCAGGGGTTCCCTGGTGGGGTCTGGGATGTAGATGCCTGTTTAACTTCTGTCCTCAGCATTTCAAAACCATTAGTCAGGGTCTGGACTGTGGCCATCAGAATACGAGTACTGTAAGGTAAACAGTAACTCCCATATTTTCCTCACCACCTGCATCTGGAAGACAAATAATGAGTCCCACAGTGCATTGTTTATTCTCACGCCATATTAATTTTAGTTATAACGGTCAGCTAATAGCACTTTCCTGGATATTAGGTGGAGCATGACAAGGTACCACAAAGTATAGAGATGGGTACCCTGAGATGGGAGGATGGCCGACTTGTGCCTTCACACCGTTCACCATATTCTGAACTTTATCTGCAATTAGCAATCCTAGTCATTGTCACTCTAACGAGCTACCTGTGTCAGTCTGTATAACCTGCAAAACAAATGCTTGATCCAGACCAAGCTGTTTTCAGACCAAACTCCTCTGAGTGGAATTCCCAGGTGATCATCCCTCTATCTGCACTGCTATAAATAACATCCACGCTGTGAAGTAGCCCAACTGCAAGCACCGTGCCTTCAACTCATCACTGTTAATTCATTCAGGCTCCCCTCTTCTTCGTTTTCAGTAATGTCAGGTTGCTTCTCTCTTGGGTGAGATAATACTGTGCTTACTAATTCCCAGCTTGTGGAAGGACAGAAGACAATGGGAGCTTGTAGAAGACAGAGACAGTCAGAGAAAACTTGAAGACAATCTGCAGCTCTCCTGCAGTCTCAGGCTTGAGACTGTTGGGGTCTATTGGTTTGCTTAAATTTTCTTTTTGCAACAGCGCTTTCCTAAATCGTCCTTCATATTTTCTGATCACTTACCGTATCACTTCACTCCTATATGTGCAAGTCACAATGTTTTTCTTCATTTCATTTCATTTTTCATCTTCATTAACTTGTCCCTTTGCTTACCAGTATTAACTGTTATTGAAGATCAGCTTTTAAAATGTGTTTACATATATACTATATAAATTGTATAAAATGTACTATAGTTTAACGCTATGTTAAAATATAGACTAGCCAAATTACATAAATCTTAATAAATATCAAAACAAAGTTTTAGGGTCTCTTGTACTCACATCTATTCACCTAACAGACCCTCCCCCCACTATCTTTATCATAATAATAAAGCTTGGCCCTCAATAAGTGCCAGTGAGACGTAAGTGCATGCAAATTGATTGGTGTCCATCAATGCAATACCTAATCAAATTCTAGTACATATTAATGGTGGTCTTCATCACAAAAAAAAAATTAAAAAAAAAATCAGTGAACATGTGAAAATGGAAACAGATGTTTTCCTAACTTCCTAACTACCATAATCAAGAAGACCAATTTACAGAGTAGAAATAGTTATTTGCATGGTCAAAAATGATGCAACAGATCATGTATCTTCTGCTACCTTTTATAAACGAATGCCTCATTTCTTGCCTTAGGATAAAGGATAGGGCTCTTACCCAAATGTGTTGAGGAAAGACTGGTGAAGGAATTGTACGAAAGCATACCTTTTTTTTCTGTTTTATGCTTACATTTTTTTCAATATTGCAATCTTTGTCATTTATTGGTAAAGAAAAAAAAAAAGAAAAATGTTATAAAGGATGAAATGGTATTTTTGACACAATCTATTGCTATTAAAAAGGTTATAAATCATAAAAGCACTGGATCTTGATTTGTGTCCATACTATGTGCAAAGAATTGGCTTTGAATGCAATGGAAATCAATCCTTTCTTGGAATAATATTTTCTATAGACTATGTGTTCATTTGAATAATGATTTGATACTTGAGGATATCAAGTTTTTATGGAAAATCAAAGAAACAAGATTTAAAAGGAGCAGAGAACGGTAACTATATCTAATATTTCAACAAGAGGCAAGATAAAGACTTATGCCTCAAGACTACAGTTTAAATTATTGTCACATCTCACTCACTAGATAAAACATAAAATCTCTCCCTGTTCCCAAAGAAGTAAGAACATAAGACCACAGACAAAAATAGTTTTACAGGGAGAGGTTTGCACCAAAAAAAGTTGGTCCAAAGAGAAGCTTGAATGACACAAAGAGAGATCCTTGGTGCTTCAGAAATGGAAAGTGGGACGGTGTAGTAAAGAGGTTAAGCTGTGACAGAGAGAAAACAATAAAACCAGAGAGAAGTTATGGGCGGTCAGCGGGGAAGAGCGAGTAAGTGCTCTCTGGGGATGTGCACCCCAAGCCCCTAGAAGTTAACAGGAGATTAAATTCATCTTTGTGTAACTGAAGTATAGACTGAAGCCAAATAATTTTGCCTTTAGTTTCAGGGTTGTCAGGATTTCCACTTACTTCAATGCATCATAAGCCGAAGAATACATTTAGCCTTGGTGCTAAACTGCTCAGTCCACACGAGGAAATGTCATCCAGCATCAAACCTGATATTGAGCTACGCTGATTTATGACCTGTGTAGATCCACAAGTTTCAGAGATAAACCTTCAGCTCAGAAATAGTAGAGGGACAATTAATTCCTGTAAAGCATCTAAATCAAGCACTTTCACGAGGAAGCCGGGCTCCTTACAATGCTGGGGAGAGGCTAAGTCCTTAATTCCCATGTGGTCTGAATCATCACCTGGCACGTCCCCTCTGCAGCCAGCACCAGCACTGGGGCTTGGCAGCCCCTCTGCCAGGTCCTTGGAAAGCTCTTTGTCCAGATACAGAGGTAGCAGAACATTGCACAGATCCTCAGGTTGTACTGAATGCTTTGCTTTTCCTCTGAAGATTATTTTCTCACATTCACACAATAAAGATTAAACACACCAATGAAGAAACTTACATAAGTCAATATGAAAAGAACTGCAGTCAGCTCTCAATTATACGGTTTGAGTGTTACACAGTTTGTGCACTGAGCACAGAACAGCTCTGGCACAAGTGTTTCACTGGATTTGCTTCCCTAAGGAGCGGATTCACTCTCTCTCTCTACTCCCCACAAACGGATGTAGTAATGAAATAAGCTATTCCAGGCCAGAAAATGCAGATGTGCTGCTCTGCGTGCTATTGACACCCAATGCTGTGTCCAGGCAGAATGAAGCCAGAAATGTCCACCACACCCAAACCATCTCTGAAGAATCAGACGTGTATGCCCTTCCTCCACCAGAAAAAACCTAAGAATTACAGGTTTTATTCGCTGCTTTCTCCATTTTTCTTTTTTTATTGTCTGTCAGCCCATTTACCTGAATGAAGGCCCCACTGAACATTGTTTCTAACGAAAAACTTCTCAGAGATACTTTACGTTTTTTCCAAGAATCACACTTGAGCTACTGCATGGTCCATCTTCTGTTTCACACACTGCTCATCTGAGAGTAAAGTAAAAAACAATAGTAATTGTGGGGAAAGGAATTCTAGAACAATAATAGGGGAAGAAGTGATTTTCAAAAAGTAAAATAAACACTTTCTCCTGCTGCTCTTCTCCGTTCCCCCTCTCTCCCTACCTGCTTCCATCTCATGCACCAACACTGTACTTTGGATAAGTTACAAAGTTTTGCACAGACTGAAGAGCAGTTATTCTTACTGACAGTACTATATGAAGCCAGTAACTAGGAGTAACTGGGGCCAGGTCCTTTGGGAAAAAGGTCAGCAGAATTCCAAGGTATTTTTTCTGTCAGCACTAAGCAATCTGTAGGGAGTCAAAATTTATCATTATACTGGACTCATGCTTGAACCTATCAACTTTTTCTTCCAGGAACTTTGGTCCATATATAAATATAGATTAAATATATTCTTACATGCTGAAATGCTTGGCTTTTGTTTTTGCCACAGGCATTCAAATATAGTTATAAAACAATGAAAACAAGGAAGTATATATGGACAAATCAGAAAGAGTGTTTAACACATAAATCTATGGTCTAAGGAAAAAAAAATTTCTTTAACCATGTGTAACAGATTAGGAACCTGATTTTACTTAGAAATTGTATTTATGCATTTGACATTTACATGCATTTTTATGAAATTAATGTACGTTTCTTTATAAAATAAATATAATTTTTCAATCACNACAATAAAGATTAAACACACCAATGAAGAAACTTACATAAGTCAATATGAAAAGAACTGCAGTCAGCTCTCAATTATACGGTTTGAGTGTTACACAGTTTGTGCACTGAGCACAGAACAGCTCTGGCACAAGTGTTTCACTGGATTTGCTTCCCTAAGGAGCGGATTCACTCTCTCTCTCTACTCCCCACAAACGGATGTAGTAATGAAATAAGCTATTCCAGGCCAGAAAATGCAGATGTGCTGCTCTGCGTGCTATTGACACCCAATGCTGTGTCCAGCCAGAATGAAGCCAGAAATGTCCACCACACCCAAACCATCTCTGAAGAATCAGACGTGTATGCCCTTCCTCCACCAGAAAAAACCTAAGAATTACAGGTTTTATTCGCTGCTTTCTCCATTTTTTGTTGTTGTTTGTCAGCCCATTTACCTGAATGAAGGCCCCACTGAACATTGTTTCTAACGAAAAGCTTCTTCTCAGAGATACTTAACGTTTTTTCCAAGAATCACACTTGAGCTACTGCATGGTCCATCTTCTGTTTCACACACTGCTCATCTTAGAGTAAAGTAAAAAACAATAACGATTGTGGGGAAATGAATGCTAGAACAATAATAGGGGAAGAAGTGATTTTCAAAAAGTAAAATAAACACTTTCTCCTGCTGCTCTTCTCCGTTCCCCCTCTCTCCCTACCTGCTTCCATCTCATGCACCAACACTGTACTTTGGATAAGTTACAAAGTTTTGCACAGACTGAAGAGCAGTTATTCTTACTGACAGTACTATATGAAGCCAGTAACTAGGAGTAACTGGGGCCAGGTCCTTTGGGAAAAAGGTCAGCAGAATTCCAAGGTATTTTTTCTGTCAGCACTAAGCAATCTGTAGGGAGTCAAAATTTATCATTATACTGGACTCATGCTTGAACCTATCAACTTTTTCTTCCAGGAACTTTGGTCCATATATAAATATAGATTAAATATATTCTTACATGCTGAAATGCTTGGCTTTTGTTTTTGCCACAGGCATTCAAATATAGTTATAAAACAATGAACACAAGGAACTATATATGGACAAATCAGAAAGAGTGTTTAACACATAAATCTATGGTCTAAGGAAAAAAAAATTTCTTTAACCATGTGTAACAGATTAGGAACCTGATTTTACTTAGAAATTGTATTTACACATTTGACATCTGCATGCATTTTTATAAAATTAATCTGCATTTCTTTATAAAATAAATATAATTTTTCAATCATATGATTCTGTGGAAACAGATTTTATGGAGACACACAGAACAAAAAAAAGAATCAAAACTGTGTATAACTGCACATGGTCAAAAACCTACAAATTACATACAGGGCTTCATTGCTAACAGAATAATGTGACAATAATGCTAGCCTGTGCTTCCCTTCCCACAGAAGAGCAGCAGAAATGATAAACCCGAACTTTTGCTGAAACACCCAGAAAACCACCTCAGGAATCCTGTGCTGGGCTAGAGTTAATTTCCTTCACAGTGGCTGGTACGGGGCTGTGTTTTGGATTTGTGCTGAACAGAGAGTAGATAACATAAAGATGTTTTTGTCATTGCTGAGCAGGGCTTGCACAGAGCCAAGGTCTTTTTTCACTGCCACGCTGTCAAGGGGGCTGGGGGTGCCTGGGAGGCTGGGAGGGGACACAGCCAGGACTTGTGACCCAAACTGACCAAAGGGATATTTCAGACCAGGTGACATCACGGGCAGTATATAACACGGGGAGGAAATAGAAAGGGAGGGGCGTTTGGAATGATGGCCTTTGTCTTCCCAAGCAACCGCTGCACGGGATGGGGCCCTGCTCTCCTGG
>VZTR01025334.1:0-101293 GCA_013400775.1 Chaetops frenatus
CCACCGTGTTGCTGCACAGATTTTGTTTATGGCCTGGTTTTGGGGGCTCTCCTGTTCTCCTTCTGTGATTCAGCCCTCCATTCCTCCCTCCTGACCAAGGGCATGAGCCAGCACAGCCCCATTCCCAGGAGTCCAGCAGTTCCATGTGGCTGGATAAGGTCACATTTGGGATGGACTGGCAGTGCAGAGGGTGTGGTAAATGAAAGGCACAGCTGTTTTCTCTAACTGGGTAGTAATCCCAGATGCCATCAGTGACGGGATTTGGGACATATGGCCAGATCACCTAGTCCTTGTCACTAGGGGGCCAAGAGGAGCCCATGCAGCTTCTCCTGCAGCTGCACAGGGAGGGTCTTGTTCTTCCTCCCAGTCCCTTCCTTCTCTCCTCCATCCCCAGAGTGGTTCCTCCTGTTCAAAGGCAGCTACAAAAACATTCTGGGCAGACCAGAAGGTCCCTTCTGTACCACATTTATCTCCCCAAACTGGACTTTCTCGAACAGCAGACGGAGAAAACAGGTAACAGGCCCAGATGCTGCTCTGCAGGGAGGGAATGGCACTGGGTGAGACCCTGCCACACACCCCTGGCACCCAGCACAGGCCTGGACACCAGGGCCACCCCCACAGCCTGGGAGGATGCTGACTCCAGGTGGGCTGAGCACAGCACTCTCTCCTCTCTAGCACAAGCTTTCTGCCGTAGCTAAAATTGGCTCCCACAGGCTCCTGCCATCACCAAAGTCATTGGTACAACATGTTCTGCCACCACAGGCTCTTCCCAAACTCCCACTCAAAAACCCCCAACGCTGCGTGCTATGGGCCCCACAGCTCCCACTCCCTCACACACTTGTCTTTTGTCCCGGTGATTAAACAGAGAAAACAAAGTAATTCAGGATGTCCAAAGTAATCTTTTTTCTTTGCCAAATTTTAAAGCCCCAGTAATAATCTGGGGCTGAATGAAACATTTTGTTTGGGCTGAAGCGAAGCTTTCATTTTGTTTGTAGGTGGCTTCCCCCCCACACTGGGGAAAAAAAAAAAACCCTAGAAAAAATTCAAAATGAAATGTCATCTTGAAACAGATGGCTGAAAGGTTTCATTTTGAAAATGTCAAAATCAAACTTTTCAGCGTTTCACTTTTTTTTTTCCCAGCCAAAGCCACTTGCTAAATACAACCTGAATTCGTGAGCTGAGTCTGTTGACTGAAACCTGAATTTTTTTGGTGCATAAGCTGCTCTCTCAGAGTGGTTTTTTTTGGGTTTTTTTTGCAGGCCAGTGCACGTGCCCCACGCTGTGACCCCGCTGCTGTTGTGGGGACACACATGGAGTCAACAGAACACTGACCTGGAGCACATCCTTCTGGCAGGGAAGTGTCCTGGGGAAGGCAAGCGAAAGCCCAGGACTTACCGTGGCAGCGGCTCTGTGCACGGTGGGGGCTGGCAGGGGGTCCCAGCCGGGTGCTGCAGCCCCAGGCACGAGGCACAGCGAGGTCCTGCCTGGCTCATGGGACCCAGCGCAGAGCAGGGGGCACCTGGCCCAGCCCCAGACACACAGCCCTGCAAGACAGGAGGAAGGGGACAGTGTGAGGAGGTGCCCAGGGATCTGCCCTCTGCACTAGGGACTGCTCACTCCCATCGCTGGCCAGTGCTCCCTGCAGGGAGCCCACCCCCGTCCTTGCTCCAGCAGGGATGATATCCATCCCAAAACTGGTCAAAACCAGATCCCAGGGATGAGGTCTAACTACCAGATTGGTGCTGATCAAATCCTAGCACCAGCAAATCTGACAGCCTCTCTCCCATGCCCTTGGTGCCAGTCCCCACAACTGCCCTGTGCCAGCACCACTGCCAGGGGACTCCATCCCCACACACAGATGCCTGGGTGACAACGTGATAATGGAGGGCAGCCACACACAAGGCTCCCACTCTCAGCAAGCAGGAATCAGGTTTTCATTGCCAAATTCAACAGTCCAAGAGTTTTCAAGCACATTGCAGCACCTCTAAATCCTGCTTTGAATTCTGGGCCTTGACACGCAGAAGGGGAATGGAAATATTTTAAAATATGTTTTATATTTGCTATTGATAACCAAGGAGTGACAAGATTCCCAGGGTACACTGGCAGAAGCACAACAGGCCAGATTCACGAGGGTGCTCTCAAAAAAACCACCCCAAAGCTTTAATCCAACACAAAATCACAGTTATAAAAATCTGGTTTATACTCCACAAGAAGCTGGATAAGGAAATCACATGCCACAAAACCCTATGAAAGCAGGAGTAAACACCTAAACCCCAGATCCACCAGAGTTCAGGTTAGAAACTTTAAGGTTCATTTTCTTTTCCCTTTCACCTCTGGCTCAGCTCAGGAATAGCAGCAGAGATGCAGCAGGACCATCACCCTTTCCAGCACGATCACAAACCACAAAATGCCAAGGCTGGTGTTGGAAAACCTGTTTGTAGGAGATCACCAGCCCAATCACTCCCTGAAAGAGGATTAGATGGAGCTTAGACTAAGCATCTCAACAGTATCAACCCATAAGAAGATGCTCAGCCCTTGCCACTGCTAAGGTAACATGGAGACGGATTTATCCACTGAGAAGGAAAATCTTACTTCTGAGAGCCTCTCCCATCACAGAGAGGGGAATTTGCTGGGTCCTTGGCTCCGTGTCTGCAGGGGCAGGGCAGGCAGGAGCCTGCTGGATGCACTCACATGGAACAAGAGGCAGGCTGGCTCCAAACTCCAGCCTCCTCCCAAGTTCAGGGGGCGGCAAGCGGAAATTAAGCCCATCTGTTCCTAAAGCACTGCACTAGTGGAGAGGTGAGGAGGCTGAGAATCTGAGCTCCAAAGAAACTGAAAGCATAGAGAGACAGGGCTGCCTCTCAGGGGAGGGATGCTCTGTCTTGGGCTCACCACTGCAATGAGTTTGGAGGTCTCAACTAAATCTCTTGAGCAAGGGAGGTGCTGCCAGCACCATGTGGGTCCCCCCTGCACCAGCCCACTCTGGTAAAGGGAGAGCTGAGGCAGCAGAAGTGCCCCAAAACTCATAGGAAAATTGCAAACAAGGGAAGAATAGATTAGATATTGGGAAGGAATCCTTCCCTGTGAGGGTGAGGAGGCCCTGGCACAGGTTACCCAGAGAAGCTGTGGCTGCCCCATCCCTGGAAGTGCCCAAGGCCAGGCTGGACAGGGCTTGCAGCAACCTGGGATAGTGGAAGGTGTCCCTGCCCATGGCAGGGGGTTGGGACAAGGTGGCCTTGAAGGTTCCTTCCAACCCAAAACATTCTGTGCTTCTGTGAAGGGAAACTGAGGCAGGCACCAGGGTACAAGGAGCTACCATAGCCAAACTCAGCAGCAACAATTCCGGCCCAGAAACTGACCTTGTCATATGGAATGGTTCCACAAAGAGTATCAAGTGATCCATCAGCATCAAAGCAGCCAGGTTTTGTGTGCTTGAAAGGAAACATTGCCTTTTTCTCCCTCCCTGTGAGCCCACTTGACAATTTAAGGCTCCTCATTTCTTTTCTACCCCAATCTAAACCAACTCTGCTGTCAAGCCCTTGCATTTCTGCCACATTCACTCAAATAATTTCAAACCAGACTTCCACATTTTCCTCTTCTCCCTTGAAAGAAACCAGGAAACTTTTTTTTTTGGCCAGTTCCTGCTAAAAGCCAGGACAGCAGGGTGTTGGCTGGGAGCAGAGGCATGGGAAGTAGCAGCCAGGTGGGATTCGGAAGTGCTGCCTCCAAAGCACCTCTTGGTTCCAGGACATTCAAAAAAGTAATTTTTTGCAGATCCTTTATCCCTGAGAGATGGAAATAACCAGGGAGCAGAATTGGAACACGCATGGGGGGACAGAAGGATATTTAAGAACCAATCCTGGGCACCATATTCAGGTTACCCAGGGTCAGGGCAGTGAAGGAAGCAAATGATGATTCCTCCAGCATCAGGAACAGGGCAGGAGTAGCTGGTCCCTCATGCTTCAAGTAGTAAAAACTCAGATTTAGCAAGAGTATTTATGACTATTGAGGGAAAAAAAAAAAATCCATGCCACAGGGAATAACAAGGCTTTCTTGTGGCTGGCAGTTGAACAGAATAAATCTATCCATTGGGTATAAATTGTTTAAGCAAAAAATCTCTCTCAACTGGAATATTCTGCAAGAAAAATAGCAACGTAAAAAGAAATAAAACTCTGAACCCTCATCATTTCTCTCCTCAAGGTCAGAGCTGTTACCCTCCCTTTGTGAAGGAGAAAAAAAACCACTTTTCACCAGGAAGTTTAGCCAAAAGAATCGAAACATTTAGGATGTGAGTGCATTACTGCCTGGACTGACCTGCCCAGCTGGACCAGACTAAATCTCTCTATTTTACAGGGAGTTACCTTTCAAAAGCAAGTGGTGGGGAGGCTGAGGCACCCAGGGTAAAGGAGACATCAGCCCCTGGGACTACAGCAGTCAAGGAGAGAGCTGTGTGTCAGAGCTCAGGATCTAGAGCCTCTCTGGTTATTATGCAGAGGCTGTGCTAAGGTTGCTGCTTTAGTGCACTGCAGGCACTAAATTAAGGGGACATTTACAACCCACAATGCAGAGAAGCAGCTGCTAAAGGTGGCCACGGTGAGTGACTTCACCTCTGGGTGAAAGGCTCTTTGAAAGAAAACTCAGCCACAAGGAATCGAGACGGGAAAACAAGTATTTCCTTCCACTCACCACCCTGCCAGGCAATGCCAGGACATCTCTGGGCACCTGGGGCAAGTGGGGACCAGGAGCTGCTCCCGCTCAGTTGCCAGCCAGGGTCTGAGAGTGCCCTGTTTGGAGGGGATGCAAAGTCCACAAAATACTGAAAATTTGGCCCAGTTAGCAGAGTTCTCATGTGATAAACTGCACCACCACCACCAGGACAGCACTCTAAGGGATCTGCTCCCCAAATACACCCCCAGACCAATCCCTGCCCAGACTCTGCACGACACAGACCAAGAGAGCAGCTGCCTACAGCATCAAGCAGTTTTTGGTGGCAGAACAAGCCCTGGTGCTTGCTCGGCCTATTTAACCGCACTTGATGGCCAAGCAGGCTGGGGCTGCCAAAAAGGGGGTGACACATGGTGACAGCTCCTGTGGCTCCTCCTGGGAGCAGTCAGCATTGCTCCCTCCCTCCTCCCACTCCCATGCCAAGCCCAGCTCACCAGGGCTTTCCACCCAGCACCGCTCCTTCCTCCTCCTCCTCCGTGCTCAGCAGGAACAGCCAATTTCAGCACAGGCCAAACCCCAGCGTGCTGGCACAGATGAGCCAGCCCTGCCCTGTGCTTCCCCTCTTCCATGGTCCTGTGGAAGTACCCAGCTTGTTTCCTGATGGAAGTCACCAGGAGCTTTTCCTTGCAGGTCCAGGGACATAGTGTACTGTGCTCAGCCATGCAGGGAAGGGCATGGCTCTTGGTGGGAGCTGGCACTGCCCCTATTCCTGCCCAGGGCACAGGGCCCAGAGACAGCCACCTCCTGGAAATGGCAGCAGAGGAAGAGCAGAGATGATCTGACAGACACACAGGCAAGATGAGGAGAAAAAGATTCCCTGGGAGTGGATCTCAAGGTCACAGCACACACCTTGGCTTGTGCTGAGAATGTCACATGCTGCGCCGTGAGCTCAGCTGTGGAGGGGCTGCAAATGGGAGCACTTCTAAGCAAGCAAAAGGAGCAGCAGCACAGGGTGGGAGCACACCCCTGAACACAAGCAGGGCACTGCAGGGTGCTGGGCCCCAGGGACACTGGCCCACCAGAAAGCACAACTGGCATCATGCTGACAACCCTGCAGCTCACAGATCCTTTTGGGAAAGTTAACTGAATGAATTTACACCTAAACCCCTCCAAATGCTGGGTGTTTCCTGCCTGTAGGGATCTACAGCCACTATAATCACCTCCTGTTTGCTTGGAGGTACCACATGTAGGAGAGATTTGAACTTTCAGTCACCAGGACCAGCCCAGGCAGTGCCCACGATCCTTTGTGCAAATGGGCAGTGACACCCCACGCAGGCTCCAGGCACTCTGGGAGCACCTCTTACTCAAAAGGATTGCTCCAAACACCCCAGCCAGGAAAAGATGGGAGTCTCGTGGAGACCTCTACCACCTGCCAGCAGAGCCAAGACCCTGCAGCTCCCTTGTCTTTGAGAACCATACGCCTCAGTGCACCCAGAGTTGCTGCACTTGACAAAGGAATCAGCCAGGGACAAATTCTGGCTTCTGTTGCAGAGCAGGTCAGACCAGAGCCATAAATCTACTCTTCTGGCCTTTAAATGTGCAACACGTGGAATTCAGAGGTCTTGAACTCCTCTGATAGATGAGCCCTGAGCCTGGAGGGTTGCCCAGAGCAAGGGATCCTGCCATCTCAGCCCGAAGCCTCCAGGTGAGCACGCTGCAGGGTGAGCATCCCATGAGCCACAGGGAAGCCAAAGTCACAGCCAAGGCCAGTTTCAGGAATAGAATTGGCTCAGACTGAGCAAATGTAACTTTCCATCACTTTGCAATCAGCCATCCATCCTGGAGGCCAGCTGGCTGCCATGTCAGAGCACCTCCCATCCATTTCAACTGTTCTGAGAATGCCAATGCTTCACAAGACTAGCTCAAGAAGACTTGGGAGAGTTATTATCCAAAGCCAGGTGGCTGGACTTGACCCAAATCTTAGGCAAGTGATTAGAATGATTGGCATTTTTTTGGAAAGCAAACTGCTGTGCTGTACCTGCCATCCATCTTCAGAAAACTATTAACTGCACAATCACCAAACCAAGCACACCTGTAAGGCTATGAAAGTGCTTGCAGACTGATGAGGCTCATCCTTGCCTGCAGCTCTGGGACCAGCCACCCCTGTAGGCTCCAAAAATGGGGTTGTTTGGCGAAAACGCTCTCCTTGAGCATCGTGGTACCACACCCAGCCAGCTCTCACTGCAGGATCAGGGATGGCACACTGAGTCATGGGGATGAGGCCTGAATTGCTGCACTGGGATGACTTTCATCCTGTGGGTGATGTGATGAGTCTGTTCTGGCTGGGAACAGATTGTCACAAAACTGCCTTTGCTGAAGATCCAGAGTCAGGTCTTATCCAGGCCTCTCTGCTGCAATGGGACACTGCAACACCACCAGCCAGCAAGGAATCATTCTCCCCCTTGGACTACCTATGCCAAAAATAGTCTGTTTTCTTTCAGAGCAAAGGACACTAAAGGCAGCAGCATTTCCAGGTGAGCAGAGCCCAAGAGCAGCTACTGAACAACACCAAGCAGATCCCAGCCTCTGCCCAGGACAGCCCCCAACCCCAGCAGCTCCCACATCCCCTGCTAGTGCTGTCCCCACTGCAGGGCAAGGTCAGGAGCAGGGAATGCTGCTCCCACTGGGATCTCAGCCCAGCTTTCCTGAATGCCAGGGCAGGGGGACTACCCACTCGCTTCTGGTTCAACATCAGAACCCCAAACTCACCTATTTCAGGTTTGAACCAACCCCAAAATTACAGATGAAGGGAGTGAAGAGAACGACACGCCCTGTTCAATGAATCAGACCAGATCCAGCACCCCAAGGATGAGCAACCCAGGATTTACAGACTGGGGCATTGTGTGGACTCAAGATTATTTTGTATGTCCTTGTCCCTGGAGAGTCCAGGAGCCCTTAAAGAAGCTAAAGGAAGCCACACAGTTTTATGTCCTGCACATCACCAACCCATGCCAAATGCTCAGCTGGGGCACCAGCACAGGAGCTGCCAAACTTGCTGCACCAAGAAGTTGAACTGTGCTTAGATGGGGATCCCAAATAGGGTAAAATCTGCATTTAATACCTATTATCCTAACATCTCCCCATCTGTCCACATCCCTCACATGCCTGTAACTGCAGCGTGCCAGGGCTGCCTCATATCAATGGCACTTTAATTTCATCATTCCCAACTTATTTAGAGCAATTAGGAGGCAATGAGCACACGCCAGGGGCCAGGATGCACTTGAATAGCATCCAAGGGTTACCACAGTATCACAGGAGACTTTCAGATAGAATTATCAGCCTGAAAAAAACTTTAAATAAAAAGGAAGGCAGTCCCCAGAGGGAGGATAAGGTTCTTCTTCGTCTGATAGGTCCCTTTTTAACTTGAAATCAACTGACAATTATGAAGAGGTGATATTCCTCATTTAATTAGTGAAGAGACAGCATCTCAGGTTGGAAGACAGAGATAGATGCTCTTCCTGGGCAGCTGGCTGAAGAAAGGATCAGGAGAGCAAAGCAGGGATTTCTGTAAGGGCAATTGCCTAATCCCACTTCAGGCAAGCAGGTTTTGCTGCTGACTTTTCTGGGGGAAAAAAAAAAAGTTAAAAACTGAGCCATTTTGGAAACTCTGGTCAGAAAGGTGAGGCAGAAAGTGAGCTGCTTCTCCCTAGTGATTTCTCTGGGTGGTGGGAGCAGCACACAAAGCCAATGCCACCAGCAAGCTACCAAAAAAAAGCCAGCCAGCCTGCAGCCTGGCTTCCCAGTGGCCCCATTTCGTGGAAGGCAGGTGAGGTGCCAAAGGAGGGGACAGCTCCTCACTTCTGATTTAGCCACATGCCCACACTCCTCCCGCACAGGCTCTTTAAATGCCTGCCTGCGTGAGGAAAGCAATGGCCTATTTTTTTTCTGAGCAGCTCAGTGCAGCCTCCACCTCGGAGCACAGGTCTTATTTAGGATGCTTCAGACACATCCGGAGGGACTCTGGGAACAGTCTGTGGAAAGAGAAGACTGAGTGGGCAACCTGAGTCACTTCATTGCTTACAGAAGTGTACACAAGCATCTTCCATTTGAGCAAAGCCCAGCACAGCTCCGTTGGCTCTGGGGACCAGAGGGAAGTGCATCTTCTCCAGCACACTCCACCGATGCAGAATGACTGCACACCACCTTTCTCATCCAGGCTTACAGAAAGAGGGATCATCCCCCACAGCTACAATCCAAACCTCTGATCCTGGCAATTCCTCTGCAGCACCAGAGGAGCCAGGAGCTGCTCTAATCTGCTCTGATGCTAAGGTCTGCAGAGGAGATTAGCTTCCTCCCGAGGAGGAGGAAGCAGCACGAGGCATGTGAGGGGAGAGGTGCAGTGCACATGCCCTGGAGGGATATTTTTACAGCTGGCTGCAAAACTCAGCTCTGAACCCCTTGCCAAAGAGCCTGACTCATGCAGACAAATCAACCCAGCACCATCCACTGCACATGGGGAGGAGGAGGAGGTAAGTCCAGGAGTAACTGGAGACCCCAATCCACAGTCAAAACACACCAAGCCTTTACCTTGAGTCCTGTTCTCAAGGAAGGCACTTTAAACTGTCAAACAAGGGCCTCTGCAGAGGCCCCAAAAGCTGAAGCTGAGAGGATTGCACTGAGGCAAAGCCATGCCCTGCCATGGGGGGGGTCCCTCACATTACTTTTTCTCATCAGGGCAGGTAAATGGTGCTGTTTGGGCCCTGACAGCTCAAAGCCTCTGCTCTTCTACCTGGAGGCACAGCCCAGGTCACACAGGTACGTTCAGCATCCTCCCAATAAGCCTCTGTCTTTATCCAGGCCAGGGGAGCAGCCACGGGCTCCTTTCCCTGCCTCACTTTTCTGTTCAGGGTGGTTCACAGCAGCATCACACAAGGTCAGCTCTGTGGTGTCTGCCTGCTTGGACACCCTGAGTCAGCTCAGAAAGAAGCCCTTCTCATTACTGCTGCAAGATGCCAAAGGCTCCTGCTTCTGCCCTGCAGTGACCAACAACAGCACTCCAACATCTCTCCATTCTTTTCCCATGGGATAAAAGCCACAAAGTGACATCCAGCACAGGCAATATTATCTCACAGGACTACTGATGCTGTCAGCAACCACATGCACAGCAGCTCCCTGGGGCAGCAGGGAAGGGAGCTCGTGGGAATCCATGGAAAGTGTCAAAATATGAACTGCTAATAAGATGTATTTTCAAATATCACCACATTATGATCTATTGATCTCGCACTAGTAACTTGACTTTTTCTGTGTAAAATTAATTTATGTCACTTGCACATTCTGGGAACAGCAGATTGAATGAGTGCCATTACACTAAAATTAGGTATTGCAGTTATTAAGTGCCAGAGGCCCAAATTGTCAAGGTGCCGAGGAGCCAATCCAGAATAACAGCAGCTCTACAACCCACAGGGAGCCCCCATCCACATGGGAGCCCCAGTCCCCCAGAGCTGTGGTGCAGGAAAGGAGCACAAGGCTCACCACAAAACAGGCTTTGCTCTCAGGGTAGCAGCCCTGCCCAGGAACAGCCTAAAAGATGGGCACAGTTCGGAACAAGAGCCAAGTCCTGCCCTGAATCAGGGGAATGCCAGGTTAGGTAGTGTTTCCAACCCCATCCAACACACAGCTAAGGCCTGATGACACCTCCTAGGCTGGCTAAAGCCTTAAAGAGCACCTGCAGCTCCACACAGAGGTGATCCAAAACCCAAGAGCCCGATTCTGGTAGGAACTCTAGAAACAAGTTGTCTGCCAGAAGGTTTTCACAAGAGCTGAAAATGCTCCAATGGGTCTTTGGCCAAATATTTTGCTCCCTTTTAAAACAGGGCCAATCCACAGTCACTTCTAATGATCCCACTGCCTGTTTTCCAGAGTGCTCACAGAGACAAGTTGTCACCTTTAGACCACTATATCATGGCTGAGAGCATCAAGTGGGGAAGATGATGGGCTTGGAGAGGAAGAACATCCTTCCTTTGCTCCACTTGAGCTGCTGACGGGTGTGCCAGAGCTCTCTAAATAGCATTACATTAGTGCTGCATAAAAGCAATAAAGCCCTGAAATACCCCATTACATATTTACTGAACTACACATCACACAGACTGTCCCCAGGACACCACACAAACACTTGGAACAACAAAGCCAAAGGCTGTAAAAAGCACCAGGCTGGGCAGACATCCACAGTGCCCACAGCTGGGGTCAGGGCAGGCACAGGAACTGGGCACACAGCAACACAGCTGTGGGGAGCCCATAGAATAATCCAACCATCACATCTAACCAAAGAAAGCAGCATAAAGCATGTCTCCTCTGCCAGAAACTTGCCCAAGTCACAACTGCTGAGCACGGAGTCTGCAGAAGAACCAGCATCCAGGGTAAGACCTGCTGTTGGTGCCAGTGCACAGTCCTGGCTGCTGCCTGCCTGGCACCAACATGCACTTTCCCACTGCTGCTCTGGTTTCGCTCCCAGAACTTAAATTTTTACTGGTAAGCTCAATGAATTGACATTTCCAAATGCCTCCTGGCCACAGGAAAGGGGGCTGCACAAAGTGCTGTTGGGTATTTCCCAGTAACCAACACTGGGGCACAGGGCTGTCACAAAGCCTTCAGTGCTGCATTGTCATGACAGCTCTGGTGAGGTGAAATGGTGTGATGGGTTTTAAAAGACCTTTTTCTCCCTCTGCTCCCAACACCTGGCATATGGCAAGATCAGTGGCCCTGGCACCACAAAGGCCATCAGATGTACCTTGGCTGGAGAGGTGAGGTCTCCACCAGCCTCAGCCTGTGGCAGAGGACAAGCTGACAGCTGTGCAGGGACAGAGCTGAGGACTAGAAGAGGTCAGAGACAGACAAGGGGGACTCTGCTCTGTGCTAACACTGGAGAAACTGAGTCAGTTTGGGAACTTTTGGATGCATGTTCCCCACTCCTCTCATAAGGCGCAGCTTTGCATGAGAGCTCTGCCCGTGTTAGTGAGTAGGAGGGGCACAGGAAAGCCACAGCTGAACTCCGAATGCACTCTCAGCTGCTGGCAATTAGGGATGCACCCTCAGCCCCAGCAAGCACTCTGCAGAAGGTCTGTGGTCCCTGCCTGTGACACCTGGGGCACAGATCCAGCGTGCAACAGTGAAACAGCCTCAAACAGGCTCCTGTCTGCCCAGCTCCCTGCTGCTGGAATCACGGCAGGAATGGCACAGAATACCCCGACCACAGGCTCGCCTCTCCCTCCAGAGATGCGTGTTCTGAAGACTCCTCCTGCACAAGGGTTTCTCCAACCCTTCCTGCAGAGGTGCAGCCAACGTGCCAACCCACAGAGATCCTGGCACACCTGGGAAGCTCAGCCCTGCCCCAAGAGCACATGCAATGCAGCCACCACAGTGTAAGCTCACAGCCCCCCTGCACTCAGCCACACACCCAGGGGCTGGCAGCCAGAGATGCAATGCCCAAGAAGTTTCTGTGAGTTATTGTGTCCCCACCAAATAGCTCTGACCTTTTCAATATTCCATATTTTTATTGGCTGCCCATTTCCCCCCAATCCCCACAGGCTCATTAGACAGCGAGCAGCTCTGAAAGCAGCTCCACAGCCAATGCTATCACACAACACTGAAAAGGTCAGAGACATGGAGGCTGAACAGAGCCCTCTCCAGAGAGAGCAGGACAGGAACACTCCTCAGCCAACACAGGCTGCAGAGCAGGACCTGCTGCCCAGGGACCCTCCAGAGGCAGAGTTCCTGCTGTGGGGTCCCTGGGCCAGCAGGGCCCTGGCATCACACCCATCCTTGTTCCCAAACACACCCAGCTGGTGCTGCAAGAGAACCTGCCCACCCTGCTACAGCTCCTCCAATAAAAGCCTCAAATCACAAGGAGAGCACAAGCCAGGACTGTGCTCCTACAGCACAGAGGCCAGAGCAGGGGGAAGGTGCAGATACAGCAGAAAGGCCCGAGACTGCTACTTAGGTAGGAGGAGGCACCAAGATCATCTCCCAGAGCCTCTGGCACACACACACACACACACACACACAAGGAATCGAGAAGGCAACTACCCAAGGTGATTATCAGCCCTCTTTAGTAGGTGGAAGGGGAGACTGTGAGTCCAGGCCTCCCTCAAGGCATTCAGGGGAGTGAAAGGAAAAACCAGCCCTGCGAGCAGGCAGCAGGGCAGGCACAGCACAGCTGCTTCCCTCACAGCCTTTTCTTCGACTCCTGCCCAGCAAAGCAATCTCACACAAATATAAAGCATCACTTCCCCTCTGAATAATACTGGCACTCCCTCTGCCTGCTCCCAAGGCAATGGGGAGCCCCAGGAGTTAGCTTTTCTCACAGACAGAGGCTTCAGTAGCAGGAGCTACGGGGTCAAAACTCACCGTGTGGCTTCAGACGTGTCCTCAGAGCACAAGGATGCAGCGCTGGCTGGCTGTCCTTTCATGGGAGGCAGGACAGGAGCAGAGGGTCCCCTCCCTGACAGGGCACATGCCCACGGTTCCAAAAACAGGAGAAGACAGGAGCAGAGGGTCCCCTCCCTGACAGGGCACATGCCCACGGTTCCAAAAACAGGAGAAGACAGGAGCTGCAACCGGGTCCCTCAACGACAACCAACGAGGCCCCAAAATCCACAGGCTGCAGGCCAAGAAAGTGCACCCACCCACGCTGAAGCTCCAGAAAAGTGTGAGGAAGGGCCAGTCCTGAGGTTAAACAGGGCTCTGAGCAGGGATGGGGGCAGCTCCAGGTGCAGGTGATTAGGGCAATTAGGGCAACAACGGCTGTGAACAATTAGCTTGACTCACAGCAGCTGAGCTCTCAGTGTCCTGGGCTTCTTTGTCGATAGCAAAACGCGCCCAAAAAAGACCCCGACCCAGAGGCAGAAATAATAAAAGACAGAAATAAAGAAGTACAAGCCAGAAGCACCCCAGGAGAGGAGCAGGAGAAGGAGGCAGAGCCGGCCAGTGGGGGCAAGGGTGGGGGAAGCCCTGGTGGTGAACACCAGGAGGTAACACGGCAACGGCTCCTTCGAGAGAGAGGAACATCTCACTGCTCTGGCAACACGAACCCAGATTTTTCTAAAATAATAATCTTTTAATGATAAAATAATTCTAATATTTTTTGGGTTTTCTTTATTAAAAAAGAATGGATCTGGGCAAAGGAGTGCCTTGACATTAGTGACAGATGGGATGGAAAAATTTTTGTTCTGAAAAAAAATATCTTCATTTGAGTCACACATATGCAAAAAAGGAAAAAAAAAAAAAACTTAACCCCTCCAATCCTCCCAAGGGACGAGCTGTATCACGTCAGCAAAGAGCCAAATCCTGACAGACTTCAGGGACAGACCTGAAGATCACTAGAGACCACAGCTGGAAGGAGCAGAGATGGGTCTGCCCTACCAAATAGGTGTTTCTCTTCCTCTCTGAAAGATGGTGAAGGCAAAAGGGCATTCAGCCCTCCCTGTCTCACCAGCTGGCTTTGCTTTGGGAAAGCTGTCACCCCGCAGCTGTGGCAGTGGCATGTCCCAGGAGCCACATGGTCACCTTGGCCCCACTCGGCCAAGCGCAGCCCTCAGTGCAGGGACCACAGAGGCCCTCTGAGAGCATCCACCGTGAGTTATTGCCGAGAGCTTTGCTCACACTGCAGCCACCAGGAGCCTCAGAGGCGAGTCCCGGGGGAGGTGGGCTTTACCTTGGGAAGCAGAGCAGCAGGAGGAGCTGTGCTTACCCAGGGAAGGCGTGGAGAAAGGAGGAGTGAAGGGCAGGGGGAGGGCCAGGATGAGGAGCGGCGCAGGGGAGGGAATTACAAAGTGTTTGCCCTTGTGGCGAAACCGGCTGGAGATGATCTCCCACTGCTCCTGTTTTGACAGCCCAAACGCACTTGCTCGCACAATATCTCAGTCTCGTTAAAGGTAATTACAGTTCTTCCTGTGTAATGAGATGGTTTTTAAAGGCCATTCAAAAGAAATTTTCTATAATGAGGTTAAGGGTTTTATGGTGTTATACATCAAGGGAGCTGGTAATTGGTCGGATCCAGGCAGCATCCTGAAGCAGGGAGATAGGAGGTTCTGTGAATAATAGGCTAGCACAGAGTGCAGAGTCTCCAAAATGTTTTGGTTCTGCAGAGGAGGGAGAATAAAAGTGAAAGAATGAAGAAAGAAAAGAAAGAAAGGAGAAGGCAGAGAGTTCGATGCTTCCAGCTCCTGCAGGAGTACAGTGGCTTCTTCCATCTTGCTCTGGGTGGGTTTTGAGGAGCTCCGTGAGTGAAGAAGGTGCAGGGTGTGTTTCCTGGCTGGGAAATACTGCTCTGCTGGTTGGCACAGGGTGGCAGCTGGCTGGGTCCCAGGCAGGCAGGGCCCACCTGCACGACAGGGAATAGCTGTGAGCTGTGGCTGATGCAGACTTGCAGCCACCCCCACTCACTCCATCAGGAGGGAGGGAGGGAGGGAGAGCAGAAGGCTGTGACCATGCAGGGATGTCCCCGCTGCACACAGAACATGTCTGAGGTGGGCACAATACCATCTGGGTGGAGTGTAGCTCCTGCTTCTTACTTCCCCCAACAAATCCCTGGTCCCTCCCTCAACCTGTGCAGGAAAAATCCCCAGCAGACCTGTCTCCCAGCCCGCAGATCAAAGCCTTTCCCTGCTGGATTGCTCCTTGGTTATTACTGCTGTTGCTGCTGCTTCCGCTCCCTCCTGTCTCCTCTGTTCTTCCAGGGCCTCCCAGCAGCAGGATCATTATTCCAGGGTGTTTAGCAGCAGCTCCCCAGCGTAGCTGCTGAAGGCCTGCAGCATTTCTCCATATTTAGAAGCAGCTGATGGTGGCTCAGACACTGCTGTGGGTGAACAACAGGGAGCTGAGCTGGAAGAATGGCTATTTTGGTGCCACCTCCAGCCCAAGAGCCCCAGGTAATAGCAACTCCGTAGCAAAGCTTCTTCCTTTGGAATCTTCAGCCCACTTGATCACACTGGAGTGGTATCAGAGACACAAGTACCTGAACTCTGGGCAGCTTGAGTGCTCCTCTGATTGAAAAATCAGCCAGTAGCTGCGTGCAGGTTCACCCAGCACTTGTGCTGGTGACACTGGAGTGGTCGGACAAGTGTGCTGGAGATGGCAGGGCAGGATGCTCTTCGCATCATTGCCACCTCCCCTGGGAGGGCTGCTGGTTAGGGGGTCATGACTGCACCCCAGCTTCCCCTAAAACCTAAATGTGCTGGTCCTGTACAGCTGAACCTCCTGTGAACTCCAAAAGGTATTTGAGTAGGGTTTTGTTTGTTATAGCTTTCCCGAGGGTGCCTGTACACCCACTGCAGAGTCCATAACTTGCCCGCAGCCAGGCCTTGAAGCTCTTGACTGTGAACTCATGTCACAGTGGGGCAGTGGAATTGACTTCCCAAGGCATGGACTGACTCCAGGATGTGTGGTGCTGGAGCTGAGGTCCTTTGAAAACCTGGCACAGCTGGAGGTGGAAATTTGCAGGCAAATCCTGCAACATTCTGAGCAGATGCAACTTTGCAGTGCTGCACTGTGGCTGGAGGAACTGCCCTGGGACTCAGCCCCCTAATTTGGCTCTGTGGCCTTATTCCAGTCTGAACTTCCCAGTGCTTTTTGCCCCTACTACTACTGTAAATGGCACAAAAACTGCTGGACCCTTAGGAAACAGTTTTAAATGGCTGGAACTCCCACCTCCTGCTTGGCTGAGAACCTCTGGTGACCTTGTCAGCAGACATGGTGGAGGGTGTGTAAGGAAGGCCCACATCCCATTTCCAGAGTGCAAGTCCCATGTTTCAGCACCTACAAACTCCATCTGGGAAACAAGAGCAGGAAACATCTCCCAAGCCCTTGGTTTCAAACCACACTAAAATTGCATTTTGCAGATGCCACCAGTCGTGGGTAACATTCATTACTCGCCTTACTCTGCCTGAGGAGTTGCATTTAATATCCTGCCTATTTATGTTTTTTAAAGACCAATTAAATATTAAAGGCATTTATCAAGGTTTAACGCTGCAGTGAGTCCAACAGCACGAATGCCAGTGATGCCAGTGCTTGTGGTTTCTGTGGGGAGCTGCAAGAGGGGTCATGGAGCTGTTCTGCTCCATGGCAGGGACAGGGGTGGCCTGTGGGGACTCAAGAGGGGACAGTGGTCCCCTTCTCAGCTCCAGGTCTCTGCATAGAGAGCTGGAAAACTCCTAGAAAAGCCAATTCTCAGAATGCATCCTCACCCAGGGTCTAAAGCTCCTTGTCATGTACCAAAACCTTTCTCCACTCTGCTCTGGAAACCTGAAATCACAGTAGCTGGTTTGGGAATTTGTCAACTCACTGTGTTTTCAGCAGTAAATATCAGTTTGTTGAAATTCAAAGCCTCCCAAAAAAGAATCAATTGTGACAAATTACCTACTTCACAAAAATCCTGGAAAAAGGCTCAAAAAGTCAAAATGTCCCATTTTTGACACATTTGAAATAAGAAGGAATCAATTTTTAGGTTAATAAATCTAAGGTAATTTATAGTTTGCAAAAAAGAACTAGAAACGAAAAGCAACTATCACAATGTTTTGAAAGCATATGAAAAAACCCCTTATTCAGTGGAATCAAAAGGGGGGTTTTCAAGATTTCTTTTTTTTTCTTTTACTACTATTGGAATTTTTCATCTCTGCTGCTGCTGGAAACTCGCTTCTTTTCTGTCTCAGGAATTGCAGAGGTGGGGAGATGCTTCCTGAGCCAGTTCTGGCCTCGCTCACACGGCCTCAGATGGATTGTGGATGTTATTGCCTTTCCCAGATGCCAGAGGCCTCTGGAGGCTCTGGGTGAGCAGTGTGCAGACATCCAGCCCTCTCCCACTCCGAGTGCCAGCCCTGGCACAGGGGGGGAGCGAGGGAGAGCCACCAGATCAGCTGTCACTGTCACCACATGCTGATGGCAGGGCAGGGTGCTGGGTACAGCCCACGGAGCCCTGGCTGTCCCCACGCTCCCCTCAGCAGGCAGAGGGACAGGCAGAGAGCCTCTGGGAGCAGAGCAGAGGATGGTGCTGAGTGGGGAATGCTTTCCTTGCCCTCCCTGTCCCCCTCAGCCTGGTTGTGCCCCTGGATCTGCAGCACCAGACCCCATGTCGGAAAGCAAAACCCAACTCCTAGGCAGCATAAAACCTACAGGCCTAGAAAAAGGGTGTCCTTGTCACCACCCCTCTGTCACATTTGGCTCCCTCGTGGCTGTCCCACCAAGGGCCCTGTGCCACCCCTGGTGTCCCCGTGCTTTGGGGTGGGCTGGGGGGGTGGATTACAGGTGGGCTTTGCAATAGGCATCTGTGCAGAGATAAAGGCAGTAGAAAGGGAAAATAAGCTAAAAGAAATAAAGGAGGCTGAGTTAATGAAGCAGCAGCCCATAATTCCTGTGATGAGTAAGAGGCACCCTGTTAGGGGTACAGTGAGAGAGGGAGACAGCCAGTCCCTCCCTCTCCCTGCACACTTCTTCCCCCTCTGCCCCCCTCCTCCCTTGCCCTGTTCCCCCTGAATTTATCTTTCATCCAGAATAACGTCACTCTTCATAAGGAAAGAATTAAATATTTCACGAGACTGCAGTCAATCTTGCAGGGCCCCTCTGTTGACATTTCAAACATATATTTGACATTGCTTTCTCATTCCCTCCTGGTGGAACAGGGAACTCTGCAGAAAGCCCTCTGCAGGGAGGGGTCACTGTGGGCTGTTCCAGCCACCCTCATGGGGACTGAGATGGAGGGAGCAGCCCTTTTATCTCCCCTCCCTTTCCTTCTCCCTCCCCAGCTCCCCTGACCATGGGCAGCCCCTGTCCTCTGCTTTGTCCCTTCCTTCCAGCAAAAGCTGAGCTGTCTCCTAGCTGTGCCCAAAACAGGACCTAAACCTTCAGCAGTGCTGAGGGTTTGATAAAGCTCCATCCTGAGAGAATCCCAGCCCCTCTGCTGTGTGGTTCCTGTAACAGCCCTTCCCTTGTGGGCACAAGGCAGAGGTCACATGAGGAATGGGCCAGGGTTCCATTCTGCTGCCACCCTCTGCATGTCAGGTGGACATTGAAATCTGTAAGGAGGTTGATAAGAAAGCTTCTCCCCAAAATTTACATCCTCAGCCACCAGAGAGAAGAAGGCTTGAGAAGCATGAAGCCAGTGCTAAGCAGCAGCAGCTACAGGGTCTGAGTGCTCCATGAGACGAGTCAAGGTCGCCTTGCCAGCCTGCTGGGAAACTGCCAGCAAAACCCTGGAGCTGTGCCATTCCCCAGGCTCCTTGTGCAGGGAGTCTCCCTCACAGCTGGAGCACCAAAGAGTGGGAAACCCTCACCCCCAGGCAAGAAATAAGGGAGAGGAAAGGTAAGGGGAACATCCCCCTTCCAGCAGCAGCACATCCAAGTGCCTCTCAAGCATGTAAACCATCTTCAAGAGCTTCCCAGGTGCCAGAAACCCCAGCTGCTCTCTGGGCTGCTTCCAAAACCTCCAGTGTCCCTCTCCCATACCAGGAGGCACAAGGCTGCACACGCTGAGCGCTCACAGCAGGGCTGGGCAGGGTGGGGGACACGTTCCCACTCCCAGGTGCCACCTCCAAGCTGTCACCCCCTGTCAGTGCTTCTCTGGCAGCTACCCCCAAGCCCTGCAGCTCCTCACTGTCCCCTCCCAGCCTGCTCGGGGGAGAGGGGGAAATGGCAAAACCATCCCAGTGGCTCTTCCGTGGCACCTCAAAACAAGGAGGTGAGGACAGGAAGCCACTTTGCAGCAGAGACACAAGGTGATGTTTCCAGAGCAGAAGGAAGATCACCCTCAAAGTCACACCTCTGACCTGAGGCATCCACTGCTCTTTCCATTGCTTCCATTAACATGAGCCTCAGGGTGAAACTGGGGAAACTGGGAGAATCAGAATTGGTTATGAGGAGGGGCCCTGACTGCTTTTATACCCCACATCACATCCCCAGGGTGGCAGGATGCAGCTCGTGGGGCCTGCAGGCAGGTTACTGCCCCACAGACACAGCACTAAATCGCTGCAGACCAGAGGGAGAAGGAAGGTTCAAAGTTCTTCACAAAAACTGGATGGATTTGTAGAACATTCTCCTATTTAATGAGGTTTTACAAATTGTTTCTAAGGTTCCTACAACTCCATGTGTCAGTTGAACAAACCCCTTTCTTCTTTTTAAGTTCTGTATTTAAAGATACATTTAATCTCCCTGTTAAAATATTTCCCAACTCCTAGTAAAATTACAGAACTAAGGTTTTCATCTAGGTCTACGGCTCTGACTCAAACTCTTGCTGTAACCTTCTTCAGATCACCAGAGGTTGATGTTTGCAGATCAAAAGGAAATATTGATGATCACTGGTGTTCCCTCTAGAAACACCCACGACCCTCACAAGCTCACGGAACGAGATCCAATAACTCCAAGTCAAAGCCAGGCAATTCCAGGCTGGAAAGAAGATACCAGTGGTTAAGAGCAAAGAAAAGGAAGTAACAGAGCTGTTGACTGAAGAGCACAATCTCCTGCCCTGCAGGACCTCTCAGCATTGCCAAAAGCAAAGCCCTTCCCCCGAGGATGCCACAGGGACCCTCAGGAGGGCAGCAGCACTGGGACCGCCCCCAACACATCTGCCAGGGACCACAGGTCCAACACAGCCACCACAGGGGGGCCCAAAGGCTGGCTGAAGCCCTGCAGTGAGCATCAGGCAGGAGGGTGAGCTGAGATCTCACATTGATTTCTGCTGGCATTAAAGCTCCAGGAAGAGAAAAATACCTTACGCTGCAAGGAAGCATTCTGCAGTGAGGCGCTTCTGTGCCAGCTCCCTTCCCTGCTAATTTTTGCTTTGTCAAAGCCACTGGAAAGTATTTCTTATGACTGACAAAGCAGTGGGATTTATGAATAGGCAAATTAAGAATAAAGAGGGAAGAAATAAGTCTGCTGATAAAAAAGCTGAATAATTCAGTTGAGGATCAGTTACTTGAGTCGATTCCCCCAGAATTTGAATGAAATAATTTTTACTTAAAGTAAGTTTGTCTTTTGGTTTGAAACCCTGCGAGCCGGAAAGCAACATATTTGCATTTTGCTTTCCAATACATAAACCGAGACTTCATTTTGTAGGCTTTCTTGTTGAATAATCTGCTCTAATTTAATTGGAATTTGAATCCTATAAAAAGCCTTTTCTGCTTAGTTTTCTACTGATCTTGGGTATTGAGATTTTGTGATCTGAAAAAGCAATACGTCTGCGTGTGCTGATTACCATCCTCAGAGGAGCTTCATTGTTTTCGTGTTTTCTGCTGAATAATCTGTTGTATCTAAAATGCAGTTTTGACTTAGCTCCTTATTGATATTTTTATTTTAAAATGCTATGATACGAAGAGCAGTTTGTTTGTATTTTCTGCTGGGAAGTGTTTTCTGTTGAGGAATAGGAGAGCTGATTCCGTCGATGTTTACAGGAATAACGAAGTCAACAGAATTACTCACACAATTAGCTTTACTTGGCCCTAATGGCCAGAAATTGAGACATTTAAAATGCAGGTCAGTGTCTATGGGGCAAGTGAAGAGGGCATAGCCACCTCATCTTCCTCAGCTTTTCTCTCCATCTTTAAGTACCAAAGGTACTTAAGTGCCTAAGTATCAAAGATTACTGGACTCAGTGATACCTGGAGGTCCCTTCCAACTCAGGATACTCTGTGATGTTATATGATACCTTTATAATTCCAGCCCAAAGTTCCTAATTCTGTGAAAAATTGGAGAGGTTGGAAAAAAAATAAGTGACAGTAAGGTTTGGTTTTGTTTCTGGATGCCCAAGAAAAGCCACTTGCTCCTGCCTGGTTTGGAGCAGACAATCCCAGGGCCTGGGATTGCTCAAGGCCAGCACTCAGACACACCAGAACTGAAACCAAGGAACTGTAGGCATTGAAATCCCTCTGCAGCGAGGGATTTCAATGGGAAATTGGACAAAGCCCTGCATGGAAAAACCAGTCCTGTCTCATCTATCAGCCTCACTGAGCCAGGCCCTGCACATTATCTCTGCCATGGCTTGTAGTGCCTAATCACTACCAGGCTACGTACAACCTGGCACATCCTTTAATCACAGAAGCAATCACAAGAAATTAAAATAAATTTATATATGTAATAATCACTCAGCCCTGGGTTATCAATAATACACGAGCAGCTTGTGAGAGAGCAGGCGGATGAATGAATCCATACCCCATCCCCACTCTGCCACAGCCCATCAGAATTCCCAGCAGCAGGCAAGCACTGCTGCCCGAGCTGCTGCTTGGAAACAAAACGGACAGCAGGAGGGCTGGGGGGAATATAGCATTTCATTCTGTGCATCAACAGAAATGGATTAATATAAGACAGGGATCCTCTGAGCAATGGCTGGGTAAAATATCACCGTGAGGACAGGAAAGCTACATTGACCGTGAAATAATTCCAAAGGGCAATATCATAATTTTGGTATTCCTTCTGTCCCCTGGGTGTTATTTCACCACTCCTGTCATCAAAACAACGCTACAGACCAAATTCACAGCACTGGAGACTTGCAGGCTGATTCTCCCAGCCGGGCTGTGGCACTTAGGGGAGTCTGGGGGTCCCTGCTGCTCCCCTGTGTGAGCTGGGGTACCGGGGTGGAGTCAGCATGGCCTCGGTGGGCACTGCAGATGGGCAGGTCTGCGTGGGGGTGAAGGGCACCAGCTGGATTAGCCAGATGCTGAGGGCACTGTGGCACGACCTTCAGCGGGGGAAGAAAAGTCAGATTTGGCTCTCTTACAGGCAGCCACAAATCCCCCTGACCTCGGCGGCAGCAGGGCGGCCGTTCTGCAGGGCACAATTTGATTTCCAGAGTTTAGCAGTTCAGTGCCAACTGTTCAGACATGCATAATCCCCCACTTAACTACAGGCGACCACGTGCTGGCATGGCCCGGAGGCCTCGGCGGGAGGAGCCTGCCATGCACCCGGCTCTCGTCGGATGCAGATCCATGGGGAGGCTGTGCTGAGCCCTCTGATGTGCCTCTTGTCGGTGCTGTGGCACTGAAATCCCCCTCCAAAGCCATCCTGAGCTCCTGGGGCTGCTTGTTTGGCCCAGGTTTGCTTTTCTAGCCGCTTTGCAAACCAGACCCTCCTGCTGGGAGACCATCTCCAGCCACCACCCATCCTGGTGTCACCCACCAACACCCCAAGGTGTCTCTAGGCAGGAAGGGCCAGCCCCTGGGCACAAGGAATCAGGCTGGCAGCACACATTCACTGTGCATCCCTGGCACACGTGTGCACAGCCAGCTCTGCAAGGCACGGTGCTCCAGACTTCAGTCAGTAAGCAGATGGCTACCCAGCACTATCATTTTACAACATTACAGCTTCTGCTCTGCTCATGCAGTAAACATTTTCTGGCTTATTGCATGAAAAAAAGGTGGCTACCACGGCTTTGCAAAATTCTACATTTTCTACATTATCTTTTATCAAATGCTTTCGGGATGGAGAGAGGGAAGAGCATTTCTATTTTCGATTTACATCCTGCAGGACACAGCGTTTTCCCTGGATCCCAGTGGGTTTTTGCTTCTTGTTTGCCTCCTTCCTGATTGTCATAGCTCTGTCACTGTTTGTGGGGAACCGGGAGATAGAAAGCTGTTATGCAGACAACAAGGGGTTGCAATTGCATGCTGGTAAACATGAGAGCAAGAGGGATTTCTGATGGTATTAGAAACCACAAGATATCTGCAGATGTAAGTGCTCCTGGAGGCAGCAGGTCTAGCTGTTAGCAGAGCAATTAGACCTGGTGTTATTCCCAGCCCTGCCGCTGCCCTGTTGAGTCACCGAGGAGGAGGGGACAGTGCCTGCGTCCCCACCCACCTGATGGCAGCTCCATGGCACATGTGGGTCCCTGGATCCCCCCCTCCAGCCAAGCCACTGCTCACTTCCACCTAGGCCTTACAGGCTGGGGGAAGGGGGAAGGAAATGATCTGGAGGATATGGCACGGTGCCTTGCTTTACATGTACAGCAATTACCGTGCTGGCATTTTCCCTGTGTTCGGAATAAAAATGTCAATAAGGAACAAGTTATTACACCAGAAAGAGGGTGGAAATGGCAAGAGCTCATGCAGGCTTGAGGGCCTGGGCTCTATTGCAAATGCTGCCCATTCCTGCTGTGTTCCCTGAGCTCTGGAATCAGGCCCATCCCTCCCTTCAGCACCATGAGACCGACGCACCTGGTGCTCCCAGTCCAACAAGGCACTGGAATAAACTGGGATGGCTGGAGACTGGAGCACACAGTGTACAAGAAGTTGGGTTGTCAGCCTCCAGACAGACCTTACTGCCCTCCTCCGCTCTGCACAATCCTGAGGCTGCGCCACTAAATGAAAATGTATTTTTCTCTTTTAATGAGACCTTTCTGTCCTTTTTACTTTTGCCTTTTCCTTTCCAAGCCTTTCTTTGGTGCCCTGCTGAGCTTTCTGCCTCCACCAGCCCCTCCAGAGGCCTCATCAAGGAATGATGTTTCCAAAGGCAGCAATGCAATCCCATACTGAACCTCAGGGTCCCCGCATCCAGCAAGGCTCTTGGCAAAGGGCACCCCCAGAACTGTGAATACCACAGAAGACCCAACCATGACACAGGGTGCAAGAGGAGGGTGACAAGGGGAGAGGGATGCTCACAGCCAGAGGAGAGTATGTTTGCTCTCACAGAGCCTGGCAGGCGGGATGAGAGCTGATGCTGCCCATAGCCCCAGCAGCAGCTACAGTCCAGCCCAAGGAGCAAGGGCAAGGAGGGCACCCATGGCACCCTCCTGACCATGGATGGTGAAATGATTCTGACTGCACCTCTGCTATCCTGCACCTACACTGCCTTCCTCTCCCTGATTTCAGTTATGAAAGCAAAATTACACACACCAAAAAAAAACAAAACAAAAAAAAATGCAAAACAAATAAACAAGATTAAAAAAAAAAAGCCCTCCAGGAATTAATTAATGATTCATGTTGGAGGCTTGGCAAACCTCGCTCTGCAGAAGTTCAAAGCAGGAACAGTAAGTATTTGGCAAAGAAGGGGCAGTGGGCTCATGCCTGGCAGTGTGTGGTGCTGAGCACTGGCAGCATTGCTCCCTCACAGAACCGACACCTCAGGGACCACAGGAGAGGCTCTGCCAGGCTGCTCCGAGCCAAGTGTCACATCCAGCCCCAGGGATCAGCCATAACCGGGGACAGAGGCCTGGGGGGAACACGCCACTGCTGCCAGCACTGGCTGTGCCTGCCCTACCTGCCTTGGATGAGGGGCATCCTCCATCCCATGCGCTCCCAAACACGTGTGCCCTCCTGAAAACCTGGGCCTGAGTCACTCCAGCTCGGCATCCTGGAGATTTAGGATAATGAGAGATCTTTAATGCAATTAATAGATGTCATGGGACATGGTCTTGTGAGTCTAGAGCAAATGAGGCTTGGATAATTGATGCTGAAACACATATATCAGGGAGATGATTTTTTTTTCCCCCCCTGCCAGAGCTGGAGGCTGGAACACGCTGTCGACTGATCCCCTACAAATGTGTTTGGCTATTTGCTGGCGGCAGCTTCCAAAGTTCTAGTGTGGAGCCTCTGCCAGGCAGGCCTGCAATCCTAGCAGCAAACAAGCTGTCATTTGGTTGTTAGAAGAACTGCCTGGAAAGTGGCTTTATCCCCACATGCATGCACAAACAGCCGTGCACGTGCTCACGTGCATGGAAGCAGCCAACAGGCACTGGTGGCAGCAGCTTTTCTGGTGGCCCTGAGCTCTGCCTACAGCTCCACTTCCCTCGAGGGGGGAGCCACTGGGGGTGCAAAGGAGGTTTTAATCTGTGGCACCCTCCCCCATTATGGTCACAGCAGGGGCAGAGTGGTCCGTCTGCCACACAGCAGGGAGAGGGATGCACCCCATGGCATCCCACAGAGGGATGTGCCACCTCCCAGCACCAGACCCACAACAGCACAGGACATGGTGCTCCCCAGACACCTCCATCCATCTCTTGGTGGTCTGGTCAAAGCCATAAATAAGTCTACTTCTACATTGCCTCAGCAGCACCTCCAAATGCCAGGCAAGGACACACGCTGCTTCCCCAGATCCCCAAACCTGCTCCAGGGGTATTTCCAGGGCACATGTCCTCAAAAAGCCATGAATTTTCAGAAATTGTCTAATAGAAACCAATATCTGGTTTGTGCAAGGTTCCTGAATGAAAAGTGTTTCTTTGCACTGAACTCAGTGAATCAAAATCGCCTGCAGGACAGGACTCAGGAAAAACCCAAGCCCTGGCATTTCACTGGGAAATATTCAGGAATTTTGCCGCAGTAAGGGAAAAAGTATTTAATTTCTCAAGCACGAACCATAATAAAATGTTAAATACAACCTGGATATTAAATTAAAACATAAAAGTCAAAACACATCAAATCAAAGAGACACATTTGAATTTCCTGGACACTGTCAATGGACAGAAGCCAGAATGATTTGCTTCAATATTCTCCCACCTGAATGTTGGCTCCATAGCTACATGCCGATTCTGATAATGTAGTTTGATAAAAAACACATTTTCCAGTGGAAAATTTTACCCTTGATACCCTCTCCCTCCATTTCCAGAGTGTCTGATGGGTGATGCAGGGAACAGAGACGGTGTCACTCCAGGGCAGGTCCCCAGCAGAGAGGGGACCAGCCTTGAGATGCTGCCCCACGCTTGGCTTGTGCAGGACCAGGGGAAATGGACCCAGGCTGTGCCCCTTAACGAATGGGAAAGCATTCCCATGGGTTATTAAGCATTTGTGTATGGGTTTGGAAACCGTAGCCGTGTCACCACAATATAATTATGGATGAACACAAGGCAGGCCATCAGAGAGCAACCGAGCACAAGGCTGGAAGAAGGGCCCTGCTCCCTTCCCCACCCTCTCCCAGCACTCACTGGGAACAATGGAGATGGCACTGGGCAGCCTGAGCCATCAGCTGTGCACCAGAGCAGCTCTGCCAACCAGCCCTGGGCACTCCTGGCTTGCCAAAACCAAGCTGGCTGGGGACCAGGCTGTGCCAAGGCAAGCATGGTGAGAGCTCCCTAGGGACTCTCATCACTTGTGACAGCAGAAAAGGGAATCAAACCCTGGCTGAGCCCACTCCTGGTTGTTACTGGGCACCTGCAGTGCAGCCCCAGCCCCTGCAGATGTATCTGTGGGAGCAAACACACAGCATCAAAGAGACAAAAAACAAAGGTGGGGCCTTGGTTTACTGCTATGCAGCCCTATGCTTCTGTGGCAGAGGAAAGGTGCCAGGATATGTGCCTGGCTCACAGAGCACTTAATGAAGGTCCAGCACTTCATGAGGCAGCCATGGAGCCCTGTGAAGCCCACTTTTCCCTCTGGATCAGCAGTACCAAGGGCACCCAGCTGGTGCCAAGGTGTGGGGAGACCAGAGGGCCTCACCCAGGACACGGGGATGCCAAGCCCTCCTGCCTGGCAGGGCTCACCACAGGACACTGGTGTGTCCAGCCCCATGGGGGACCCCCGTGCCTGTTCTGCCTGCACCCCTGCCCACTGTACAGCAATACAGTACCAGAGCCCCCTGGGGGGAGCAGAGCCCAGGGATGGCTGCTTTCTGCAAGGCCAGGGTTTCCCCAGGGCCCTGGGCACCCCACTTTAGCAGAGCCCAGGGGCACAGCCTGGCTCCAGGGGCAGAGCAGATGAGGCTAATGCAAGCAACACCTTGGAGCCAGAAGTTAAAGAGCAGCTAAGAGGCAGCTCTGTGGCCATCTGCCAGGTGATGCAAACAGTGCTTTCATAATTCAACAGGCAATAAAGTATTAGAGCAAGGTAAGGCCAGCAGCCTGTCTCAGGGAAGGTATCTTGAGAGCAGGGCTAGCACCTGAATCCTCAAACCTGCAGGTGTGGACATGCAGAGAGGAAACACAGATGCCCTGTAAGCATCCTGCAGACCTCGCTGCAGGACTGGGTAAAAGCAGGTGCTTCTCTACAGGGTTAGATGTTATTGAGATGAATGAGAACAGGAAATAGAGTTGGACTAATGAAGGCAGCAGTGTGGAAAGTCCTCAGCCCTTGGGGGCTAAGCTGAATAGCTGGAAAGAAGATTTACCTAAGATCTGCCACTTTGTGTTAGACTCGTAGTGCAGAACATGTTCTCCTGTGCTGGGGATTCATCAGCTCCAGCTGCCAGTGAAAGGGAGATGGGGTGCCTTCCTGAGGTGTTCCTCCAGTTCTGCCACAAGTTGTTGGCAGAGCAAGAGTTCCCTGTGTGAGCAGCAGGGAAGTGGCTTTCTCCAGATGTCACTCCTGCAGAGCACAGTTAGAGGTCCTGGATTTAGTGGCATCACAAAGCCACAAAGATGGCACTTGGCTGTCCCATCCTGAAGAGCTTTGGAACAGCCTGGGTCTCACTGGGTGACTGGCCAGACCTACTCACCAAGCTCCCTACTCTCTACAGGCTGCCTTCCCAATCTCCAGCTCCGCTGGCCCAATGAGGCGTTGGGACCAGTGGTGACAGAAAGGGAATGAAGGTGGCAGCTGGAAACCATCACTTAAGATAGACCCAGAAACCACGACTTAAGATACAGCCCAGCACTGGAATCCCAAAGGCCTGACATTGCCCAGCAAAAGGGTGTTCACAGCTGGCACAGGCAGCTCTCCTGCCCAGGGAGATGGGAAGCACCAGGAGAACCTTGGAGGCATGAGGAGGGTTAACTCACAGCCATGGGAGCAGAAAATGAGGTTCCAGTTATTAGTTGATTTATTGGTCTGTCCTCAGTTGGCACTCAGGACTCAGAAGAAAATGTTCCACTCCAAAGCATTAAGCATCTTCAAAGAGCAGAAGCATTAAAAATTGAAATCATAAAATAGACATGTAAATATAGCAGAGGTAAACGGGGCAGCGAGGAGAGGAGTGGAACGGAGCCAGCCCCAGCTGAGCCTGCAGGGCAAGGAAAAGGCTGTGCCAGGGGGCTGGAGCCTTGCTGGGGTGGCTGCAGCCCCCCAGGTTGGGGGGATAACCTGCAGGGAAGCTCTGGATAGCTCCCCTGAATGACTGCACTGCTCACCAAGATCTGCAAACACACCAGAGGGCAAAGCTGCCTTGCTGGATGTGTGCAGGAACCTCACCCTACAGCCCCCCAGCACCCTCCCCTGGCCTACACTCAATACACTAAAGCCTCTAGGGGTTTATACTCCTCTTCTCCCACACCAATCCTTCCCAAAATACTTCAAACATGGCAAGAGAGGGGGAGTAGGGCTGCCTGCCAGCAGTTCACCAGGTCGAGCAAACCCAGTGAAGTCACCCAGCTCTACATCAGGAGTCACAGCTGGATGGCAAACAAATGCTGTCACCTCTTTAGGCAGGGGCTGTTGGTCACATGCAGCATTTCACAGTCAGGGACAAGCACTCACTTTCCTCCTCTCCTAGAGGAGCAGGGCAGAACAGACCCAAACTCCTCTGGCCAGTTACCTGCAGGGCAGAAGGATGGGGTCACCCTTCCCAAAGCAGCTGCCAAAGCAGAGGGCTCAGCAGCATTCCCTGAACCTGAGGATGGGCTGGTCCTGAACCGGAGGTGCTGATCCCTTCCTGGGCATAAAGGAAGGGAAAGGACCCAATGTAAGTCACTGCCCCTGTGTAAGAGTCCCTTGCTGGGCCTTGGAAGTGGGAGCTAAGAACTGCTTCACATGTTGCTCCAGCACCTGGCCCAGCAGGGCTGGCAAGCCAGGGAAAAGATGTGGGAAAAGGAAAAGGGAGGCTGGGGAGGACACAAAGCCTCCCTGCCACAGTGGGAACACACTTCTGGCTGGGGACTGCCATTTGTGGATGAGTGTGTGGCAAACCCATCCTTCTTCTGAACACTGGGCTGCCTATTGAGATACCTGTTCAGAGCTACCTGCAGAGATACCAAGCCCTCCCAATTTGCTCCTTAGGAGGGTGGTGGATGCTCAGCCCCTCTCCAAACCCACACCAGACTGTGCTCAGGAGCCTTGAACCTCCACATGCAAGAAGTAAACCCCTTCAAGGACCACAAAAGCAGCCGAAGGACAAAACACGAGGCAGCCGCACCAGTGGTGATATGAACTCCTAAGCTTTCAAACCTCTGGAAGCACAACCATTACCTTGGGAGAGGTCTCTGGTGAGGAACTGGGAAATCACCATATCCTCCACAGTGCTGGAGTCCCCAAAGGGCCCCATCCCACCACCACTGCCCCTCGCCACTCTCTGGCACAAACCCAGCTCTCTTGGCACCCGTACCTGCTTTTCCTCTACACACAATTTTTTCTTAATTGGGAGCTTGTTAATTATCCCAATACTTCGCAGAGGAAATAAACAGCAATTAGAGAAATAAGTGGTATTTTTATTCCCTGGCACTCTGGCAGAGCTCTCCGACGCCTCCCATCCCCAGCTCCCACACGGGCACATGTTGCTGCCTGCTCCGGCGTCGCTGCCCGAGTGCTCTGCTCCGTCTGTTCCCCACGAGCAGGGCACTGTGCTGGTGGGCTGCCTTGCTCTCCCCCGGGGAGGAAGCGTTACTGTGTGAAAGCAGCAGGCTGTCCCACTCTAATCTGTTTTAAAAGTCATAAATTGCTGAGAAAAGCCAGTTTTCCCGCACAACAGAAGGTTAGCGCGTTTAAAGAGAGCACTGGAACTGTTTTTATTAATCAGAACTGCCATAAAGAAAGCATTTTAATTAACATAATTATCCTGTTTGAGAGAAGCAGCCCGTACCTCACAGATACTTTTCAAACTAAAGATGCGGGCTGTCACAGTCAGTCATAATTAAGCAAAATGAGCTGGTTTTCCTTGCTCTGTGTCTGCCTCCTTCCAGCCTCATGCTTCCCCTTCCCTCTTACACTCAGTACAAGGCAGGCAGAGAAAACATTATGCCATGGGGGTGGCAGGACAGGTCTCCATCCCTGCATCCCAGTATCCAGCATGGAGCAGCTGGGGTTAATCTCCATCCAAGCCAGCGGTGCCAACTCCGGGCACTGACCAAGCTGCAAACCATCAACCTGGAAGATGGAGGTGGCTATAAAAAACCCACAAGATCTGTACGACTCTGTTTGCAGCACAGTCTCACAGTCAACAGATAAAAGATTTATTCTCATTGAAAAAGACAAAAAGAAAACCATAAAAAGCCTGGCACTGGGCTGCTCGCCAGCACCAAGGGAGGGAAGCGGGTAAGGGGAATAAAAGCTGGCATGGGCAGGCAGCTGTGCAGGTCTGGGTTTCTCTGAGCACCTCAGACACAAAGCTGGACCCTGGAGGGCAGTGATTCAACCAGGAACTGCCACCTTCAGCAGCAGCCCTCATCATCCTCCTCCTGCATGCAGCAGGAGGCTCCACTTCAAGCCTTAGGCAGCATCTTCCATTCCTCCCAACAGGGTAAGAGGCTCAGTGGCTCCCTTGGCACAGCCCTACCCACCCTTGGCTCCCGATGCTGATGTCCCCTTTCCAAAGGGCAAGATGGGGCACACAAAGCAATCAGGCATCGCCTCCAAACCCAATGTTGGCTGCTTCAGCTGAGACCTCCTGCACCACCAAGGTGTCCTGGAACAGGACACAGACCTAGGGCTGAAGGTAGCACCATTAGCAACCAGCCAAAATCCCTTAATGGCAGCACTGTTCAGCATTTTAACAGGTATTTTAAAGAATGCTCTGCTATTTGGCAGAATGTGCAGTGTAATAGACTGTTAAAAATTTGTGCTTTTAATTAAAATCTCCTTTATTTATAAAAGATGGTTCTGAGTGGATGGGTCTGCCCTGAAATAGCACAGCACTGCTGGAGATGCTCGTGTCATGTCCTTCATTCACACTCAAAGGGACCAAAGTCACCATGCCCTGTCCCCCCAAGGACAAGGACATCTGTCCTGCCCACACAGCACCCAGTGCTGGGTGTCACCACCCCAGGGCAGCCCACGTTCCCTTACTCCCACTCAAGAGCTATCTGCAGGTAGAACAAGGCAAAATAATTGAAAAGAGAATTATTTTTAGATCTTTTTTCTTTTTCTTTTTTTTTTAATTGGCGTGGTTTCCTTAAGAAAACAAGTCTTGTGCCATCACGTGCTCCACGTGCTGTCTGTCTCCCCTAATTACTCTCCAACTCAGCAGTCAAATTCAACAGCTCGTGAGTGACAGCTGAAAATCTCAAAGATATTAAATTCCTGGAGGTTTCATGGAAATAGGCAGGCAGACAGAGTGGAGAGGTCTTTCTCGGCTCAGCTGAGCCAGGCTGCAGCAGGAGCCTGGGTCTTGCAAGGCACCAGAGGATCTGCATGGGAGAAAGGAAAAGCACAAAAGCCCCGATGATGCAGGGAAAAGGCTGCATCAGAGGATGTAGCGTGCTAGATATTGAAATCAGTCAATCTTCAAGTATTAGCCCCTGGAAAGGCAGCCTTCTGCAGTGCTGAGTGGCGTGTTAACAACCTGTTTTCAAACAGGAAACACAATTTCCATGGGAGAATCAGGTTTTCTTGATGGAAGAATTAAAATATTCAGGGGAAAAAAATCATCAAACACACTTTTCTTCTTTGGTTCAACACAGACTGACACATTTCAGGTGACTAAAAAGGCATCTGGGACCCACCACAGAAAGTCTAGGAGCATCTTTCGCATCAGACTTCGCTGGGCAATGGTCAGAACTCGTGTCAGCCTGCTCCAGGTGCCCCCAGGAGAGCTGGCCAGGGACATGGATAAAAAAGAGAGCACCGGGTAGAGGCAGCAGGGCAAAGCCTCGGGCTGGCTGCTGTGAAGGGCTTTGTGTGGCACATGGGAGGGTTTTACTTCTCCACTGACTATGAAGCACCCACTTAGAGATGTCTCAAGACCTACTTGTAAGACCAAATATAAATATCTCTCCTGGTTCTCGATTGTGAAATCTGGGAAGGAGGCTTCCAAAATTGGCTTCTCCCCCTGCCTGCGCAGAGGATGGGGTTGTGACACCACAGAGAAGCTGTAGGTCTCCGTTCGCAGGCAGCCTCAGCCTCCCTCAACCAGGGCATCTGCCTTCCCCACCTCCCAGTCCTCGGCAGAAATAGGACTCCTTGCTGGAAGCGTTGCTGTTGGTGGCACCCTCCCAGCCACGTCCCCTCCGTCTGTGTCCCTGTCGCTGTCCGGACAGAACCCGCAGGCTCGGGGAGCCTTTCCCCGGCACCGCCCGCTCGCTCCGTCACAAACCAAAGCTGCGGCGACGGGAGGCGACGCTTGTAAACTCATTAGCAGGGAAATGTTAATGAGCACTGAGCGGAGGGTGAGAAAAGCCCTTAATCGCATTAGCTCCGCTGCCAGAGCTGATGAACGTCCCCCAACCGGAGCGCCCCGTCCAGACACACGCGGCACGGTGGAGCCGGATCCCGAACTGCCGCCCCACCGCTCGGGGCAGGGAGGGAAAACCGTCCTCAAAGCCACACTCATCCCCTGCTTAACCTTAAAGAAACACCGCCTGCGAGCTGATGGTGCCCGCGCCATGGGGCTCTGGGATGGCATCCTGCCGGGATGGGATGCTCCACATGAGCGGGAGGCCGTGCCACATGTACCCGCACCCGCGAGGAGTGCGGGCTCCCGGGCACAAAGAAGTGACAAGCCAGGTTTTATACCGGGGGCTCGGTTTTGAGCTTGTGTAACGCTCTCCGATGTTTTTCTTTCTGTCTTTCTTTCCTTTTTTTTTTTTTTTTTTTCTTTTTTTTTTTTTTTTTTTTTTTTTTTTTTTTCTTTTTCGCGGCCAGGAAATTGCCATCTAAAGTATCAAAATGACGATTTTCCTCAGCTAACCAGCCAGGTGAGCGGCGCCGCCTGCGCCGCCCTGCCTCCTGATGGCTGCGTCCCCTGCGTGCACACACACGTGTGTGCTGCTCCGTGACACACCCGGGCATTTGTGACGCTGACAGCCTGCCGCTCCCCCTTGGGTGGAAATGTGGTTTAATTTTTAGTATAACCTTAAAAAAGAGGAGACTAGCAAAGCAGCTCTCCCATGAATTTTGGAAGTGACATTTATTTCTCGGTGCATTATCACTAGTGATGGACAAATCTGGAATTTAGGGGGGCAGCCATCTTCTCCTGCCAGCTCCAGTGGGATGAGGCAGTTATCCTCAGGCTCAGCTCAGGCACTGCCTGGAAAATCTCCAGATGCTGAGCTCTTTTCTCCCTTCAAGACCCCAGCACAAAATGTAGCCCCTATTGTGCCTTGGGTAGCTCTGGGTACTCCTTTTGGTGTCTGGAGACCCCATCTCTAAAGAAGCTCCCACTCCCTCGCCCATGGGCTGGATACCAGCAGTAGCACAGCAAAGTTTCCCACACAGTCTCACCAGTTCAGCCCCTGAAAGCATCTGTGGCGTGCTCAGATCCCCGCCCATCCTGGCTGAGGTATGATGGGAGTTTGCTTTAAGAGCTCGACAGATCTTCCTGGTCACCGAGGCAAACTCCCTGCTACCTAACACTGCCAATTCTCAGTTTGAATACACGTAAAATATCTCAACAGCTGGGTGTTTAATTACAGGGACTAGAAATCAGGCTCTGCAGCGTCGCACCGCGTTATTTCAACTCCCTGGAGCTGGCTTTGGAGCGTGCTAGGGAGGCTGGTGCTTCCAGCTCTGTCCAAAAGCATGCTGGTTCAAGGAAGCACAAACCACGCCAAACCCCCCACACAAACCATGCACAGCCCCTCTCAAACCATGCCCAACACCTGAAGGCTGAGCTCAGAGAAGCACAGGTGGACATTCACAGCACAGCCCTCTCCAAAATGTGTGTGCCAGGGTTTTGCACCACTGGGTACCAGGGTGAAATACCATTATTTGTGCCTAGACAGAGGAAAATGTAAGATGCCACTAAATCCATTACATCCATATGGATTCTATAGGAGACAGAGGGACAGGAGATGTCCAATTTACTACCCTGGGATTGGACTAGACCCAAAGAAACACTTGCAGTTCCTTCACACTGACAAAAGATCAAAGGAGCAGATTGTTAATGGATAGTGAAGTCTGATGTAATTTGTGGCACAGTTATTTGCACCTAGGAAAAAGCAGACTGGTGTCAGCCCTGCCATGATGAGTCCTTGAGTATTGCCCTGCCTGCTGGTACACAGGGATCTGCAGAGGCAGTCACTTGGAATTTCTAAGGGAACAGGTCCTTTCAGAAACTGCACTCTGAGTCCTAAAAGACTTGGGCACCTCCAACCACGAAGTGCTTCAGAATAGCCACAACAGGTTTTCCCCAAGCTCTAACAGAGTCTGGAAAAGCCTTTTCTTTGGGCAGACAAGCATTTCCCTCTGCTGAGGTGGCTCAGCATCCCTGGAGCATCTCTCTGCCTCTCCTGGTGTTTGGGCTCCCTCCCAGCCCAGAGGATGGCAAATGCTGAGCAGAGCCAGCAGTGGCTGCCCAGGCCTGACTCGGCCACCTCTGTGAGACCTGAGACTGACCCTCAGCCCTCCTCCTCAACCCATGCAAAGGCATCTCTTGGAGCCTCCCAGCATCGGCATCCTCTGCTGCCAGGCTCCCAAGGATTGCTGCCTTCCACTCTCTGAACACACTCTGGAAACCCGAGCTGTCATTTCTAAGGCTGTGTGACCAATTCTTGCACTGGTGTCACCACACATCTTCAATTCCCCAGGTCACATCTCACCTGCTTCCTGGCCCCTCCTTGGCCTCTCAACAGCAGGCACAAACCAGTCATATTTTGGCAAAACGGTGCCTACAAAACTTCAGCTGTAGCCCTGACTTGAAAAAATAAGAGCATTGGGGGAAAAAAAAAAGGCAGCCTGGTGAAGTAGGCTGAGCAATGCTGACCACCAGGACCCATCACCATGTCACCAGGGTTAGGGGTGGCACCCATGGGAGCCTTTGCCTCAGCTCACTCGGAACATGCAACTGAGCCAAGGGAACTGTAATTCTTCCTGTGCTGACTGAAAGCTGCATCATCCCCCAAAGGCCCTGGGGGGTTGAAATAAGGATGAACATCAGGTCAGACATGTCTCCTGCTCACAGTCATGCACACATCTGCCTCTCCAAAGAGCTTGGACACAGAGTCACAAGCACAGCCCAGCCCCAAAATCCACTCTGAAGCATGCAGGTGAGGAGGGAGGAGAGCTTCTGGGTCAGCCCAGGCTGCAGCATCCTGAGGAGGAGGCTCAGAGATGCTCAGACTGAGCTTTCCACTATCTCTTGCTCAGCTGCCCATGACTGCTGGTGCCCAGTGGCCAAAGACCGACCCCACAGGGCCCTCACAGGCACAGGAGACCAAAACACCCCTTCTCCCTCCTCAAAACACCATGTTTATCTGAACACCAGCTTACGGCTGATCTAAGGGAGTCCATGCTCTTCTAAGCTAAGACTTAAAGTTTTAACAAAAGCCATTTACTGTTTTGTCTGGGCAAGCTGCTGGGAGCACCAGCAGCTCAATTTTATTGATAAAAGCCTCTTTTCTCTAAAAACATGGGACCAGTTCTCCCCATGACAGCAAAGTGTGAGCAACGCAGAGCTTCAGTCTCCAAAGGACAACAGTTTTCCAGCATTTCTGCCAAGCTATGAGGAAAAAACTCACATCTGACAACATCTGCAAAGAGAGTTGGTGTGAAACCCTGAGGGACCAGTGGGCAGAGCAGGTTTCCAGCCTCTTCCAGCAGCTGGGAGTGCAGCTAAGGATGCTAGCAGTCACTGTACAGGGCATTTATGTGCTGCTTTGCTGTCCATTATTCTGCACCCCCAAGGGAGCACCTGCTGTGTTGTCAGCAGCCCCCTGCTGGTTCCAAGAGAGCAGCCCCAGCAGATCTCTTCCAAGGTGCTCCCATCGACTGTTGGGGGACAAAGCAATCAGGAAGCAGACAAGGAACGCATGACTTTCCCATCGTGGAGGGACTGCTGGGATTTGCTGGAAGGCATCCAGTTAGTTAACAAGCACTCCAGAGCTGGGTCTGGTTTGGAATTAGTAATTAATTACCACAAGACAAGCGAGAGTGAATATATTGGAGAAACCCACATCTGTCCTAGGGATGGACTTAGGAGAAGAGAGTCTGCCCAGCAAACCCAAATGGAGAGGACCAGCTGGCAACCAACAAGCAAGCAGAATGATGTGGATCCCAGAAAGATGCACAACACCAGGAGCAAACATCACAGCTGGTCCCCATCCTAGATGTCCTTGACCAGGAACTGGCCCAGCTGGGAGCCCTTGGCCTTCTCCGTGCTGATCCCAGCCCATCCCAGGCAGCATGGGCACAGCCAGTGAACACCTTGCTTCTGCTGAGCAGAACTGGAGCAATGAAGTGAACAAGACACATCAGCCTGGCTGGGTGCCTCCTGCTTCCACCATCCACAAAGACCATGGCTTTGGAAATCCTGGGATAATTCCCTCATATTCATTTCCCTCATTAGTCTTCTGCACCGGGTTGCTGAGCATGCTCCAGCCTAGGAGGACACATCAGCTTCCAGGTCCGAGGTGGCTCAGAGGAGCCTGGCTGTCACCAGCAGCATTGGCCCTCCTGGGCACAGGCAATCTCCCACCAGGTTCTCCTGGTTGAAAATCAGTGCCTGAGCTCTGGGGAGGAGGAGGAGAATGTGTCCTCTCGAGCATTCACTCCCAGGCCTCACAGATCCTTGTCACCATCCACCTCTCCGGAGCATGTCCCCATGCAGCACGAGCTGCAGGGCACCCAGCCCCTGTGATAAATTAGCCAGGGATTCAGGCATTTCGGCACAGCTGCCTCATCCTCTGCCAGCATGACAATGTGATTAATTTTGGGTGCAGATGAAGCTCATTTATCAGAGGCACGTGATGGCTGCGCAGGCTGCAGGGGCGTGCGGGGAGCCCCGGGATGCGGGGCAGAGCGGGAGCCGAGGCAAAAGGCAGGGAGGGAGAGTGAAGAGCCACGCCTGGGGCTTCTCTCTGGAAGGCTGTTTGCCACGTTGGCTCATGATTAAGCATGCTGGGGGAGAAGAGCCTGTGTGGGAAGAGAGCTTTTATCTCTGCTAACACACATGGCCGCGTCTGGGGAGAGATGTGCAGCGGGAGGGGTGTAAGAGGATTGGGGAGAAGAAGCCGTGAGCCGATTACGTTGTGTCGGGAGAGACAATTCTACCACCATGGCCACTTCTCCCCCACTGCCCCCTCCTCGCTCCAGGCCATTTTCCACTTTCTCCCCTTTTCTGAGGACCAATGGGTCCTGTCTTGGCTGTCCCCACTCTGCAGCTACAGACACTTGCTTTTTGCTGCTGGAGGGAGCGTGGCCAGAGCTGCTCCTGCAGGAATGGTCTGGGAAGACAGAGCTGTATGTTCACTTCCCAATGTAACACAGCCCTGACACAGAAAAATCACTGGATTGGTTCATCCACCTATTGGCTAGAGTTTCTCCACGTGCTGGACTATGGCAGTGCTGCTTCCCCATCACAGCACTGCTCTCCCAAGGGCCTGAGCTGCTCCCAGCTGAGGCTGCCAAGGTCATGAGCAAAATGTCGTGGATCAGGAGTGAGGAATAGCTTTTGGGGTAAGCTCACGCCATTCCTGATGCCCTCCAGTGAGACAGAGGCACAAGGAGAGGACATCAGGGCAGTTCCCTTGGCACCAGGATCCACAATATTCGTTTGCCCCCTGCCATGGTTGGATATGCCCTAGACAGTGATGTCTCCATTGCAGAACAGCTCTGTCTCAGAGCAAGGTCACTCCAGGAGCACCCCAAAACCCTGAGATCACCGTAACAACCCTCCCCTTCTATAATTTTAGGCCCCAAGTAGTGAACCATTTGCAGCTAAAGAAAAGAAAACCCCTCAAGTTCAACGGGGCCATGCAACCTGGGACTTCGGTGGCAAATCCTCGAGCACATGGCTGATGTCAGTGCCTTCCATGGAACTTAATTATCCAACCAACAGATAGCATCAAACAAAGAGGCTGCTTTTTTTGATAAATGCATACTTTTAAAAGAGAACACATCAAGAAGGCAAAGGTGAAGATGACACAATACATGGTAGCCTCACTGATTGCGAGACACTCCTGCTAATTCACCCCAGCACAGAACCAGGACCCTTTCTGCTGGGTTAAAGGCGAGGTTAGAAAACCCATGGGGACTTTAGAAGTGAAAACATCAAACGCCGAATGGCACAGGGACTTGAGTGTGAGAAAGCCCAGAAATGTTTTCCTTCTACCCATTGGTCCCCCAGGAGAGTCAGCTGGGCAGCTGGAGGCAGAGCAGGTGGCCTGAGGGGAGCACATTCCTGGAAAGGTTATAGGTGACAACAGTAGCTTGCAGCCAGGACTGCAGCTTCTGACATTCACATTTCTTCCAGGTCCTCAATACTCCTCTAAGCCTGGCTCCTCTGCAAAGGTCCCTGGGCAGGTTGTGCTCTCCTTCCACCCATCAGTTCACCTTCTTATTGTTCTAAAGGTCCTTCTAGTGCTACCCAGTGGCAGATACCTCCCAGCTTTTATTACAACCATCAGGCCAAACACCAAAGTTTTCAGTTCCCATCCGACAAAGTTTACCCGGGAAGGATTAAAGATGCCCACACCGTTACCCTTCATGGATTATGGAAGAGCACTGATAGACATATATCTTAGAGTATTTTAACACAGAGGGGAAATAATTCTGGGGTGAAGTGCAGCAGGAACTGGCTCCCTAGCAGAGGCACACTCAGGCTCTTCCAGCTGCCTGGGGAGCAGCGGTGGTGCCCAGCCCCACTGCCCCTCCAACCCCACGCAACACTTTGGCAACGACGTGGGCTCAGCAAGGAGAAAACACGATTGCACTTACCAGAGCTGGAATCCTATAAGGACCTGCTGGTGAGGCAAGAAACCTGGAAAGGAGGAGAAAAAGAGATGCGGTTCAATGGGTTGGCTGTGGATAGCAGCAGGGGAGTGTTGGTGTGGCCCAGCCCTGCACGCTCAGACAGGGCTGTGGCAGGTGACCTACACCTGCATTGCATCAGGACCATCCAAACTGATCAGGGCCACCTAAATCCACCCAGCCCCTCTCGCCAGCCTCTCCAGGTGCTCACCCGGTGCTGGCAGAGCTACGAGCCATTCACAGGAGGAATTCAGCAAGGGATTAAGGATTTTAATTTCCCACTCCTGTCGTGGTATGAACACAGGGGCTGCCCCATCCACGTTCCCCTCTCATCAGCTCCTGGAGCACGCCATGCAAATCTACCCTAAGGAGTCACAACAACGCACCTGGGAAACCATAAATATCTGTAAAAAATCTCCCCGTAAATCCACGGGAAGGGGAATTTACGGTGCTTTCTTTGGAGATTTCTCTGGGTGTACCCTATTAAGCTATTGTGCTTGTTTGCATAAGTATTCCTCAGACAGTAAAGGCTTCTCTGCCATCAGTTATCGGCTCTGCAAACAGGAGCAGCACCAGGCATGGGACATACAAACACCCAGCTGTAAAGATGAGGGACTGGCTCCTCACCTTGTTAAGAAATAAAGGGTATTAATTGCTTAGTGCAACCACGGCACACTCCCAGCAAGGACAGGATGAACTGGCAGCCCTGACATGAACAGAACAACTGAGAGAAGGGAAACGAGCCAAAAAACTCTCGGTATGCTCTCAGGGTATGCCACACAATGGCAAAGCTATGGAAGGAATAAGGATTTTTCCCATCAGTGGGGAAAAAAGTATCAAGTGGAGAAGAAATACACAAGTGCTGGAATCAGCCCCAGGTACCCAGAGAAACTGCTGTAATACACTGTCAAGGCACAAACCAAGGCCACTACAGAAATTAGGGAAGGAAATACCTTGGCTGATGTAGCAGCAATGAATGCACTTGTTAGTGATAATACATCAGTTACCAGGCCGGGTAGAAGCTTTTCCAACATGAAAGGTTGGTACAGGGCCTTATTAAAGAAGGTAATACCCAGTTAAGACACCTACTGGTCTCATCTGATGAATGGTTGACACAATACATCATATATATGCAGCAGGGGGTTGAAAATAACAGAATATGCTCAATGGTATCAGCCCACACCTCTGGAAATGCAGGTCCATGATAGACAACCTGGAGATGACATTTTAATCAACATGTTCTCACGAAAATACAAACTGGAGCCTAAGTGGGAAGCACCATCTACCATCTTACTATGTTCCTATTCTGCTGTTAAAAGTTTAGGAAAAGAAAGATGGATACACCATTCTCCCATCAAGCAGGTGGTAACTAGCCAGCCAGCTGACAAATGACTGACTCCTGGAAAAACTCTCACATCAGCTAAGAATGAATGGGACACCTCACTACTCTTGGTATTATTGACTCTGTTACTGCTACAGCACAGCAAAGGATAAAAATGATGGATGATCCGGATTAGTGGAAAGTTAACAAACCCAAAGGGAAGATAGTTTTCCTAGATTATATAGGAACAAGTGTTCCTGAAACACCTGACAGGAAGGCTCTTGCTTTCTGGTGTCCATCAGAAAAGGTTTATAATTTAGCCTGAGCAGAGGTAAGCAGAAAGACAGGTCTCATGCCTTAATAATACCAGCTGCTGCTCAAAACTTAATACCAGTCGTTGCATGATGACAGATAATAGTTTAAGAAGTAATAGCATACAATTAACATCACTCGTGCAGTGTTGACCCAGGACTGATTACCCTTTCTCTGTTCATCCCCCTTCAAAGCAAACGAAGAGGGATGCAACTGGTATTGCAGGGACATTGGGAGTCCTAAATGCTATAGATGTTACAGTGCTCCTAAATAAACTAAGTGCAACAACAAGTGATTTAAGCAAATTAGAACAGCCATTGCAATCCTCTCTATTAGCATTGGGGACTAATCAATGGCTCTTATCTGATACATTGCCTCTGTGGGAGAAAATTAATGAGAGAGGCCACCAGCTGATTGTAGAGGCACTTGGAATGGTCCAGGGCAATCTTTCCCCAGCTCTTAGATGTATCCACACTCAACTGTGGATGCACTCCACAGTGGCAGCAACTATGGGGGTAGGCAAAGAAGACATTTTAGCCACAGAGGTTTGAAAAGCAGCTTGGGACAACACAACTGAAAGAGAATTTCAATCCTAGTGGTATTAGGCCAATTATGACCCCATTAACAATAAGGTCACAGTTTCTGTCTTAATAATATAATGCTTCAGTATACAGCACATAGCCAATTGCTGCACTAAATCACAACACAATCATCCTCTTTCCCACAGAATATAAAGTATGGATACCACAAAGTGGACACGTGGCAAACAGTATATGGGAACAACAAGGATTCCACTGTAAAAGTAGCACCATTAAACCCCAAGACCTGTCTTGACACTGAGGAAAATGTTTGTGATTTTGAAACACATGCCGATGGAATCCCTGCAACTGCACTTATATATATGGGAAAAGGATATGTTTCCTTAAGGACCCTTTGTGGTTTTATATTAGTAGGTAATATTATTGTAGATACAAGTAATCATTCGAATATTTGCAGTCGAAATTTAAGTGGAATTATAGGGTATGATTTTAATTATACAGCTCCTGTTACGTCCCACCAGTTGTTACAGTCTAATTATACACTAGTTAAAGACTTGTTACCTACTTCAACTGGAATTAATCTTAGTGCTGGTAAGGAAATTATCACAATATGATGACTTACATCAAGTATTAAAACATATATGAATTGATGGGAAAAAACTATAATCACTGTCCACCATAATGTGGATGAAATGCAAGGTGTGTTCAAAAGAGGAAAAAGAGATGGTGGGAAACTCTCCTGGGGTGGTCACCTACAGCCACAGGAATTTATAACCTCCTGCTCCACCCAGTGGTAATCGTACTGGCTTTGAGTCTATTAGGTCTGGTGCTTGTGATCATTCTGTATATAAGATTATAGAAGCTGATCGTGCTTTTTGAAGGGCTTTGCGAGCTTTGCTAAATGTATTAGCAGGGATGCTTAACAAAAACAAAGGGAGGGCTGTAAAGAAGTAAAGGATATTAATTGCTTAGTGTAACTTGCTTAGCATTAGTAGCTAAGACGTGCGGAAGCTTTAGGCCCCACTTTGAGCAGATTTCACCCTTTACAGCTTCTGTGAGGCTGCCTGGGTTAATTGCCAGGAGAGCAGGTTGTATTTCAGCTGTGACATTTCTCTCCATGTTTAACGTTTCCCTATCATGGCTCCAATGTACTTCTGCATAGATGGGTGGGAAACAGGGGGAAATGAATAACACATTTCCTTCCAGCATGAAATTGTGAGAGTGGCCCCCACTGAGTGCAATTACTGCGTATATGACTTCTGTAGTCTGGCTAATACTGCTAAATATACTGGAGATTAAGGGATTTGGGGCTGTAAAGTCCATTTCATCCATCCAGGCCTGAGCAAGGGAATGAGAGCAGGGAAAAAGTCTTGCAGAAACCGCTCAACCAAGCAGGGTCTGGCCTGCAGGTGACCATCCCACCACATGCCCTTGCTGCTCTCAGACCTCTCCCAGGCAGCTCTGAGCTCTGTGTGGGGGACATGAAGAACGCAGATGCCAGGGCCAAAGCACCTGCAGCCACATCCCCAGGGCTGACCCCTCACCAGTGGCTCCCAAGCCCAGCATGTCCCATCAAGGATGTTTCTGACCCAATGCCAAGAACTGCTGCCATGTTCCTGGACTGCTGAGCCCTCCCCAGGGTGGCATGTCGAGGACACAGGGGACACAGGGAAGGACTTAAGCAGTCGTAGTGCCGCTTCTGAGAGTGCTCAGGAGAAGAGCTGTTATCCCTGAGCCAGAAAGCTCATAACAACACCGGAGCATTTCTGCTTTGGCCGAGGCAGTGGCCTCTCTCTGCGCCATGGAAAAGGAAGTTGCAGTGCTTCCCATGGGGCTGGACTGTGCTGCCAGTCCCTAGCCCTGCTACACCTTGGCTCCTCATCAGAGAATTTGCAGGCTGTGCTAATGGGGGGAATACCCTGCCCCAGTGCTAGAAGCTAAGGAAGCCTGAAAAATAACTCTCCTAGAGGGTCAGCATCCTGCCCAGTTCAGAGCAGGCAGAGGCCAAGCCCTGCCACCACTCCTGCCCAGAGGGGAAGCCATGGCAATCTCCCTCCAGCTCCTCCAAGCTAACAGAATATGAAGCAGAGCAAATACTGGGTTGTTGTGAGAGCATTGAGGAGTGAAGCAGAGCAAGGAGATGGCTTTGAGCAGTAAAAGCTGCCCTCACGTTACGAGCTCAGACACAGCCTTATGCATCCCCAAGCAGCAGAGGAGCCATCTCCACTTTGATCTGAGTTTGATTTAAAATGAGGCATCTCCCTCAGCATCACTCATGGGGCAGCAGTGAAGCAACCTCATTTTCCTCTGCTTTATCCCCTTTGCCACCTGCTGTGTGCCCGAGGTCCCAGGGCCACAAACTCTGGCTTCCTGCACTCCCTGGCCATGATGTTCTGGGGCACAGCCCTCAGCTGTGGGTGCATCCTCCTCCCTCCCTGCTCTGGGGTGGGGAAGAGCCAGCACAGAGCCAGGGAAATGAGAACTTGCTGGGGCATAATGCCAATTCCACACCCATTAACTTCCCACAAATCCTCTGCTCCACGGCCTTATCTTCCTCTGCCAAGTCCCCTTGCTCCCCCTTCTCCTCCTCCCAGGCTCATGGTCTTTTTGGATGTGGAGACAAGCTGTGTAGGCACCCTTGGCTGGGCTTGGGAGACCCTCAATGGCAGTATTGGCAGTAAGGGCCGATAGGAGACATCCCTGACACCCCCTGGTGACACCCCTGACACCCCTTGGTGACACCCCTGACACCCCCAGGCACCCACAGGCGATGGGATTGTCCCACACAGCACAGCTCATGGCCAAATGCTCTCCTGCTCTTGCAGATTGAATATCAAACTCTGAACATTAACTTTTACAGCCTAATATATCCTGCACCAGCCCACATTGCCAGGAGATGCCCCAAAGCCAGCACCACATCTGGATGTGAATGATTGTTTAAACACCCCACACGGTCCTGTGCATACAGGATAGATTTACTGTCACTTCTTGTAAAATTAAGAAGGGATAAAACCAAACAGCTGAGCAGCAATGTCTGCTGGGCAGTGGGAGGAGCAGCACCAGCACAGCTCAAGGGCTTCAGCTACAAAGGGAGCTCTGGAATAAACACAGCACAGCTCACCACGAGGCATCTTTGCTTGCAGCTCCTGCCCGAAGAGTGGATTTGACCTGGGAGCCCTCCTGACCCGCGGCAGCCTGGCAGAGCTCATTTGAATCAGCACTTTCTGCTTTTTTTTTTTTTTTTTTTTTTTTTTTTTTTTTTTTTTTCAGTGGTCCTTCACTGCAGGGCAGGAGAGACAGGAGGGGCAGGAGGGGCAGGCAGCTCCCCTGGGAGTGAATTTCCTCAGATCAACAAGGGATGAAAAGCACTGACAGAGGAGCTCAGCCTGGCTGCCAAGGCTCTCACTGCACTGCTGGCCGTGCAGGAATTCAGTGGCAACACAGAGCCAACAGCAACCCTGCCCCTGCCCAGGAACAGCCTGGGATCCCTCCGTGCCCCTCGTTCTCCTTGACCCAACCTTGCTCCCCTGGGAGCTACATCCACGGGCTCACAGCACTGCCTTTGCAGAGGAGAAAGTTCACCTTTTCAGCAAAGAGCCCATGTTTTACACAACCAATGGAACTCAGCCCTAGGCTTAATATTCCACCAGCAACTGTTTGCACAGGAAGTTTGTGCACAGTGCGTTCCATCAAGAGGCACAGCTTCCTATGTGAGGAAGGGCTTTGGAATTCAGAGCATTCCTCAAGGCAGCAGAAAAATGCTGGACCAGAGTTAGTGGCTGGAGGCTGGAATCTAGGCAATCTTGGACTAAAATAAGGCCCAACTGCTGGACAGTCACGAGGAATATTGCAGCAGCTGAGTCAGGAACAAGAGGAATACTCAGCCTTCAGCTATGTCAAGTGAAAGAAAGGCTGTTTCTCCAAAGGAGGTGCCACAAGCAACATCCAAGAGTTAAAAGTGGAATACAACTATGGAGAGCTGGTTTCCACCAGTGCTACAGAGCTGTGACACAGTGCTTGGGGATGGCACAGCCACCACAGTCTCAGGTTTGGCACCAGCCTTTGCTCCAGCCAGCAGCTCCCATCCCTCTCCAGCCATGCTGGGGCTGTGGGATGGGATGGGAGAGGAAATGCATTCCCAAATCCATCTAACCTGCCCATGAGAGCTCATAGCATCCTTACATCAGGATAACCATAACTCCTGCAGGATCTCCCAGCCCTTCCAATGAAGGGGGAAGGAAAATTCTCCTTCATTGCGGCTCCCACCTTTTATCTTTAAAAACCACAACAGGCAAGGTTAAATAAAAATAAAAAAAAATAAAAAAAAAAATAAAAAAAAAAAAGACAAATAATCCAAGGAAAAGAATACAACAGGCTTTGAAACCCCATCCTACAGTTGAAAGGGAGGGATGGAGGCAAGGCAAGAAAGCCAGTGTAAAACCTCATTACCATCAGAAATCCTCTCTCCCTGCCCTTACCTCCCCACTCATTTCCATATCACAGGGGACACAATACCTTTCTTCTCTTGAAAAACATCCCATTTTTGCTGAGACCGGCTGTCCCCACCCCCAGCACTGGCTTATGGAGCTGGGGAACAAAAGCTGGGCTCACACCTGCCCTGGCAGGCAATGCCCGCGTGTGAATCTCCAGGCCCTTATCAGCCTCTCCGGTGGAGTTTTTACCATTGTTATTATGAGTCTACTTTATCTTTTTTTTTTCCCTTTAGTTTCAAGATCCTTTAGTCAGTCAAATTATACTCAGAGTAACAGAAGTGGCAGAAAATAAAGCATTATAAGGGTTCCAGGAAGTTATTTTCACCTCAAGGAGCACGTAAGAAAAGGTTGACAAGTCTTTATTCTGCTCTTGTGGGATAATCTGTAGGTTCCCAGCTGATAGGGGGAAAAAATTAAAAGCATCAGAAGAAATTGCATGAAGAAGTAGAACTGAGGCCTCTGCATAAATGGAAGTAATGCACAGCTTGGCTGACAGCTGAAAGCAAAGGAGGGTGAAATGTCAGTGCCAGGATGGAAAGGGGCAGCCTCAGGGTCCGGGCAGGGCTGGACAGAGGGTGCTGAGTGCAGGGCAGGAGGGTCACTCAGCCTCTTCCAGCTGGTCTTTCCTCCTGCTAAATGGACCTGTCACATCTTTCCAGTCCAGGGCATCACTAACAGAGCAGGCAGAGAAGGGAGGGGAAGCAAAGCAGCTCAGACATCAGTCGGCATCTCCTGTCCTGCCCTGGATTGCTGGGTTTGTCCTGCTCCTGTCTGGCTGCTCCAATAAAAGTTACAAGCATCAAGTCAGGCACAGCAAAATCTTTCTGCCAAGACTTCAGGCCCTCACATTTACACGTGAAGTGCAGGGCCCTGGGAGCTCCCAGCATCCACCCAGCAAGCACCAAATGCAGGGCTGGAAGAGGAGCCAGGGTGCCAAGGAAGGGGCACAGGGAGATGCACAGAGGGGAGAGAAGAGGTGGAACCATCAACTCCTCTCGGGGCCATCAGCCCGTGGGGATTAGAGATGGATGCAGGCAGTGCTGGATGGCCAAGAGAAGCAGGGACAGGCTGCAGGCCAGCATGAGGCAGCAGGGTCCTGAACAGCACAGAAAAGGTGCACGAAGGCATTTGCGGTGTGAGACAGCCTATCCCCCAGCAGCTCTGCGGAGAGCACGGGAATGGGATCCCTCTCCTCACAGCCAGGGCGGGGGGGTCCGAGGCAGCCCCCTCCCAGAGGGGCAGGGCAGCCAGCCCGGTGCCTCTCCAGCTGTTCCATGCGGTGCCGAGGCGGCGCTGTCACCAGTGATTGATGGCACGGTTCGGGAGGAAATAAATTCCCAGGCTTTTGCAGGAGGTGAACTGGGGGGTGTATCCATCTTAAAGATGCTTAATGAATGTGCCACAGCCCGCGGAGTGGCAGCAGATACATCTCTGCAGCCAGCACTCCCCACGCTGTTCCTTGAGAAGTTCAGGCACAATTTAACAGCTTCTTATTGATTTTATTTGTGTTTCCCAGGCCCTGGCAGTGTCTAGACTGCCCCAGTCCAACAAGAGCCCCATAGTCACAGAGGGGACCTGCACTTGATTTTCCCATCCTGCTGCTCAACCCTGGGGACAAAACCTGGTGTTTGGCCAGAAAAGATGGAGTTTTAGGCTCACATGGGCTTAAGCTCCAAGACAGAGGATGATGCAGGATAACTGGTGAGCACTGGTACAGCACTGGGGCAAATGCTGCTGCCACCCCCACACATCACCCCAGCACCAGGCTCTGGGTTGCACCTTTGGAACTCAAAGCAAAATAAGGACCTTTCCAAAGACACCCTTGCAAAATGGACTTTGGAAAGTCCTAGCTTTTATGTAGCTTAGCCCAACTTCATTTTCAAGGCAAGAAAAATGGCAATCAGCAGTTCTGGCATGTGAGTTGGCTTTGTTTTTCCCTTTTCCCCTCAGGGAAAAAAAAAAAAAANAAAGCAGCAAAGAACAGCAGAGACCCAGCTGACCTTTCTGGCTAAGAGACCTTGTCTGAATCACTGGATGGTAACAATGAATGAAATGCCAGTGCCCTGCCTTATAAATACCAGCTTCCTCTTGGGGTGAAATGCCATCTTCCAAACATGGAAAAGCTGCAAAGAAAATGTCACCCTCGCCAAGGTGTGAAATGCCAGCCTGCTCCAAGATCCTGGGCTCACCCACAGGGAGATGGGCAGGCTCATGCCTGCTGCTGGATCTCCAAATTCCTCCTGACCACAGCCTTCTCCAAAGCTCCATGGCATGAAGGGGACAGGACTTCAGTGTGGGACAGCCAGAGCATCAGTCCTTCAGCATTACCTCCAGCAACTCAGCAGTGAGCTACTCAGAAAAGCTTCCCTGAGGATTTGGGTTATTTCCCTTGTCCAGTGGCTGTGAGTCAGCGCCAGTAAGACAAACAAATCACATTTCAAGAATGGTTGGACAAGCCAAAACATTTATTTCCAGTTTTACCAGTGAGATGAAAAAACAGTTGAGCGTAAGGAGATTTTGCCATCTAAAAAGTTTATCACAACCCGAACTCCTAGTTCCCACAAAAGCTGTTGTTGCTGGGTTTAATCCTATTTATTAAACACAGGAAATCATCCAACATACTGTCCTTGTGTGAAAAAATGCTTCCTGTGAAGCTGGTGGTATTTGCAACATCCCCCCTACCCTTCCCAGGGCCAAGTTTGGCTTAATCAAAGCCATGTTTTCCAGAAGATCGTCCTCCCTTTTCCCCCCATTTGGCATTCTCCTACCCCTGTTTCCCAGTACCAAAGCCCCAGTACCAAACCTGTACCAGGGCATCACAGCAGGAGGGACAACTTGGACCATCTCTGGGAACTGTAGGGCTGCAGAAATGTAACCAAGCCTTCCTACCTGGTAAAATTACGTTGGGAAATGAATGAAGTTGCTTTTTGTCTTCGGAGAACTGGAGCTGTTCTCTTTCCCCACACCCACACCTTCTTTTTTTTTTTTTTTTTTTCCCTAAATGTGTGAAAGAATTTTACCACTCTTTTTTTTTTCCTTTCAGTTACTCCTCCTCCCCTCAGATCTCGCCCTTCCTGGCATTTGAAAATAGCTCATGAAAAGGAGGAGGAAGGAGGGGAATGAAAGGAAGTGTGTGGGGATGCAAGATGGAAGGGAAGAGAAGGGAAAAATACATGAAGACTGAAAATACACGTTTTTCAAAGCAAATCAGAATGGCTGATTGCTTCGACTCCAGAACCCATTCTGGGAAAAGGCTGCTAATCTGGGAAGTTTTCTAAGGCTCTCTCAGTTGTTAGGCAACACCTAGGAAGGAAGTGGCACAGCAGCACTGCCTGCACCTGCCTGGACCTCGTGTGCAGGCAGCAGTCCCAGCTGGGCATCAGAGCACACCGAGGAAACCTGACCTTCCAGGGACCTGAATGCCATTTGTGGTCATAGCCCACAGGGAACGCTCTAAATGGGGTTTTTTTTTTGACTTGTGCAACACTTGTGGCTGGAACTGAAACAGCTGGAAAAGCCTCCTCAGCTTGGATAACTGGCTGGCAGAGCAGCAGCTTGGCCCCATGGGACCCAGGGTGAGGGAAAGGGTCTCACGCACTTCTGGCCTCAGAGGGCTGAGGGCTGGAGGGTTTTTTCTCCAGCCAGCAGCAGGCTGATGAGCAGGATGGTCCCAGCTTGCTGGGCAAGCCATTAGTGCTGGAGCAGTTCTGGGGACAGGTTTGTGCCTGACCCCTCTCCCTGCTTGCCTTGTGCAAGATCTCCACAGGAAATGGTTTTAATGCATCAACATCCATGTGCATCGTCCAGGGCTTTCCCCCAAGTGCTTCTCTGAAATGGATTTAATCCTTGACCTGGAGTGATGCTGCTTTCACAGGTCCCCAGGGAATCAGAATTCCAGTTGCTCCACAGCTTTCCTGGCAGGGAGAGGCAGTGGGGCAGCTGGCAGCCACAGCAGCATCACACCCCTAATCCAAAGCTCCTCTCAGCCATGGCAGTGCTAGGGCTGGTGACACAGCAGGAGGGATGCTCACTGTTCAGGGAGGCAGCCAGGACAGGCTTTCCCTCCCACACCCATTTTCTCCATTTGACATCTCCTCTCTCCTTGCACAGCACCTTCCCCCTCCTTCCTGCTCCTGTTCTTTGGGCAGCAGTTCTGGGGCCAAAGGCGTGCTTTCCAGCTTTCTTCTTTAAAAAGCCCCTAAAAGCTAATTCATTGCAAAGCAACCACTGCATGTTTGTGTCTGACATGGAGGAGACTTGGGGATTTCTGTTAGTGGTGGCACCAAGGGGAATCTGCTGCTGGATCAGCAGCAGTGGGAAGGCTGGCAGCCACAGGCACTGCCAGCACGGCTGCTGCTGGAGCCCTGGGGAGCCACCCCCTGAGCAGCACAGCTCTGCAGGGATGCACGGATACACTGCCAACTCCAAAGGATGCCTCCCATCCCCATCAGGAGCATAATGAGCTCTCCTCGCCTTGACAGTGTCAGAAGCCAAGAAGGGAACCACGCCTCGATCTGTGCCTCATTCTGTGCCACAGCAGCACCGGGAAAGCCGACCTGGGCTGAGCCTGGGGAAAGTGGCAGCACACTGAGGAGAGCCTGGCTGCTCTGGGTGGGTTCAGGCCAAGCAAGAGCACCCCCACAGCCCCCAAGAGTGAAGATGGGGGGCTCTGCCGCTGTGCACAGCTCCCTCAGGACCTTGGAGGGGATGAGTTGGCCAAATCCAACAGGCAGTGCTGCCCCAGCCCACCACAGTGTGCAGGAGCCCAACAGGACCACCTTGAGATGGCAGTGGGACACTGAACATTGCTCCAGCTGAACTCCTGAGCCCAGCAATCCACTTCTTTCCTCAGGAGATGCCACCCTGCAACGCTGTCTCTTCCCACCCTCCCACAAGGACACTATATTTTTTCCAGCTGAGCTGAGGAACAAACAAGTCATCACCCACACCAAGTAGGTGGGTCAGCAACGGCCAAGGAGAAGATGCTTTGTGTCTGGGCATGGTCCACAGAGCTAAGTCAGCAAAGGCAGATGAAAGGCAGTGAAGCCACACTGTCCAACAACAGCACTGTGATACGTGGATCACTCCTGCTCCAGAGGTCTCCAAGGGCTCAGTGTGAACTTCATAATACCCCTGTTTCCAGCACCCAGGAATGCTGCTTGCAAAGCTAATCATCTTCTAGGGTGTCTTCACTAGCTTTAAAGCACTCTGCTTCTGGCCTCCTGCATCCCCACCAGAGACCCTGCTCTCGTGTACTGCAGTGTAAATGTGTGTATCCACACCTGAAATCACATTTATGGATATTCCACTGGTGTCCAAACATGCTCTTGGAGGCTCCAAAGAGCACTACTCCTTTCATTTCCAAAGTGACAACAAGCCCACAAGACTCCCAGCCCATCTTGTGGATGTAACCTGGGCCTGCCATAGTTCCTCCTCCACAGCCCCACCTTTTAGCTCCAGCAAGCTGCAGAAATCCCTCCTCTCCTGAGCTCAACATGAGGCATTTCAACTACTGAGCCTCAAAATCAGGCACAGCACCTTTTGCCCACACATCCCTGCATGCCACAGACCAAGAGGCAAACACTGAAATACACCTTAATCCTCGCTGACAGAAGCACCTCTTTCCAGAGCAGCAAATTATTTTATTATAGGAAAAGTCCAACCAGGGACCACGCTGAAAGCCCTCACAAGCCATGTGCAAATAACCACACATTAACAACCAGGCAGGCACTGGAGCAGGGCAGAGCAATGTAGGATTCCTGTGGAAACACCAGCTCTGCCCAAGGCATGGCCAGCATTGAGCTTTCCGTGTGTAACCCTGAGCCCCCCAGCCTCCTTCCTGCTCCCCAGCACCTGCCAGTGGGGTCCCTTCATATTTTACTCTGCTCTGGGGCTGCTCACAGGGCTGTTCATGGGGGCAGCTCTCTCTAGTCCAGCCCTGAGAGTCCACACTCCTCTGCACCAATGTGGGAGCATCAAAAGCCTCCACAGGTTCCAACAGAGAGTCCCACAGGTGCTTTAGCTTGGCCAAAGCAGGTTTTTCCCAGGAAATGAAGTTTTGATGGACATTTTCCAGCCAGCTAGAAAGGCACACAGTGCCTGCCAGCACTTGCACTGCCTGGGTGTTCCCCAAGGGTCTGGACCAGACCTGGCACAAGTATAAAGCAGCCTCTACCCTGGCTAGGAGGAGACTGGCTGCAAACCTGGCAGCTCAGCCTTACAAAGCTAGGCCAGACATGGGGTTTCCATACTCCATAGCTCCCAGCTCTGCCACATTCCTCACTCGGGATGGAAGATGCCAGGGAGGCACGAGAGCCTCGGATGAACCCAGCTCTCCCACTGCCACTGGGCTTGGATATATGGCTGATTAGGGGGATTAAAAGCCAGTTCAGCAGCGGGCAGCAGGAGGGATGTGCTGGCAAGGCCCAGGCTCACCAGCCTGTGGGATGCCATGGGAGATCTTGAAAGGAAAGAAAGATCTGAGCGGGCAGCGCTGCCCGGCTCCCTCTCTAACAAAGGACAGGAACAACCCGCAGTTCACAGAGCTCCCAGATGAAAGCAGCTCCATCCCCAGGATCTTGTTATTATTTCACAGATGTTTCTCACATACCTTTTCTTTATTGTTATTTTTCTAAAGTCGCTCATTGCTCCAGATAAACAGGGCCTCTGTGGCTGCAGGCAGTGGGTGACAGGAAAGCCAAGGCAGATCTGGGGACTGCCCATGGCACTGGCAGGGCCTGACACTGCCCAAACACACGAACTCCACTTCTAGGGGTGTTAAAATGTACCATCAGCAGGTATTTGGCAGCAAATACCCTGCACGGGACCTCAGCCCACCTCCTCAGCCCCTTCTGCTCCTCGCCAGCAGGATGGGCTTTGCAATGGCTGGTTTCTCTGAGAATTGCTAAGAAATCCCAGCATGAAAAGCATTAGCAAAGAGCAAACTGTTGTGACCCAGCCTTTACCTCTGCCTCCGGGCAGGATTGCCATAAGACAATCTGAAATCCAGGCTGAGGAGATCCTGCCTGGTCTGCCCAAATCTGGCAGTAAAAACAAAATCCCCCCTCCTTGAAAATCTAGAGCTACTAAATGACAGCAAAAGGCAAAGCTCTGGCAGCTCTGAGCAGGACAGCCTCAGCCAGGGTCACTGGGCAGAGGGACCGTGCAGGGATGGGTTGTCCTGCTCTAAGCTGGGTATGCAACCTAGCCCTTGGCCTCTCCCAACCCCTTAATGAGCGTTTGCAGGGTTAGCATGATGGCTGAGCGACAAGAGAAGACTGAAAGGGGGAAAGGGAAGGGATTAAAAATAGATTTCAGTTTTGTTTCAAATATTGTAAAATAAAAGGTCCTGAAGCAGAACCAAAAAGCATGCCCGCATCTCGGGCTGCGAGGCAGCTCAACAGCAGATGTATTTTTCATTAAAAGACTATTTAATATTGCAGGTTCCTGCTGAAGACCTTCTTTCTTGGTTCTGGCTGACTGCCGGGGAGACACTTCTTCCCCCTCCCTTGCCTGGAGGAGCAGGGATTTGCTTCCACAGCCCAAGCAACCCCTTTTGCACATCTCCCTGCCTTGACATCCCCAGGAGCATCTCTGGCCCCCATCAGCATCCCTAAGCACAAACCCAGCACTAGCAAGAGAGTCCCGCCTCCAGCACACACCCCATGTATGATACCATCAACCTGGCAAGCAAAGGTGAATAAAAAACAAATTATCAGGCATTTTTAAAAAAGCAAAATGAAGGGCAACAGCGATCCCAACTGCACAAGCCCAAGGACTGGTGGCAAAGGGAACTCCTTTCCCCCTAATGAGAGACAAGTGCACTTTGTTAACTCAAACTTTCTCATTTGTCACCTTTGCACTGCCTCTGTGCCTCATGGCTGTCAGGCCACGATAATGTATGAAAAACAGTAATTTATCCCTCAACACCTCACTCAGTACAGGCCCACTGTGCTGTGGGAATGGATTTACCCCACGCCCAGTTCACCTCCCAGCACAATAAGGCTAATTTAGATGTTTAGCCAAATCCTCCTCCCTCCTCTGTCCTCCTTTTATTTTATTTTAAAGCCAGCAGGTGCTGGGCTCAGCAATTGGAGGTGACAAGTGGCTGCAGGTAGAACACTCCCCCCCTGCCTGCTTCTCTGCCTGTGACGCTCCCCTTGGGTACCCACCTTGGGTGCTGGCATCCTGGGGGGCTGCGCTGGAGCACCTGGTCCTGCTTGTGGCATTTTTTGGGCTCTGAAAAGCTGCACAGGAGCCACCCACGCATGGGGGCATTTTAGCAGTGGGGGCTTGACCTCTCTTGGTACCCCCTCGAGTTGGCTTTGGTGTCCCCATGTTTTCCAAACACGCCGTATGTGGTTGGGACTGTATGCAGAGTGCTGGCTCTGCCTCCCACGCAGCTGTTGATTGTGCAGCAGGGCTCTGTTTGCTCGAGATTTGCAAGAGGGGAGGAGGGAGCAGCAGGCAGCTCTGCGAGGGGGTACATGGCTAGATCCTGCCATTTTTAAAAATTAAAGAAACTGCCATGAATTAATTCTTAATTAATTAACAGAGGCTTCAACACTGAGAGATGCAGAATGCAGAGGAGAAGAAAAAAGGCAAAACTCCCTGGCTGCTGGACATATTCCTTATGGTAGAAGAGCTTTTTAGGAGATTAAAAAACTCACGTTCAAATGATTTTGGAGGAGGCATGCAGAGCTGGCCAGAGCCCTGGTGGTGCCACCCCCATGGGTGCTGCTGTGGGTGCAGCCCCTGTCCTGGTGGCTCCTGGTCCTCCAGCCCAGCCCATCCCTCTCAGAGGGACATTGCCTGCGACCAAAAGAGCCGCCCACAAAAGTCCCCAGGGCTTGCTGGCTTGCTGGGAGAGGAAATATCAAACCTGTCTGGAAATCAAACAGCAGAGTCACAACAGAGGGAAGAAAAGAAAAAAACACAGGAAACAAAACCTAAACTGACACCCTTTGTAACTGAAAACACCCAATGCGGAGAATCATCGCTCGGGGGACAACGCGATTTCTGCAGAGGAAATCCAAAGTGACTCCGACCCCGGAGCAGCTTCCCCAGACACCCCCAGCCGTCAGAGAGGGGCTGGGATGAGGACTGTCACTGCTCTCAGCTGCAGGTTTCTGGAGACGAGCTCTGAGCATGCAGATGCCACTGTGTGCGTGATTCAAATCCTGTTTGCTGGGGACGTGAAGCTCGTGCCAGGAGGAGTGGAGCAGGCAGCCCATGGCTCTCGCACCACCAGCACTGGCAAGGCAAACACCTCCCTGGGGATAAAGAGCCTGGCCACTGGAAGAAATCTTCTGCAGGGGTACCAAAAATGCTCTGATGGAGCCCAAACCTCGTGTTTCAGCCTTAAGATGCTGTTCTCTCTGCCACCCAGCTGGCAGCAACGAGCATCGAGCCAGAGAGCCTGGAGGTTAGCCCAGAGGTTCCAGCAAACCAGCAGAGCACAGAGGAAAACCTGCCAGAGGAAAACCCCCGAGGATGCAGATTCCATGGCTCGCTAATACCTCATTTGAAGGCATTATATTATCCTGAACTTTAATGAAAGCCATGTAAAATAATAATAATAATAATAATAATAATAATAATAATAATAATAATAATAATAATAATAATAATAGTAATAATAATAATAATAATAGGTGTTCAAATTGAAAATGGGATGCCATGTTTCTGCTCATCACTGCTGTGATCTCTAGCTGATCTCCAAGTGGAAGCCATACTTTAAAAATATTCATGTGTGCCAGGCACTCTGGAAGCAAGACTTCTGGCAATTTGCCACAAAAACCCATACAGGAACTGGAAATCAGAATTGGAAATCACAGGCAACAAAAGGCATTTGCAGTCCTACTGGGAAGGCCAAGGCAGGTAGAAACAGAAAGTGAGGAAGGAGGGAACAAGGCACGTGCTGGGTGCTCACATTCCCTACTCCAGTCCGACCAGTCTGGGGCAGGCTCCTCCAGAGCAGAGCAATGTGGCATCCCTGGAGTGCACAGGGCACCAACAGGGGCCTCACAAAGGCTTCTCAAGCCCACAAAGGAAAAGCATGGAAGCTTTTACACCTGACATGAGACTTCCCACCCTGGCCTGCTCACAGCAGGCAACTGGAGGATTTGCTGCCAGGCTGGACCTGAGCACAAGGAGGTGGCTGCAAGTGAGGGATTCACAGCCACTGTCCCCAGGCCACCCTTGCTGCCCCCACGGCTCCATCCCCACCCATCCTTCACTCTCATCCTTCATCCCACCCACTGGGTTTATAGCCCGTAACAGTATGTAAGTGCCAGTTTATCTAAATTCTTCTACTGCTTATATCAGTGTGACACTGGAGCTTTTCTTTTTACATATATAAAGAAATGAAAAAAAAAAAAAAAGAAGAAAAAAATCAAAGTAGTTGTGATCCATCCATCCCCACCCATCACTCTCCCAGAGCCACCACCAAGGCATGGGCAAGCATGGGAGATGCTCTGCAGGAGGGCAGCCATGGGAGCTGGCACTCATCCTCCCTACCCAGCTCTGTCCCAAGCAAGACAGTGGAATTAAGCACAAGTTATAATTAAGACTGGATGTTTGAAGAGAAACATAATCTCCGTTCCGTGGGATTCGCCGGCACAACAGTAATTAACGTCTCATTAACATTCGCCTAATTAAGCAGTTTATGAAAGTGGATAGATTTGCATACTGCTCCACTTCAGCTTCAGTGCATCCAGTTACATCCAGGCACCAGAATTAACCCTTCCAGGGCATTTCCAACCAAATTCCCAACCCTGCAAGGCTTCCCAGCCTCTCCCTGTGAGGACACAAGCTGCTGTGGCTGCACATCTCACTGCACAGTGCTACCCAAAACCTGGTAAAACATCTCTCCATCACCTCTTCTCTAGCCAACACCTCCTCTCTGTTACCTCTTTTCCAGACAAACCCATCCTAAGCCTCTCCAGCTTTCTCCATTGGTTATCTGGTTTTAAATCCCTCAGCTGGTTTCAATGCTTTCCCCGACATCCTCAACATATTCATAGGGAAGCAAAGATGATCTGCAAGAGTTTCTGAAGATAGGGAGAAATGTCTCCTAAAACATTTCATTCCCAATGTTCTTTAATGTTTAAAAACAATGAATTCAAGATTAAAGAGATGCTCCAAATTCTGAACACCAGTTTAAAAGCAGGATGCAATGGGAGCTTCCAAAAGGATTTTGCCATAGAGAATACGCTCCCTCTCTTTAAGAGTCCTCCTGTCACTGAGAGGAAAGACAAACCAGCAAAAGCAGTAGCAACACCCAGATGATGCCCTGTCCCTCCTGGGGACAGCAGGACACCATTCCCAGATGGATTCTGGAGCAGCCTATCAAATAAGACACATCACACACGCATCCCCTTAGCAATAAGTCACTTGAACTGCTGGACATAACATTTTCCACTGCTAATACCAGCTTTCTCTTCTGGTGTTGGATTAGTAAAGCTGCTGCATCCATCACATGCTTAAAAAGACCATGTGCAAACCTGCCTCCCCCCAGGGCATCTCCTGGGGGGCGAAAAATGAGCTCTCCAGTTAGTGGTTAATGCTTGGAGACGAGATACAACTTTCCAGCAAATACTGTGGGAAAGAAAAATTCATGACACAGCCTTTCATTGAAAATCAATAAAGCCCAGACCTGCCTGTGATGTACACACTCAATTTATTCCTCACTCAGCTCACTGCATCTTCACCACCAACCCTCTCAGATCAGTCAGGTCCTTGCTGGAGGACACAGTGCCCCTGCCCACCTCTGGGTCATGGCACTGGTGTCACCAGTGCCACGTTAGTGTGGGGCTGCCACCTCCCTGAGCCTGGCAGTCCCAGGCCCCCAGCTGCAGCAAGCCATGCTCCTGTGGCTGGGATCCAGCCCCACAGCATCTCTGCCCACAAAGTGTGCCCAGGAGTGACAGCCCAGCTGTGTCCAGTGGCAAAGGCAATTCCAAAGTTTCCTTCCATCTCCCAATGGGTTCCTACAGCTACAGCAAAGTGCTGTGCCAGGGAAACATTCTGGATTTGCACTTGGAACACCTCTGTCTTGAAAACACATCTTAATTTTCCCCTCTCCCCAGCAGCCAAGAAACCTTCCTGGAAGTGATGATGGAACAAACCATCCTCCTGAGCCAAGCTAGGACATCCTCCAGTCCTGCCAGAGCCAACTCCACAGGAACCCCATCATTCATCCTGTCTGTTCCCCCTTCCCCTCTGAGGAAGGCTCTGAAATCCCTGTGAGACACCCCAACACCCTGCAGATTTCGGCCTTAGTCTCTGTCTTTACCCATTTTTTCTTCCTCCCCAAATCTCCCTGACAATGCAGAAAACGGTCCCAGAAAGGGGGAGGGGGGGCCGTGTCCCTTATCTTTGCCCACCCCCAGCTAGTGGGAGACCCCAAAATTCTGGGCAGATGGAGAAACGGCTGCTCCTTTCTGATGCTGGGGTTGCATCCTACATCCCTCCGGCAGCCAAATCCTCCCTGGAGAAAGGAGAGCAGCTGAGGGATGCAGGCAGGGGAGATGCAGCACGGCATCCCCTCCCTCCCGCTCTGCCTCTCCCCTTGCACGGATCCCACACTGCCACCCTCACCCAGAGCCACCTCAGCAGGACCAAGGAGCCGCCCAGACACCGGGGTGAGGGGCTGAGGCCAACCCAGCCCCACAGCGGCTGCCTTTGGTGCAGGGCTGGCTGTGGCAGGCAGAGCAGAGAGCAGAGGGGGATCTGGGGAGAGGGGGGTGTCCCGCTGTGCTGGGGGCTGTGCCGGGCTCTGCAGCACAGCCTGACCTACTTTCTCGGGCGGTACAGTCGCACCAGCCGCAGCGGCAGCGCGGGGTTTCTTTTCTCCTCTACCACATACAGATGTCTTCTTACAAACTGGCAGTGGGATCACGGCGGGGTCCCCTCTGTGCCACCACCTGGAAGCATTGGCTGTCCCCTCCCTCACCTCCAGCCAGCCTTGCTGCCTTTGAATGGGTGTCCTCCTTTCCTTACCCTTTCCCAAAAAATTCACGGCACATCTCAGCCAAGAGGAGGATTTATTGATCGTCTTATCTGTGTCTAATCCCAGCTGGAGCGCTGCGATAAACGAAGCCGGCTAAATAAAATGCCTTCCTGCAAGGTCTCAGTGTCGAGAGCAGCCGGCTGCCAGCAGGGTGCAAAGTGGGGAGCAGCCCCCAGGGTCCCCAGACCCACCTGTGCAGGGAAGAGCAGCCCATGATGGCAAAGGCCTTGAAAGAAGGGGTAATGGTGCTGTGAACACCCATCCAAAGCTGAGGACAGGGGTGGGGCACAAACCAAACCCCAACTACTCCATCTAATCGATGGTAAGCAGTTTAAATGCTCTTTCACTGCAGTTCAGGGAGCCCTAATTCCAGGCATGACCTGAATCTCTTGAAAAAGAGCAGGGAAGGGAGGCTGGCAGGCAAGGAGTAGGGAAAGCCAGAAATGCCAGGGATGCTAATTTGTCCCTGTTTCCTCTCTGCAGAACAGCATCTGGGAGAAAAAGCACCTGCTAAAGAGAAGGGATCCCCGTGGAGCAGAGATCCGGAGGCGCGTGCTCGCAGCAATCCCTATTACCCAGCCTGGACTGGAAACGCTTGACGCAAGAGCAGGATGACGGATGTTTCTGTCTTTGTGAGAGCAACCTGGGGTGCCGACGAGCACTGACAAACCAGCTCACCCCAGCACGAGGAGGGAGCAGGGGAGCTCAGCCCAAAGGCGGTGTGGCCATATCCAGGTCAGCTGGTGAGCCTGCTGGGAAGCACGGGCTATAAAAAGTACGGGCGAGATGCTGGGATCATCCCAGAGCAGCGAGGAAGAGGTGAGGATGGCCCTGCCCTCTAAGTCTGGTGGTGACGGGCTGCAGAGGATGCCACCAGCCACACAGGACCATGGGCAAGCACCCTTCTCCCTGGGATTTCCAAAGTAATGATCTGTGAGACAGCACTGACTAAGAGTTAATGCTGGTTTTCCAGAGGGAGATGGGCTGTGGAGGAAGGGGGACTGAGATTGCCAACAATACAGGGCTGGCAGATGGAGATGTGGTTTGGCACTCCCAGCCCTGATCGAGGAGGTGGAGGAGGAATTGCCATCGCCTGCATCCTTCTGTGCTTAGCACCAAGTGGTTGTGCTCCTTCAGCAGGGAGATGCCATGGGGAGCACCAGCCTGGGACCCCACTCTGCAAGGAAGCAGACATCCTGGGTGCACGGGAATGGGGACAAATCCACTGACCAGACAAGCCTGTCATCTCAGCCTGTTCCTGGACAAGGCAAGTGCATGTGGCCAAGAGCTTTCCTCTAGCTCAGCATGGCCCCAGATCCCCTACAGACAGTGGACAGAAGCAGGACTGGGTACATCTCAAGCTGTTCCCACCCTGCTGCTCTCCTGCCACCCAGTGTCATTACATCCCCTCTGCTCTCCCAAGGAGAATCACTAATCTGCCTGCAATCCCTCCTTGGAGGCCTGAGCTTTGCCAGACCCTCTGCCAAACACCACAGACCAAAGGGTTAATGGGTGAGGAGGGGGAAAGGCTGCAATGGACGTTCCCCACCCCTTGTCCCCCTACAACAGGGCCTGTACGGGCAGCAGTCACTGCAGCCCTGCCCCCCAGCCCCAATTTCGGTAGAGCCTGGCAGGGCATGCAGGGAGCTGTCAGGCCCTATCATGACTCACACAATCATTTCTCCCTTCAAGCCAGGAAAAGAAAAAAAAAAAAAAAGACACAATAAAAAAAAAAAATCAGGCAAACATTTGAAAAACTGGAGATAAACAGAGGAGAGAGGAGATGGAAGCAGCTAATGAGGTCCCTGGCCCCGATGAGAGGTGCGAGGAGAGCACAGATGCTCCTTGGCCGGCAGCGATCCCACCCGTCGGGCACAAGGAGCACACGAGGGACAGCATTTCCCAGCCCTGGCACCACCGGCGGGGACCCGCGGGCAGCTCCGGGGAGCCGTCCCCAGGGCAGTGGAGCAGCCGGCCCCGGGGCCAGGACCCCCGGCAGCCCTCGGGCAGTGTCAGCACAGCCACACAGCACAGGGATACCCTGGCCCAAAGGAAACCTCAAACCGAGCTGCAATCAGCACACTGGGAGCACTCCCAGATTCGTTTTTCTCCCCCTGCTCTATGTAACGCCCACGAGCTTATAAATGCTCGGTCAGGAGGAAGCCAGAACCCCAATCCTGTTCCCATGGAGACCCCCAGCTTCCCTACGACTTAGCCACCCCCTGCCCTAGGGACTGAAAAAGGAGAAAAGCCAAAAAAATGTTGATTCTTATAGCTAAAACCAAATGTGTCACCTCAGTAACAAATTGGCCTGCCTGCCTGGCAGAAATTGCTCCGTTAAAATATATATATCCGTATTATTCTTTTTGAGTTGCCTTTCCCAAATCTGTTCAAGAATGGGGAAGTTTTCAAGTCCCCGTAGACAGCAAGTCTTTCTGCTCCTTTCTCAGCACCTAGCAAGGTAATTATCTGCCAGGAGCCCCAGGCTGTGCCACGACTGGTTACACTGCTAATTAGCAGAAACAAACCAGTCCCCCGGGGCACCCCAGGTCCATCCCCATCCCTCTCTGCCTTCCTCCTCCTCCTCCTCCTCGCCCTGGGGGGCACATCAGAGCATCTTGCGTTTAGCACCGGGCTTTAGTCCTCCCCTGGGTGCCAGAGGTACTCTTGCTCACCCAAGGGATGTGGGATGGAAGGACCAAGAGGATGCTCTTTGCCATGAGGCTACCAGGCAGATGAGGACACCCACTACTTCTGCTGGTACTAAGAGATTTACAGAGTGCGTGTTTCAGCCTCTTCTGGAGGGATACTTAGGAAGTTGAGGCTTCCCAAGAAGTCTTCTCTTCCCAAAATGAAAGCAAAAAAGCTCTGATCTTGGAGGCATTTAAATCTCCCCCCTTGGACTTCTCTAGTTTTCACTCCTCACAAGTTTCCCTGTCTCCTCAGCAGGCAGAAGTCACATTTAAAGAAGCATCAGCTTTGCCAGGAGAAGGGCAGAGCGTGAACTGCCCGCTGCCAGAGCGAGTGTCTGCCGAGCGGCACAGAAGGCAGGAGCGGCACGGGAGCGGCAGGAGGAGCACGGGAGGCAGCCACGGGAGACAGGAGCAGCCACGGGAGGCAGCCACGGGGAGCGCTGGGAAGATGCCCCTCGTGCACGTGATGCGTCGGGAGGAGCATCCCCCAGTGCCTGGCCCAGCGAGATGGGAGGGAGCCGTCAGAGCCCAGCCACCCTAGCAGGATGGCTTCAGGCTGCCAGGATGCCACGCCATCGTCCTCCTCGCCAGCAGCGCCAACGGGAGCTCGATGGAACGTGCCGATGGGTGCGCTCCCCACCCTTGGATCGCGCAGCGCACACCGGATCGCTGACCTGAGCAACGCGGACGGCAGCTTGGGCTCTCCAGATTTACACTTATGCCTCCCTGACGCTTCAGTGCAGGATGTCCGAGGCCCCTCGCCACCAGGACCAGGGACCTTGGATCCCAAGGGAGCAGCAACAGCAAGAACTGGGGCTGTTCTCAGCACGTAAGCTGGTCACCCAGCACCGAAACCTCCCAACCTTCACAGCCTGAAGCTACTTATCCAAAGCTATACCAGGACTCAGAAAGGAACTCCAGATCATCACTCCAGGGGATCCAAGACTCTGCTGGACCATATACACAGGTTGTCCTCCATCCCCCAGAGGTTCCCTGCTCGGGCTGGATCCCACCCTGCCCCAGGGAGCCCCGGGTAGGGCTGAAATAGCCCTCAGCCAGTCAGGGCAAGCCCAGAGCTTGTATGTTCCCAACGTCAATCCCTGCCCACTGCCTGCTTGTTTCAGCTTCCCCAGGAGATGCAGAAGGGGATGAAGCTGGTCCTGCATACCAGGGCTGCCCCACAGAAAGAAATCAGTGGGGCATCTCCTGCTGTTAATGGGCAGGATCCCAGGCAGCCCCTGGAAACACCAAAGGTGGGATGAGCACAGGACTCATTCCCAACACCATAAGGAAGACAGGACTACTCCCCCCCACTAACCTCCCTCTTAGTGCAAGGCTCTGGGGCCCCCAAATGTGTGGAGCTCCTCAAAGGCTGCACCACCCCAGATGGACAGGAGGAACAGGCACTCAGCCGGGCACCGTTCCTGGCTAACTCAAGCTCCTCTTCCCATTCCCCCCACTCAACCAAGAGCGAGACCAGCTTGCAAGCCAGCGCCCGCTGCTCCACGCTCACCTGTGCTCTGCCCCTCCGGAGAGCGGCTTGGAGCTGCTCAGCCTTTGCAACAAACTCCCTTCCGCAGCAAGACATCAGCCTTTGGGTGCTGCCTGCCCCTTCCACGCGCTGGCTGCTCTGCCTGCCTTGGGGATTTTTTTCCTTTTTTCCCTTCCACCCCGTAGCGTTTTGAACGTGCAGATGCCCCAGCTTCTTAAAATTCAGCCTGGGGGCGTGGGAAGTGTTTTGGAACATGCCCAAGCTGTCTGCTCCGTGCGTGCGCGCTGCTAAAAACGATCCACCTACTGCCCCCATCTCCTGCACCGCTTGTCAGCGCCGCCGTGCCTTTCCAAAGATAAGCAAGCTTACACATGCAGCCCGGGAGCAAAGCCCTGGGAGCAATCCCCTCGGGGCAGGGGGGGAACTTCTCAGGCACCAGGCAAACTTTCCGTGTAGCAGTGGACAAGGAGCAGGGTGCCAGGTCTAGTGGAAGGTGTCCCTGCCCATGCTAGGGGGGTGAAATGAGATGATCTTCGATCCCCTTCCAACACAAAGCATTCCATGATTCTATGATGGAACAAGGCCCTTGAGCCAGCACTACCTCCATCCCCTCCACATCACAGCGAGGATGAAGCACCACTGCTGGCACAGAGAGAACACATGAAAAAAAACCAATTTACTTGCTCTTGAAGGATGCAGCAGCAGAGGAACACCTCATTACCATGGAGGCAATGTCATGGGCTGCACTATGAACACGTGCCCAGGACGCCCAGCTCGGCAGCCCTGCCCGACAGCTGAGCATCCGCGTGGTAGCACGGTCCAAGGGAGCGTAACACATCTCCTCCCCAGCAATTCTCAAGGGCTCCACCAACGAGCAACCGAGCCACAGAGATTTGACAAATTAACCTGTAAAACACTGCTGGCAAGGCCCAGCTTGTCTGAGACACCAGCAGGCAGCTCTCAGTGGGGCATCCAACCAAGGTAACGGAGCAAGGCCAACGCACACCAATTCAGAGCCTGGCTCCAGCCACCACCATGTCGAAAAAAAAAAAAAAAAAGGGTATAGAAACCACTGAGGTTGGGATTTGGTCAGGAGAGATGGGCTGAGCCCTCCTGCCCCATGCTCAGTGCACAATGAAGGCACTAGGTCCTCAAGATAAATGGACAGCAAGGCCAGCTCCAGCCCAACAGCCTGGCTCTGGATTCAAACACAAGCTGCTCAAAATCAGTGACAAGGTTGCTTTTCCTTTTGCTTTTTAAATCCCTCTGGCAATCTGGCCTTCAAGTGCTCATCGGTCCATTCAGGGCTGTCTTCCCCCCCACCACATCACTGCTCTACAAATTTGAGTGAAATTGATATTTTCCTATCGGAAACATGAAATTTCAAACACACAGAACATTGGATTTGAAAGCTGACTTTTGTTGGGAAGGTGCCTGTCTCTTTGTTCACAAAAGGGCTCATTTTTCCTGGAAAAGGGCCCAGATTTTGAGTGAAAGATCAATAACATGCAGAAAACGGGGCCTTTTATTTAATTTTGCCATGATACCAGAAATAAAAGAAAGACTCCAATGCTGAGACTGAATGACTTCAAAATATTTTGCATTTGTTTACCCCAGTGCGACACTGGAGCACCTATTCAGAGGAACTGAGTGGGAAGGATGCAGCCTTTGGGGCTCCCCTAGAGCATCCCTTTATCCCCTGCTGGTTCCCCACTGGGGACAGCATCCCTGGCACCGCTCCAGTCCAACTCGAGTCCTTTTCTGGGGGTTATAGCAGGGATTTCACTGCTGCTTCCTCTACCCTGCCTTGTCCAAGGAGCTCTCCCACCAAAATGTTCAAGGATGACCTTCAGCCTACACTAATTATGAGGAAGGGTGAATCAAACTTAAATTGCAATTGCAGCCAGGGTGGGGGGAAGAAAGGAAAAAAAAAAACCTACACCATGAAGACACAGCATTGAAGATGCCGTGTAACAGTCATGACATGCTGCATCCTCCCCATCCATATGGGGGAAAACTAACACTTTGGCAAATTTATGAGGATGTGTGAAAGTGATTATATTCCTGAAAATATCTCAAGTGGAACGGCCTACCTGGCATATTTTGTTAGTCATGAAACACGCTCCCTCCACCGACTGTAGTTTGTGGCTTTCCATCTGCTTAAATACTTTAAATACTGAAACTTTCTCCTTTTTTTTTTTTTTTTCCCCCTGAGCTGAAATAGCACGCCAGCAGCAGAGTGCTGACTCAGGGGCGAGGGACGAGGACATGCTCATCACCAGCAGAGGGATGCAGAAGGTGCCGTGCCACAAGGGCAGGAGAGCAGGGGATTCAGCATGTGGGCGGTAAGTCCTGCCCCTGGCTAAGAAATGCAAGAGGTCAGTTAATTAATTAGCTGAATTAATTGAATTAGTGTCTAGCAAGGGAGCACCAAGCGCAAATCAAAAGAATATTATTTTGGGTCAAGTGTGGATGTGAAAGGGAAAAGGTTAAAGGAAAGAAATGGCACTGGTTTGCCACGGCACTGGTTGGCTGTCTTAATTTCATATGGCCAGGAAAAATAGGCAACAGTTGTAAAGGTTACAGGTCACTGCTGCCAAGCCCAGATTTTAGCAAGCTGGGGTTTAAGGGCACTTGTTCCAGGGCAGTCAACACCCTGATCCCCCCCAGTTCCTACTTTCATGGGGAGTGATGCCCCTTTTGTCCTGGGAGAACTGGGAAATAGGCTCCAAGGCATCAAGGGGATCCAGGGCTGCTTCTCTCCTGCCTTCTCCTGCTCTTTAGTTGAGAGTTTCTATTTTTAAGCCCTGGCTGGAGTTTCTCTGGCCACGGTGGTTGGAAGTGGGGTGGGCATGCACAGGAATGCACCCAGAGCTCAGCACTGGTGCAAAGAAAACCCAGCCAGGACTCCCAGTGTCAAAAGAGATGGCCAAGGGGCAGCCACAGCAGCAGAGAAACAACCCCCAAAACATTTAGGTGCAAGTCCATTCCCACCAGGGAGGTGCCCTTAGATGTGCTTGAGGGTAGTGAGGCTTTGGCACAGGTTGCCCAGAGAAGCTGTGGCTGCCCCTGGATCCCTGGAAGTGTCCAAGGCCAGGCTGGACGGGGCTTGGAGCGCCCTGGGACAGTGGAAGGTGTCTCTGCCCATGGCAGAGGGTGGAACTGGATGAGCTTTGAGGTCCCTTCCAACCCAAACTGATTCTATGATTCTATTATTGTGTACCCTGGGAAAACTTGGAATACCAACACTATGATTTATCCACAAAGGGATCATTTTGAGTCATCGAAGCAGTTATCTACTTGTTTCATGAGGCAATGGCAATTGTGGCCCTCAAAGCAACAGTGAACAGCACTCACAGTGTAACTACAGTGCAGCCTCTCTTTGCCTGGTTATGGAGAATAATCAAAGTACGGGAGCATCTCGGCCGAATCACCTCCTCCCCGGGGCGTGCAGGCTGTGCAAGAGAAACCCCAGCTACAGATACACATAAACTGGAGCAGAGACCAGTGGAATATGATGAACATTCTCCCAAATGGCAGTGCAAAGCTGAATATTAGGTGATTTGTGGCAGATTTCCTCCGAGAGAAAATCTCTCCTACCATGGTGGTAAGGTTTTCACAGCTCATTTGGCTTTTCATTTGCTGAACGGCTTTGTGCTGTTCTCCCTTGCAGGACAAGGCCTCATCATTTGTGTTTTCTAACTGTTGTTTTGTTGGGGTTTTTTTTCTAGGAGAAAACCATCTCTCCTCCTGCTCTCTGTGAGCCTAATTCTGCATCTCCAGCTGACGTTCAAGATTTTGGAGTTACTCTCACTTTTCAGGGGGATAAATCACCTTGGAGGAGGGCAGGGATTTTTTTCAAGGTCCAATACCTGGAGAAGGAGTTTTTCCTTCCAAAGGCAGATAGTCCCTGAGAGAAATAATCCCATGGGAAATAATCCAGTACAGAGAGGGTTTATTGCATCTTTTCACAGGCTCTTTCTTACTGACAATTGATGAGTTCATAGGTACCAATATCCATTAGAGGGTATATTTTATTTCTTGTTAGAAAATAAAAAGGCAGAGTCTGAGAAGAGTAAAACCAGCCACAGAGACTGAAGACTGACAGGAGCTGCCTGGCAGACAGTGAGTGAAAATGCTCTGACAAGATGAAATGTTTTTTCTTTCATTGAAATCACTCCCTTTCCGAATGACTAATACACAGCTATCGCACCATGGATATTTCCAGAGTGATGAGATGTTTTTAAAATATCTCACTGTGCCTCAAAATATCTCACTCTGGCTCAATAGATCATCCAAAACACCACCCACGGAAATCATAAATAAATAGATACTACAGTGCTGTAAAAGAGCAGACTGGCCAGGGCCAGGGCAGCATCCTTCATCGACGAGCTCAGTGAGGCCACTGAGCCCCTCCCCTCGGCACGTGGCTCCTAAAGCTAGGCTTTGTGCAGATGGAGACACTGAGCCCTTGCAAATGGAGCTGGGCACCTCCTACTCTCCCAGCACCTCCACAAAGCTGTCCTGTACAGCTCCTTGATGACACAGATCTCTCTTTGAAGGAGCAAACTCGATATAAGAGGTACAGCAGGCTCCATGGTCCACTCAACCGCCCACACTCAACAGCACAGCGGCCACCAAGAAGGCAGGTGACATTCTCTGGCCCATGGGCCATCCCTGGGAATCCATGTGCCCCCTTGGGGACCCCCACTGCCTACACAACAGCTTCAAACCTCAAATTGCAGCAACCAGAACCACTCCATCCTACTCCCTGCCCCGAAACACATCACTCTTGTTGGGAAAGGGACACCCACACCCTGGGAACAGCTGGCGTTGGGTGACACTGGAGGGGGTGACTGCCAGCCCAGCAGCCTCCACATCCCCTCGCCCCAGGCTGCAGGGACCAGCCCAGCACAGCACCCACTGCAGAGCCAGGAAGCTCCTGCTCTCCTGACAAAGCCTCTGAGGGATTGCAAGCTCTGAATGGCTGCAAAGCCATCCCCAGGCAGCTGATTTTTCACACGTTTGGATGTACTTGCTCCAGGCTTGGAGAGGAAAAAAACCAGCAAAATGGCAAAAAGAAATCCCGAAGCAGGGCTGACTTGCCTTGCCACGTGTTCCAACCATTCTGTGTGCAGAGAGGGCTCGTGCCAGACCCCTGTGCCATCATCCTCCCTGAAGGGAAGAGACCAGAGTCCCATTCCAGGCTTGGATCTCGGTACAAGGACAACAAGCTCAAGCAAAACTCCCAGAGAGCTGGAGTCCAGACATATTTTTGAAAGCTCCCTGGATCCTGGTGCACACAGCTTAGATCCAACCCAAGGAGAGCTATGACTCCCAAAACCTCATCCCAGCCCAGCCCCAGTTCACTCTGCAGGAGCTGAGTGTGCTTGTTCTCTTCCCCAGTAATCAGGCATCACTCATTTCTTTGCTGATTGAAAGCAAAGAGAGCAAATCGTTTTGAGGAACTGAAAATGTGATCCTTTCCTTATCTCAGCAAGATAAAGAAAATGGTTCAGATCACCCAGGCTGTGCTGTTCCTAAGTTGTTTCCTCTTTAGTGGCATTTACTGAAGTACATTTTGAAACTTTGGGAGATGAAGCAGCTTTTCAGGAGTCAGAATATATCCTTTGGAAACCACAGACAGTCTGATACTTGTTGTCCTCTATTCAAAAGGGCTGTACCTACTTGTCTAGCACAACAGGAGTTGGTTCAAGGTTCAAGGAAGGAAAACACCTTGCCACCAAAATTCAATCCTGTTGCTGAGGTACATGGGGAACCCAGCAGCAATGGGCCATTGACACCCAACCTTCACAGAGCTCCGCCAGCCCCAGTCCTTCCTGTCAACCTCTGCTTGGTTTTTCCCTAAATTTCCCCCTCTTCCCACTGGGAACAGGCAGCACTGCGAGGCTGCAGAGAGGTGACAGAGATGCTGCAAAGGCAGGAGCGAGAAAGACAAGGCCCTGCATTTCCAATGAAGATAGCTCCAACATCTGTCCTCAGCCACAAATGTATTCACCCGCACAGACACACTCATCAGATGAGGCTCTAAAATATTTACTGCCCAAATATCAATCCTCATAAAGCGAGGCAGCCATTTGGGCTCGGGGAGGGGGAAGGAGCTGGGGCGGGTTGTCAATAATGTCATAACCATGGGCAATTTTATGTATCTCTGGAAATGGCCAAGGAACACGCAGCTTGACAGATGTGCAAACGGGTAATGCAGGCTCCCTAGTTATGAGCATGAGGATGTCAAGAGGAATAGATGAGCAGTAATTCAAAGTATATTGGGCTTAGAGAAGTACATGGGCATCGTAACGAATGCGGGATGGGCCCTGCAGTGGAGGGAGGGCTGAAGGAGGATGAGGAGGGAGTGGGATGCTGGCCAGAGAACGCAGCCCCTGTGGTGCTGGAGAGTGAAGGGACAGGGGACCAGGCTGGGCACCTGGTGGGCAGAGTCACGCTGCCATGGGGTGTCACTGCACCGAGGGGTGTGTCAGCCTGTCTGCTGCTGCCGGAGCCTGGACCAACCTCCAGCCTTCTTCTTCCTCTACACACACCTCTCCCAAGTGTGCCACCTTTCCTTTCCCCTGCTGTGAAACTCAAAGTTTTAGCCAAATACCTATATTTTCCACCGAGAAGAGTCAAGAAAAACCTCACCAAGGAACCAAATTAGGTTTCAAATTGAGTCTCAGCAGAACTACAGCTTTTATTTTTTGCCTTCATCGCCAAACTAGAAAACAAACCCGACGCCGCAGCAAGGGCTGCCGCCGCCCCCGGCACCGCCTGCGAGGCGCAGGCACTGCTCACACCTCTGACTGTGCCTCTCCCGGCATTTCCCCATCCCACCTCGGCGGGCTTTAAAAAGCAGCATCACACAGACGCACTCCACTCCCCCGGCCGCACGCTCCCGCCCCAGAGCCACGAATCCCAGCCGCACGACGGCCACGGGGGCTGGCCGGCTTCCAGCGTGAGGGGCTGGAAAGAAAGGAAGACCAATTTAAGTAGGGATGGGATGCCGTGACACTCTTCTGCTCAGGTGTTTGGTTTTCCGGAGGAGGGGGGCAGCACGGTGCAAAGAGGACCATTAGCCGGTCTCAACTGACCTCACTTGGCCAGCCCAGAACAGCGGACATCTCAGCTCCACTCATTTTTCCGTAAGATTCGCCTCCTTCAGCACTTCTGGCAGTGAAATTTCCACTCTCCCACGTCCTCCGATGCTCTTTGTAGGGACACAGTCATTGGCTGCAGCGGTGGAGCCACGCACACCCTTCCTCCCTCTCAGCTCCTGCAGAGAAGTTCATCGTTTTTCCACACCCTGGTGCTTTCGGAGCTGGGGGGAATTACTCATGAAGGCAAGCAGGCACCCCACACATCAGCAATCACCATAAAGGTAGTTTTTTCCTGTGGAAAAATCCATGAATCACTGTAAAAGTCAGTCTGGCTCAAACCAAGCCACACTACTCACCATTGTTTATGAAAAAGAATTAATCACCGATCTTTTTCCTGGCCGATTTTATGAAGTATGACTTATCCCAACCATTCACTACAAAGTTGTTACAACATCCAGCTGCAAACATCCTCTGCGTGTGCTCTGGGAGCCTTCCCCGTGGCTCACAGAGTGACAGGCAGTTCTGTTGGGTGAAACGACCAATGACTGAAAAAGCTCAATTGAAGGAACATTTCCTACAAGTCTCAGACTGCAGATACACTTCTGGCACTGGCTGTTCCTGCAAAGATGTTGCTCAGTGAAAAATCCCACTGGAGCCGAGGAGTCCTAGGGTGTTGCAGCCCTGGGCAAGGGGTGACACCAGGAGGAGGCAGGGGCACAGGCAGAGTAGGAGCTGACACACAGCACAGGTCCACTGCCTTCCATAAAAAACACTCTCTGCCACCATCCCAACCAACCCACACGCAGGCAGGTGCCAGGAAGGGGAGGCAGGGGCTGGCATCGCTCTGCATGGGCACAGCAGCTCTGACCCAGCGAGACAACCAAGCGGTAACAAATCCATAATGAAAAAAAAATATCTCTTTCTTTCCAAAAAAATGACCTTGTTATAATTTCTTGCTCCTGGCAGCACCCTGCTGTGCACAAGAGCTCGGCCATGACATGGTGTAAGAGCAGGAAACTTCAATGCCTACGGTTGCGAGAGCAGAAAAGTGAGATAATTGCACTTCTTACAGCAGCAGTAACTTATCTTGGGGAAACTTTCCCTGCTAATGAGGCCATTCTATTCAGACATTCAGCAAGAGTTGAGAGGGCTGCTGCTGCTGCCAGCCCATGGTGGGGGCAGGCAAGGGTGGGAAAAGCAGCCCAGAAAACCACCACCATGGTCCCAACCTCATCACTTCGCAGCTTACTGGAGCTCAGTTTTCCAGTGCTACCACTGTACCAGTGAGCTGGCTAATTTATTTCTCCTCAAAAACAAACAAACAAAATCCCACCACATCAGCTATTGACTCCTCTGCCTCCTCTTGCCTTTGGCTACGTGCTGGTTTCAAGGCATCTCCTGGTACAGCCGCACCTGCCACCCAATCCCAGGCCTCTGCAAAGGATTTTCTTTCTGCATCGGTGCCCACACCCGTACAGGTCCCGGGGAGCCCGTGGCTGGCACTGCCAGGGGCAGCTGGGGACAAGCCTCTGTGTTGATGAGTGCCAGCTGCTGAGCAGGATGCCTGGGCAGCAGCAGCTGGAGGCAGAGGTAGCGATTTGTGTGCTCACCTGGAAAGGCAGACATCCTCCCATCCCTTGCAGAGCTGCTGAGAAACCAGCTCCTGGCTTTATTTCCTAGGAGTTTAACATCACCATAGTCCAGCTACTAGGAGAGGATGCAAAATCCTCTCTCCCTTGGGTCCAGACAACCCTATAGCAGGGGCAGAGGTGAGGCAGCTCTGCAGAAGAGCCAGCTTCCAGGAAAAATGCTTGGAAGGTGGCAGCTGCAGCCAGATGAGAGTGCATCTCCTGTTTTGAAGGGAGCCACAGGACAGTGCCTGCAGTGTGGCTCTGCTTTGGCACATCCCAGGCTGAGCTGCCAGCGCCAGCCTCGCTCCTCATTGGCATGCCGTGCACATGCCAGTGTGGCATGGAGCCCCAGTGCTCTTCCTGCAATCTGTGGGCCCAAGCAGCAGCACCAGCAAGGCTTGGAGAAGTAGAGCAAGATTGGAGGAGAGGAGGGAGGGAGGCCCAAAGACAGAGCTGAGCACAGCACCTCAGCTTAGGCTGCAAAGCCAAGGCTGGCAGTGTTGCTCCAGTTACCTGCATGACCTTGAGAGCCCTGCACAAGCTGCAGGGAGGAAAAGGAAAGCCTCCAGCAGCAGCTCTGTGTGCTGATAGGGACAGGGGAAGTCAGGCAGGGGACAGAGGGGTGGGTGCCATTTGGGATATGCCACCCCAGCAACAGAGCACACCAGATGGACCAGGCTGCTTTTACCTCTGTCTCAGCCCCAAAAAGGCAGCTCACAATCCCCACACCTGCTTTGAACAGCATTTTGTGGGTCTTCAGTTTGTTCCCATGGGAGCACATGCATAGGAAGAGGTGAACACCTCATGTCACTCCTCTGGGACCCAGCACAGGGCAGCAGGAGGGGGAGTAGGCTCTGCCTGTGCTCCCTAGAGGAAAGGGCAGCCAGCCCCACTCTGCCAGGCAGGAGATGCTGCCAGCACACAGGCAGGCCCCTGAGATCCCAGCGTGTGTATCTTGAGAGCTCAGAATAAATATTTAAAGGTGGAGGGGAAAAAAAACCTGCTTGTCTCTGCGAGCAAGTTCTCTGTCTTTGCTCTGGGATTTGAGACAGAAAAATGACAAAGGAGACACAGGTTTCAGCAAATCATGGGCACATCAGAAGCGATGGCTTTCAGATGCCAGCTTTGCTGCAAGACAAATTCTCTCCTGGCTGGACGTCTGACAACCCCCTGACAGCCCTCAGGGACTGCAGGTCTGCATTCCCTCAGGCACACAGGGCTGCAGTGAGGCCACTTGCTTACACCTCTCCACTCCAGCCAGGGGTGGGAGCCAGGGTGTTCCCCAAATCCCTTTCCAAGCCAGTAAGAGCTGGTCCTGAGCCGTAGGGATACACGGCCCCTCCTTGCGCTGTCCTGTGAGTGTGTACAAGGGGATGGGCTCTGCATCACAGTGTTGGACAAATGTTCCCAAATCCCTGTCCACACAGCAGAGTTCTGCCAGAGGAGCAAACCATAGCTCAGGATGAAGGATGGCTGGGGGGAAGGATGGGAGGTGACAGCTCTGCTCAGCTCCCCACAGCCCCGTGCTGGGCCATCGCTCAGAGGCAGTGGCCAGAGCAGCCACAGAGAACGGGATGTTCTGTATCACAAGGCTGTCCTTATGATGCTTTTATTTCCAGAGAGAGCTCATTAGCTCTGGTTGTGCAGGAGTTCAGGTTTTTCTTCCTGCCTGTTACCAAGAGCTGGAAAACTCCACTGAATAACATCTCTGAGCACGGGTGGAACAAAGACAGGGGCATGGCAGGGAGAGGAGCAACTAAACCAGAGATAATCAAAGCAACATGCTGCAGCCTCACATCACTTACAGTCTCCATCTCCTTTGGATTTCCCAGCTGGAGTGGACTCTGCTTCCTCAGCCCTGCTCACCGTAGCACCAGGGCTGCAGGGCTTGGCTCTGCGCTGCTCCAAGTGGGAAGAAGATGCAGAGGAGTGCTTCAGATGGCAGGGAACTGGGCTCAAAGCAGCCCACTGGATCAGATGGGATGCCAGCAGCTAAAGGGACTTGTGAATGCACTAGGCAAGGAGGAAGGCTCTGTCTCTGGCACTGTCACAGGAGGGGTTTAACACAGGCACATCCTACCCAGGGATGCTCCAGCTGTGATGCCTTGCTGGGATCAGTCTGGAGCAGCCACCTCCTTACCAGGCCCTGACGCTCCTCTCCCATCACCACACGGTTCAGCACACGCTGCAGGAGATGCAGCCGAGAAATCACGTGCCAACAGCAGGAGATAAGCCACCTTACCAGATATCATCACAAGCCCCATTATCTCCTTAACCCTTATGCATTCACTTATCCACCCCAGATCTATTCCTCCTTATCTAAATTCTCCTCCTGTTCTTTCCCGTCTCTCACCACGGTCGGTCTCGGAGCATCGTGGCCTCTCCAGAAGCGAGGGAGGCAGCGGGAGAGCCCGATGCCCCGGGCAGCCACTCACCACAGCTAATGGGATAGGCTCTGATTGACTGGGCCCAGCGATTTAAAGTTAATAAAATGTTAAAAGCAGCCCTATAAATCACCCATGCAGGAAGTGACCTGGACAGGAGGCCTAACGAGTTAGCAGAGGTTTTATTTAAAAGCCATTTGTCTGAGAAGTGCAATACAAAGAGTCAAATAACTCTTAGGAAAACAGCAGTGATGGAGATACTGGGAGGATTAGAGTTGGCTGGATATTTACAGCCTGAGGATGTCAGTCTTCCTAGTGCTAACTGGCCCCTGCTTCCCAGCTGGAGCATCCCAGCTGATCCCAGCTCCAGGTAGGGAACTCCCAAAGTGAACAAGGACAAGCCAGATCACAGCTCTGACTCCTATTTTTAGCTCTCTGTGTCCACTGTGGTCTTCTCACAGAGCTCTCAAAACAGGAATCTCATGCCTATGTCCATCCTGTGATAAGCTGCTGGCATCCTCATCTTCCTCCAGGCCGCAGCGCCCCTGCCCTGGGGATCACACATGCAGAAGCTGCCATTCTCATATGCTACTGCACACAGCTGGCATCTCTGTTTGCATGGAGAAGCCTGAAAACAAGAGGCCCCAAAAATCTCAAATCCCAAAACCACCCCAGAAATGAGGTTTGTGGTTTCTAATCCTGATTCCACACTGATTTTGCACCCATCAGGAGGGCAGCTGGGCCACATCAGTCTCAGCCCCTGCTCACTCACCCACAAGCTGAGCTCTACGTTTTTGACATTGAAGATACCCCACTGCCAAGTGCAAGGAGCAGACGAGGGTGTTTCCCTGGGACAGGGACTTGGCCCCCTCCCAAATGGCCTCCCCCAGCCATCCCTTACTCTCCCATCACAGGCTATTGGAAGCCTCCAATACCCCAAAAGCCTTTCAGAGTTGGGAGGAAAGGCGGCTCATGCTTGGGAAGCCTCCAGAGCATCGTTAAGAGGCAAATTATAGACAATTATCCTCAGAAGTACATCAGGGAAACAGAGGCAGTCACAAGGCACCAGTCCCACCCAAGCCTGGCTCCCTTCAGCAGCAGAGTAGTTTCTAAAACTATGAGCAAATTCCAATGGGATACAGTCTGCAAGCAACAGGTTTCACCAGCAGCTGCCCTGCCTTCAAAATCATCTTTTAATTGCAAGAGAAGTTCTCATCCCCAAGCCAGCACAGGATGAGGGCGAGAGGACCAGGCAGGAGATGCAACGACACAAGAAACAACCCAATTTCACTTGAATTTGCCAAGTGAGGTTGGGCTGCCTTTGCTTTTCACAGACATCCTTACCTTGGGAGGGATGCGGGAGGCTAGGTGCAGGCACAGCCGGTTCTCCTGGCCAGCGATGAGCACCTTCCAGGGGAGCAGGGGAGCCTAAGAGTGGCGGGGGGCTGTGGCTGGGGGGCTGCTCCGGCGGCTCTGCAGGCGCTGAGGGCGGCTCATGGCTCCCGGGCACAGGGGGCTGTGGGTGGGAAGGCACACAAGGTGTCAGTCTGGACAGATGCAGCCTCAAGCACACACCAAGCAAACCCAACTCCACAGAAAGGCTGACTTGAAAGTTAGGAAGATGAAGAAATTAATATATGGATATTTTTTTTATTGCTCTTATTTTCCTTCCTCCCCATCATCAAGGAGAGGAAACCAGTGGGATGTGCTTAGATCTGGACACCAAGCAGGTGTGGATACCTGAAGAGGTCCAGCACCCCCTGAGGGGCTCCTGCCAGGCACAGGGTGATTCTTGGGAGCAGTTTCCCAGAGGATGTTATATGCTTCCAGCACCACTGGTTGGGAAGGAGAGAAGGCACAGGTTCACCTGGGCAAGCAGCCCCTGGCCCATGCTGATGCACATAACCATGACCATGCAAGGGAAGGTCTCCCCAGCTCAAGAGGCCCAGCCAGGGGTCTCACAATATACAAGGAGCTCTCTCCATTGCTCACAAGTCAAGGGGTTCCACTGGCACCTCAGAAATGCTAAGAGAAAGTAGGTCCTTGACCCGCTGATCTGTGATCACTCCTCCCAAATTCAAAACTGAAAGGGAAGCAAGACCCTTTGCTGATGGAGGTGGTACATCCACCCATCCTCTAACCATCTTCACCTTCACATGCAGCACTCTCCTCTCCAGCAAGAATTTGATTAAATACACTTATTTAGTGATGAGGTCCCCAAGGCAGAATTCATATCCTCTTTTTGTGTTACAAACAGTTTTGAGGAGTCAGTGTTTAACAAAATAATAATGTGACGGCACCTTGAAAAATAGACCGCCCTGTCTTAAAAAAGGGGCCACATCTCCCAATTACTCTAAAGGGCACTGCTTCAGACCTCGCTGAAAAAATGGCATTTAGGCACAGCCACCTTTTAATGGCAATGATGTGATCCTGCTACAGCTGCAGTCACAGAATTATTAGGGTAAAAAGGGACCTCTGGAAATCATCTAACCCAAGCCCCCAAATTAAAACAGACCCTTAAAAATTATTAAAAGCACTATTACACATCTCCCAAACGATGGTATTACTGAAAATACGATAAAATAACCCTCCACCTCACCACGACAGAGGTGAACAACACCAGGGTGGGGGTTGGGCACAATGGAGTGGAGCTCTCTGAGCCCACATGCTCACACCATCCCCCACAACCCCAGCGGGACCAGGCCCAAACTTTGGGCTTGGAGGGCCAAACCCATCCACCGGTGACAAAGTCCTCCCAAAGGCCTCCCCACGGGGACCCTTCCCACGGCCACCCCGCACCCTGCGGAGGGGGAAACTGGGTGTGAGGGTGCTCAGCCGTTCCCCTCGTCCTGCAGCCCGTGGGAGCCGTGCTGACGCGCGGTGTCGCGGTGTCCTGGTGCCCACGGGCTGGCCCTCACACCCACGTGCACCATCCAACACGGCAGCCAAGTGTATCCCATCTCCACCTGTCTCCATGCTGCACAGCATGAAGGGACAGGAGCGGTGGAAGCAAGTTAAAAAATACCTCTTAGCTCAGGTATTTTTTAGCAGCCGTCCCCTCCCTGAGGTCTGCATTCCTACCCCAAGCTGCCAGCTAAGCTCAGCCTCCCTCTGTCATGAGAAATATTCACAAGGTTTGCGGTGGAGGCTGGCAAATATTTGCCAAGGATTCTTCCAAATCTCCAAGCCCGCCATGAGCTCGCTGCAAATTTGTTTGCTGATTGTGGTCCTTGTGCTAATTTGCAAATGGAGAGCAAAGAAAAAGGCGGCTGTACCGTGTAGGGGAAGGCGAGCAAGCAGGATCCTATTCCACGGGGAAGGCAACCCCACCGACCCTAACGAGGGCTGATTAATTGACACCTGCAGCACTGGTGTAACACCCATCTCCTGATGCTGATTGTGGCTAGGGAAGTGATCCCTCAGCACAGGCAGCACCAGGGAATGGGAGGAGGATGATGGATGGCAACAGCAGCACCTGCAGGGTGTAAGGCAGTGATAGCACCAGTCTGACCTCTCTGTGTGGCAAGTTGCAAAGAGATGCTGGGAAAGCATCTTCTCCCCTTCCCTGCTCCCTCCCCAAAGCAATTCCAATCTGAGTTTCTCCTGTGGCTTCTCCTCTGATTTTGGCACCTCACCAAGTTCCAGCCCAGGCCAAGCACATTGCTAATTAGCTGCACTAATTAATCACAGTTTCCATTGTTTATTCTTTTGTTCTCTCACAAACACCCGTGCTGCCTGGTGTGGTGAGCTGGCATGGCATTCATGGAGCACCAGCACAGCTGGTGCAGCTGACCCCAGGTAACGCAGGTCACTGGCTGCTGAGCTCCCAGCTGGAGACCAGAACAGAACCCATCCCTGGTCCTGCTGGGAAGTGAGTTAAAAGCCAAAGCCATCAATTCTGGCCTGAAGCAGCACAAGATTCACAACTCCCCTCACTCCATCAGCCTGGAATTGCTCATGCCAGCACAGCTCACACCATATTTCTGAAACTTCCAGCAGGCCAAGAGCTGCTGGTGGGTTATTCAGCCCATTCCCTCTCTGGGAACTGGGATTTACTGTGCCTGAAGCATGCCCAGTGGTCAAGTCTGGCCTCCAACATCAAAGCAAAGCCAATTTTACAGCCTCCCTTGGCTTTCTGAGGCTGCTGCCACCACTGTTGGGGCACAGAGAGAGCTGCAGTTCACTTGCCACCATCCTTGGTCCCTCCTGCAGCCATCAGTGCCACGTTCTTCCTCTCTCCAGCCACAGGGATGGCTGGCTAGCTGTCAGTCCAACAGATTCCCCCCCCCCCCCCCNAGAGAGACACCCCACACTTGCTCCCAGGAGTGGGCACGGCAGCCAGAGCTGGCACAGAGCCCCAGCACAGAGGCAGCCATCCATCTGCCTCTCCCCCAGCTAATCCTGCCAAAATCCTGCCTTTGTGTTCCTCACATCCATCCACTGCCTGAGCACGAGGCACCCGCTGATCCCAAGCTAATCTCCAGAAAGCTCCCTCACCCAGGGGGTTCCCCTTCCCTGGGCAGCCCTGGTATCCCAGAGGCACAGGGGGACACAGGAGGGCATGCTGGCTGTGGCTCCTTGCCAGCACTGGCAGGATGTGCTGGGAATGAACCCAACAGCCATTCTGCTCGCTCCCTCTTGTCAGGGATTTTTTTTTTTAACCAGGTATTTTTTTGGGGAAAAAAAAGACACCAAGGGGAGAAAAAAAGAACTGTTAGTCCAAGGGAGCCTCTGTTGTTAAGTACAGAGAAATCCAAGTCTGAAGTCCAACAGAGGCCAAGGTTTCTGGGCTTTGACACAGCTGACAAGCTAAAGCACAATGAGAAAATAAGCACACAGAAACACAGAAATAGCCAGGCAGGATAAAGGATTTACTTCTCCTTTCACAGAAAACAAAAGAATAGGCTTAAACACTCCATTTAGGAGTGGTTAAAAAAAAAAAAAAAAGAGAAAGATAAAAACCAGATCTGCAGGAAGAATATTTGAGTACAGAATTACCAGGAGGTGAAGAAAAACCACATCCTGCCTGTCCTGGGAGCAGCAGGGCAGCAGCATCCTCAGGGACCCTCTCCCCTGATCCTGCAACATCTTGCAGTGAGCATACACACAAAACACCAGGTCTCACTCATCTCAGACCCACCCAGTCAGTTCCCTCCTGCCCTGGGTCAGAGCTTCCCACCAGAGCCCACATCCCAGCACAGTCAGCTGCCATGCCAACATCTGCATGGTCTCCTGTCTGGAGCATTTCTCCTGGGCTGATTCTGGCTGTAGGATTGCCCTCTTCACTCAAATCACTCTCCAGGGTCCACTTGCCCAGTGCCAACCACCCCAGCTAATGAGGCTGGGGCTCCCTGCCTTTCAGACAGGCTTTTCCATGATGGGAAGGCTCCAGGCTCTTGGCTGCCTTCCCTTTCATAAGGAAGTCATCCCAGAACACCTCTTGGGACCTCAGCTGAGGAGGCCTGATGGAAAGAGAGCTAGGGCTGGCAGGGGCTTTGGAAACAGCTTCCTCCCATCATCTCTCCAGGTCTGTCCTCATTGAAGAGGGAAGTTTCCAGTTCCCTCTAAGTTTCCTCTAACTTGTGATGAAAGAGAAACTCTTTGGAGAACAGACAGGAACCCAGTTTCCCTGATGAAAGTACCACAGTGGGACTTTTTGGGTTCCTTTTCTTTTGAGTAGTGCCAGCCAGAACAGAGCTTTGCAACCAGGCAGGCAGAAGGTCTTACCCTTTCCATGGCAGGAGACCAAGTCTCCCAGCTGGAGACCAGGACAGAACCCACCCCTGGTCCTGCCGGGAAGTGAGTTAAAAGCCAAAGCCATCAATTCTGGCCTGAAACAGCATGAGATTCACAAACCCACTCACTCCATCAGCCTGGAATTGCTCATGCCAGAGCAATCCAGACTGTCTGTCTGAAATTCCCAGGAGGCCAGGGGCTACTGGTGGGTCATTTAGTGCATTCCCCCTTTGGAAGCTGGGATTTACTGTGCCTAAAGCACACCCAATGGCTACGGTCAAGCCTGGCCTCCAACATCTCCAGCAAAGCCAATTCTACCACCTTCCTTGGCAGCTTACAAGCTGCTTAATTGCCCTGATAGTTATGCATTGAGGGTTTTTTTGTAAAAAGCAGCTGATTTCTCAGCAGCAACAAATACTTGGGAAAGCTTTCTCTCTGGCAAACTCTCTCTATTGTTCATCTCTTTCACATAAAATGTTCCTAATGAAGAGGGAAAGCATGATCTTGGCTTCTTTCAAAACAATCTGAAATATTATATTAAAAACATGCACTGAGTGTTGACATATTTAGTGCGTTGCTTTATAAAGCAAATTGCCCGAGCTCATTCAGAGCTTGACACCATTGAGACGACACAGATCTGCGTGACTGGGAGGGTACCACTGCAAGAAGTGCCGCTGTGGGGAGCTGTGGAGCCCCTTGGAGCAGCCAGCCAGCCTTGACTCCATCCTAGTGAGAAAGTGGAAGCCACCAGCATCATCCCCTAAGAGAGCGATGCACAAGCACCACTCAACACGTTAATGTTGAGTGTAAAATGTAAACCACAGCAGGTTTCAGACCATGAATCCTCCCCACCCAAAGCCTCAGCTCTTCATCCAGGCATCTCCAAATATCCAAGGTTGGGAGGACACAGTATGTACCATGCCAGGCTCTCACAGCGATGGGTCTGTGCTGTGGGAGCAAAGCTCAATGTCTCCCTCAACACACCAAGCCAAATCCCTTGGAAATAGGAAGCTGGTTGTTGTGTCCAGCCAGGTTTCTCTCCACACCTGGCATAGGCACAGTCCCTACAGAGCCCCCTCCTCTCCTGCAGCGTCTTTGAAGTGCTCCAGGCTCTGCTGCAACAGGATTTTTCAGACATTAAACTGATGCTCAGAAAACAAGCAGACATAGAGAAAGCTTTCATTACAAGGCTGGTTCATGTCCAAGAGCAGCTCAGGGGCTGGCTAAGATAGGCAGTGGTGCTTTAACAGCCTCTCACCAGAGGCCAGTGTGAGCTATGGCTCCCTGTGGACTCCCAGTCCACGCCAGCTCCACGCTCACTTTGCAGGAGCAGGGCAGGAGAAATGAGCAGGTTTTATGGCACATTGGCTCTCCTCCAGGGACCAAAAGCTTTGATGCTGACAAAGCCACTGCATCCTCTCCTGCTGAGAGGGTGCCCAGACAAGACATTTCTGGGTGCTTCTGGAGATGCTGCTGGCCTCAGGAGGGACATCTCAGGGTTGATGGCCAGCATGATCCCCATCTGCTGCAGGTGGTGGTCCTGGGGGGATCACATCTTCCCCTCCAAGCAGGAGATCAGCACCTTATGGGTCTGAGCACAGGGAAGGGAACACTGCAGCCATAGTGTGCGTGGAGCATGTTCAGGTTAGTTCACCTGTGACCAAACTCCATCTGCAGAGTGGGCAGCTGACACAAGGGCCTGGTTCCACGGGACAGGTTGGTGCAGAACCAAAGACAACTGCTGCCCCATGCCAGAGTGACACTAAATCCCCCCAAGCAAGGCACAGACCCTTGGAAGACCTGGTGTGCCTCAACCTCCTTTAACTCAAGACCCCAAGCCCTCCAGGAAGGTCCAGCAACCCCTCATGACTTCCACCCTCTCCAGCTCTCCTTGGGTTTATCAGCACCAGTGAGCGGACAGGCTCCCTGCAGCGAGATCCATTAAGCTCAAGGCATCACAACAGATCAGAGAGACCTGGGGCTCCTCCTCATTTATATTCCCCTCCAGCCACAGCCTTCAACATGGCTGAGGAAGGCAAGGCCTACAGAGAATGCCTAAAGATTATTTCTCTTGGATTCCAATTTATTTTCCATCATTAATGTCTTTGAAAGCCCAACACGTCCTGCGGACAGAAAGAGCATGTTAAATGTGCGCACGGTGGAGCTGCAAAACTGCGGTGAACACGTGCCTGGCACAAGTACCCATCCCACCAGGGAGACCAAGGCAAGGGCTTTGCTGCCAGCGAGCATCACCCTTGCTCAGCAGAAGCTGTGGTAGAAGCCACTTTCTCCCCCCACCCCCCTGAGAGGTCCCCACTGTGCACCACTCAAGCCTGGAAAAGCGAGAGCTTCATTCGGGAAAGCAGAGGTATGACAAGCCCCAGTGCTGAGCATTGCACAGTGGCAGAGAGAAGGCAGGGCTGGGCGAGAGTGACTTGCATGAAGGATGAGAGGAGCTGGAGTCTTCCGTAATGGAGAGAAAATTGCTTTCGCCAACTATCTGCAGTTTTAAAGCAATTACATTTGGGGGGAAGCCGAGAGCGTGTCTGAGCGCTACGCGCGTGGCAGGCGTGTTTTGAAATACAAGAACCAAGTCAGGAAAAATAGCAAAAGAAAATGCCATTTAAAAAAAAAATATTTGATGCAGTAGGCACTGAGGGGATAAAGTATTTATAACTCAGGGAGGGGACAGATACTGGAAGCAGCCAGACATCCCAGCGATGGGACAACTGAGAGGAGGCGGGGCAGCTTGCTTCTCCCGGTGGTCGCCTTCCCCCTGAGCATAGGAAATCCTCCTCGGGAAGCTCTGAAAACTCAGCAGCTGAGTGCATCCTGGTCCAGCAGAAATAATAGAGTTTGTTCTAATTAAAACACTGCTCACCCTCCACTTCATCTGCTCATGCAGTAGGGACAGTAACAAAAGTCACTGCAGCGATATCAGGGTCAGGTCTCCATGGGCTTAACACCCTCGGGAATGTGCTGCCCTCAGCCAAAACACGGAGCTGCCTTAATACTTCCCCTCACAGACCTGCAGGCTGACCCAAGACCCAGTAAGCACTCAGCAGCTACCAGTTAAAACCTTTTCAGGACCAGATCCAGACTGAGAGGCAACAGCTTGATTTGGCCAAGGATAAGAAGCTCCTTCAAGCTGTAAGAAACACTCCTGATCTTCCCTGCAAGCCGTCACCTTTCACCACCATCCTTCCCCTCTAATCTGCTGGAATTAGCAAGGACCCCAGGCCATAAGCACATCTCCTCTAATGACCAAGGTAGCAGGGCCCAAGCTGCCCTGATCCCCAGAGCTGCTGCACTGACTGCTGCCGGCACTGCTCAGATATCCAATTTATCAGGAGGATGCCCCTTTTGCTTTCTGGCCACGCGCCTTCCCCTTGTCTTTATCTGCTCTGGGGACAAGTGTGGGAAGCGGAGAAGTGGCATCCAGGGCTGCTGGTGACAGAGTCCCTTTTCAAAGGATGTTGTTCAGCTGTTATTACCAACTCTCGCCAAGTGGAATTGAGACATGAAGTAGATTTGTGCCCAAGATAATGGCGTTTATTAGACAAGCTATTGAGGAGAAAACAAAAGCTAACAGTGGAGAGCCACTAAAAGCAACGCCTGAAGAGAATCCATCTCGAATACAAAGAGAATGAGTGCTAATAGTTGATGCTTCCCATCAATGATTTGAAACCTCAAGCAGTCCCTTAACGACTCCGGAAGAGTGAAGGTTAGTGTCACACAGCAAGAGGTGATAAACAGCACCAAGGTGTCCACGCCCTCAAACAAAGCAGGGTTCAACCCCTTCTGTTCTGGTCAGATGTGGCTGAGCATCTCTGCCCCAGGGTGGCAGCTCTCAGCTCGCCCATCACCCTTCTCACCTGTATCAGCATCACAGAACATCTATATGACACAACACACACAAGGATGCTCCAGAGCAAGGATCCCAGGAGGACTGCACCCCACATTCTGACCTCAGCAGGATGGCAAGGAAGGAGAATTTCATCTCTGCCCCCCCCTGCAGCAGGAGTCCTTTTGGTAAAGCCCCATGGGAAATGCCTTGAAAATCATGGGTCCATCTAGATTTTCCTATTGGAGACCATTTCCTCACCAAAGGAGACATGCTCCTGCAAAACCTTCCAATAAAAAAACACATTTTTAATGAGAATGAAAGTCTTCCATAGGATCTTCACTGGCATGCTGGTTCACTGCCAGCCAGCCCAAGCCCCTGGTGAGATTAGCTGGAGCCTGGCACAGTGCTCACACCCCGAGGCACAGCTGAGATCTTTGGGAAAACACAACAGAGATCACGGCTTCTAAACAACAGCTTGTCTGGGTCCTTGGTGATTTCTACTTTCCAATTTCCAGCCCAGACAAACAATATAGGAAGCCCCCAAATCCCCAGCCTTGAGGCCAGCCCAAAGAGATGACCAATTTCACACCCAGACCTCTTCATCCCCACTCTCCTCTCCTTTGCTGGGATGATGCTCAAGGCCTGGGCTGGGGCAGCAGCACAGGGTGATGTGGAGGAGGGTGAGCCAGGCGTGAGCATGAGGGCATCCACACAGCCCAGAAGCTCATGAGAAATTTATTGCTTGTGACACACTGTCAAAGTGAGGCGCGTCTCATTAGTCAGAACTGAAGCAAATGAGAGGGCTCCTTAGCCAATTAAAAATTAAATAAATAAAGAAGATATGCTCCATAGGGCTCACCACCTCCCCTTCGGCCCGGCTGGCGAGTGGGAAACCCAAGGCAAGACATAACACAAGTCTGAGTCACAGCTTCTCCCCTTCCCAAGATGGTGAATTCCCCACTTCCAGTGAGCAGCAACAGCTGGGAGCAGCCAGTGACCACCACAGCCTGGCTGGATCTGGCCCAGCCAGATGGAAAACAACAAGCTTAAGGAGCCATACCTGACACTCAGGGAGTTGGAAAAGGAAAGACTTCCTTTCCCAGCCCCTGGAGCATTTTGTCTCCCAGCTCTTGAAACAGAGCTCATTGACTCTTCTGAGTGTCCTTCTCTGCTAAAAAATTATGTTTTTAACAGCTTTTCTTTTTAAAATGACGTGGTTTTCCTTTGAGGGTTAAGACGAGCAGGCAGATGATTTTTTCATAGGTTTTTCTTTGTTTTTTTCCTCCAAGATTTATCAGGCATTGGAGCAGAGGGCATTACAACTCTTCTCCAGCTTGGCGGCAACAACAACCCTCTGGAGTTTCACACTGCCCTCCCCCAGCATCGAGGAGGGGGGGAGCCCATCCCAGACCCCCAGACACAGGTGAAGGGACCATTTTGAGCAGGCACTTAGAGGCAAAGTTCAGTTTCCGCATCACAAGCCAGCTTGAAATTTTACAACAGCACAGAGGTGCCTGTTAGCAGCAAACATCCCAGCTCAGCACATTCCAAATGGGCACTGCAGGAACCTGGGAGCTGCAGACAGACCCATGGGTGTTGGATGGACTGGTGGGGGCACCTGAGCAGAAAACAGGTCTCACCTCACAGGGGAGACACCCCGAGAAGAGCCCTCTCTCCTCCACCCATACAGGACCCAGTGATGGAGGGAGCGACTCCAGGCTCAAAGGATGCCATGCACAGGAGAGACCCTGCCCAGGGCAGACAGGGACACCTCCTCTTCCCACAACACTCCCAAAAATGCACCCCTAAAAATGCAGCACAGACCTGAAACATAAGCCCAGCCCAGCAGCATTTCTCAAATCAAACAATAAACAAGGAGCCGTTGCAGGTTTCCCTTATGCTGCAAGTCCTGATTAATCCCCACAGTAACCACAAAGGAAAAAACCCACCCTAAGGGGGGAATGCTGTCTGTTTAAAGGCACAAATGGGTGCTAAAAGTAGACAAAGAAGCTGAGCATGGCAGGTTTGGGAGCAGGAGGGGAGTAGGGAAGAGCAATGGGACTTTCTGCCAGCCATGCCCAGCAGCCCCTAACCCCTGGAGCCATCCTGCAGTCCTTGCAGGGTCTGTCACCCTGGCAGGAGGGGGCATCCCCTCACCACCCCCAAAACATCCCAGCCCAAACAAGCTCTTCCCTCCTAGTGGTCCCCAAGGCCAGCAGGCAAGTTGGCTGGGGCTCTCAGGACACAGGCTCTGGGGGAATGGTCAGGCAGCAGAACAACACTTCCTCTTGTGGAATAGGGCCAGGACCCTGGAACTAACCCCCTGTGCCCAGGGACTGATGCTGCACAAGGCTGGTTTAATGAGAAATGGACATTTGAAGCTGAACAGCTCTTGCTGGCAGATTCCCCTCTCTCTTCCCACTGATGCTGCTTCCCATACGGCGCACCCAGCTAATTAATTACAGAGCACAATCCAATCAGTCAGGCCATCCTATTGCAGTTAAAGGCATTTAAGAGATAATGCCATGAAACTCCAGATGGACTGGCCTGACCCCAGACTCTGACACCACTGGGGTGCTCAGGCAATGCTGTTACTCCAGCTGACATCCCAGGTCCAAACACTCTGGGAAAAAACCTTCAGCCTTGCAGTGCTCTCTGTGGGCTGGGTTTCTGAGTCCCTGCTGACTTTACCAAGAGCTTTGCTCTCCTGGTTCATTGGCACTTTGCCCCAGGGCAAGCTGGGCTCACTGCTGTCCATGGAGCACACACCAGCCTGGCTCAACACAAGCACCAGTGAGGGAGATGCCACCTGCTCTACTTCTGGCTCTTGGGTTTGCTTTCAGCGTGGCAGAAGGTGAGATCTGCAGGCCAGATGCCAGCCCATCTCCCCACTGCTGCTACACACACCCCACATAGCTTCAGCAGTGGCTGCCTCTGATGCCAGTGTGCCAGGACCACCTGATCCCTTCACACCTCCCCACCACACCAAGTACAGAGAGAGGATGGCCCCTGCTCACCAGCAGCACAGACTGGCCTCACTGGAGAGGGGCTTTATGGCAAGTAGGATATAGGAAAGTGGCTAAAGCGATGGGATGCTCTACAACCAGTCCTTTGTTACTGTTGGCATTGATGTGTTGATCTCCAGATAGGATGTCCTCATCTTTGCAGGGATGGCTTAAATCTCCTCCCTGGGCTAAAAGTGTGGGTGTTCTCCCTTCTCAGCACTTCAGTTATTGGTTGAAGTTATCAGACCCCTTGATGAAGAATTGGTTGAAGTCATCAGACAAAGGTGGGGGCTTGCATTAGCTCCGCCCATTTGGTGCTCTATGAGCCACTGTCCTTTGCAGAGCCCCAGCAAGAGCATTCAGTGGGTGCCCTTGGTACCACAAGCATCCTTTGTTTCTTCATCACACCCATCTGAAGCCCAACCTCATCCACGTAGGGCTGGATCCCTGCTGATTGCCAAGCTGCCCACTGTAAAGGTACTAAAGGCAAAACCCACGGTGCCAGATCCCGAGCATCCCCCCAGGGGCTCAGTGTGGTTATGCTGCTCTGTGCTAGCTGTGTCCCAGCCCTATGTTTGATGATGAAAGTGGCTGATTCTGTGATGTACTGATCCCACCCTTGGTTAGTTTTGCCTACCCAGGGTGAGGATAAGCTCTTGGATTTGCAAACATTTTGAGGATTGTGGTTTTAATGTTTTTTCCACTTATTGTGTGCGCAAGCATCAAAAGCTCTTACACCTTGATCCAAAGCCCAGCGTCAAGGCGGGGGATATATATCAAGCCTCAATATGTTCCAGTCACAGGTGGCACCAAAGGATTGTTGCAGTGGAAATGAGTGAGGGTTCTGCTCTTATTTGGTCCAGCTCATCTCCCAGATGCATGACCTCCAAGGAGAAGTGAGGAGGAGCCTCTGCTCCTCAATCTCGCCTCCAAAATGCCTTTGTCAGAGACTCAGGCACAGTTAACAATGACAAAGGACAGAAAGCCTCCTCTCACAGCTGCCCTCCCTCAAGCCACCTCTAGCCAGATACCCAGCACCCCTGCATCAGGACCAGCACCACACAGGTCACAGCACCAGGAGTATCCACAAGGTTTTCACCCAAACAACAACCTACACATTTCACTAAAGCAGATTTGCAAAGGAGGTATGTGACTCTGGCAGGGCGCAAGCATGGCCACAAGCAAATGGCAGCGTTCACCAAGCACAAGTGTGAAGGGGATGATGCCAAAATGACATTTAATAACTGGGTCTTCCTAAAAACACCATCTCAGCACAACCACAAAATGTGAATGTCCTCTCACGGTGTCAGGAAAAGACACCAACAATTAGCAACGGGGTCTAGAACATGATTGCTATAGATGAGACAGGACCAACCTCAGACCTGTAACGCCAACTGCTACTTCCTGCTTGTAGGAGCTGCATGAGGTCTGGCTCATTGCACCCAGCACTGAAATTAAGTGCAGCTAAGTCATTATCTTGGACCCTAAAACAAGGAACCTAACTACAATAGCACAACACTGTGATTTCACCAGAAAATCAGGATACCATGTCCCCTCTAAGGAGCCAGAGGAGATGGGGGCACTGTTTCTTTACAACATGTAGACCACGTCCCATGGTCCCCTGGGAATGAGCACAGAGAAGAGCTCAGCATATCTGGACAAACAATAAAATAAAACAGCACATCCTTCTTCCTTGTGCTGGAGTGCCCCACACCAGGCTGGTTACAGGGTCTGGACAGAGAGGTCTCATTTTGTGGTAGCAGGATGGCCATTGTGGGATGCTACAGCTGGAGGAGGTTCTGCTTTCTGAGCCAAATCTGACTCCAGGGGCCAACAACCATGGCATGGATTGGAGAGGAGATGAGGAGACAGATGCTCCATGCACCCAGCTCTGCAGCCCAGGCAGGGTGGAGACATCCCCCTGGGAGTCAAATGCCACAGCTGTTAGGTGAGGGAAGGGGCTTTTCCCCATGGATTCAGAGAACTTAAATTCTTCAAATACTTGAGAGCTTCCATAAGCCATTTTAGGGATTTTTGGCAGGAGGAGGGAGAAGCTGTTCCATAAGCCCTGAGGCCATCTCACCTCACAAGCCTAGGAGACAGCTCCAGAGTGCCCTGGTTCTGGAGTAACTCACTCATTCTCAGCTCTCAGATGCCCCATCTCCCAGTGGCCCTACAAGGACTCTCATGGGAAAAGACTGAAAAGCTGAGAAACCAAGTGAGGCTGAAAACACATTAGTGCCTCGAAGGACAGCATGGACTTGAGGTTGTGCTACCAGCCCAGAGCACCCGCTCTGCTCCAAGCCCACAAAACAATCCACCAGAGAAAGTTCTTAGCCTTTGGCATCCATCTTCCCTTCCCACAGCTGCAGCACCAGGATCACTGCCGGAGCCTGCACCGTCCCATTTTCTGTACCCTGATATGAACCATTCCAATTAAACCACTGAACTGTTCCCAGCTCAGCCTCCCATGCATGAAAACGTCCTGTTATTTTGCACCTGCCAAGAGCTGTGTCCCAGCAGATCTATCTTGAACTGACACTTGAGGATAATTAAACCTCTCCTCCGTTAGCAGCGCAGCAGATAAAAGGAGAGCCCTGGGGCCCTCGGGTCGCTGTTGTGGTGGGTTGCTCCTGTACAAGTCGAGGAACATGAGATGAGATTCAGTTTCTCAATAGAGACATGGGCAAGGGAGCAGGGGACCAGCTTGGCAATTGCCCTAATTTAGCAGGGGAGTAAGATGCAAGAAGCACACAGGCAGCTTCCCCAGCCGGGCAGATCCTCTGATGAACAGAGAGCTGGAAACAAAGTGTCTGGGATCAAATGGAACGCCTATGGTTGCTAAATCTGGGTATCATCCGTCATGGAGCCAGCAGTCCCTAGGGACCCAGCTGTGATCTTCCAGGCACCCTTGTCATCTCCTCTAGCTCTAGTCCAAGCAAGGACTGGCTCCCATTGCCCCCACCGGCAGCACTGGGGGCCAGGTGTCCCACAGCACCAGCCCAGAGTTGGCCGGTTTCGGGGAGCAGGTGGCAAGATGGGAACCTGTCACGGCACGCCACACTTTGCCTATCTCCCGCGCCAGCTGCCTGAGGTTGCTGCATGCATCCAACCTCAAAGCCGAGCTTCGATCGAGGTGGTTTTGAGGTTGGCACTGAGCATCTGCCATCGCTCCGAACTGGGCCTCCAGCCCCTCGGGGCATTGGGGGGGCCCAGAGCGCGGCGACCCTGTCTCTGCCTGCCCCACGGAGCCCTTCGCCCCCGGGGAGCCCTTCACTCCGCGGGGGGACCCTTCCCTCATCTCGGCCCCACTGCGAGGGGATCAAGTCCCACTTGCCGAGTGATGCGCTGCAGAGCCGCAGGTCCCCAGGGACCATGGGTATCCCCCCCTGCCTCTGGGGGATGGACATTCTTCCCGCACAAAACCCCATCCCGGTGCCCCCGTTCCCCTCCGCCGCCGTTACCTGCGCGGGCTGGGGCGGCGGCCGTGCGGGACGCGCCGCGCTGCAGCTGGGCTCGACTCCCCGGGGCTCGGCGCATCCTCCGCCGCTCCGGAGGGCTCGGCCGGGCTCCCTCGCCCCGCTCCCCGCCGCTCTCCGCCTTCCTCCGCGTTCCTCTCCCGCTCACCCGCATACCCCGGGGCTGGCGGCTGCTGCCGGGCTCCTCTCGCCGCCGCGGCGCCGGCCACNAAGGGAGAGCGCCTGCACAGAGGGAGCGCTGTTGGACATCCCCTCCAAGATGCACCGCACCCCCTTGTATCTCTCCATCGCTCCCTGGGCGGCTGGGTGTGCCATGGGGATGAGTGCCAACAGCTGGACCCAGTGATGGCCCTCGTCCCCTCTGCAGAGCCCCTTTTAGTGAGTGCGTTCGTCCACTCATCCAGAAAATTCTTACCCCACTGGCTGAGTTTGCTTTACGCCTTCCCACGGCTGCAGGGAGCGGAGCCACCAAGGGCTCAGCACACCAGACCCTGTCCAGGAGAAAGCTGTGAACCCCTGTCCCAAAGCTGACACCCTGCCACACTTCTGCTTCAGATATCATCAGATGTTTTCATTTTCTCCTGCCAATATTATCCAAGCTGGATATTCAAGCGGGAGCCGAGGCTTGCAGGTCTGTGGGTTTTAACCAAAACTGGAATTCTCTTCACAGTCACTTTATCTCTGTTTGTCTGGCCGGAATGAAGCAACGTGTTTGGTGAGGTGTTTTAGAGCATCCCGAGGTGTGAGTGCGTCCTTGCCCCGAGCAATCGACAGCTGCCCCAGCAAGGGCAGGACGCAGGGGCAGGAGCAGGCAGAGGTGCTGGCAGCTGGCTCAGGTGTCTGGAGCTGGTGGGTTTGGGCTCTGCAGCATCCCGCAGCCCTGATGCTCGCTGCTTTCCCGCTCGGTGTTTTTTCATCAGCGAGGACCATCTGTACCGGAGCCAGGAATTGTTATGACCTTTAAGGCTCCATCCAGTGGCCGCTTCCTTCAGATGCTTTTGTGTCTTACTACGATCCCAGGCGTGCTGCCAAACTCTAAACGCACGATGAAGGCAGTGAATATCTTTCCTCCAGTTTCAGAAAGGAGAAACATCATCCAAAAAACCTGCCCAGATGCCAAGATTGGGTCTAGAATTACTCCTGTTCCATTAATACTAGAGATGAGTGAGATAGGAAAGTACACCTGGTAGGAGGATTAGAAAGTAATTAATGCATAATGTTAATAATGATCTTCTTATTCCAGCTCTGCTTATTACCACAAGTTTTGCTTGAGTCCACCATGATGTGCTGCATAAAGCAGATATCTCCTGAATCTGATTTACTGTTTGGAGATGATCTCTAGCTGAGAAATTACCTGCTCTCAAAACTGATTAGAGTCCTCATCAGCAGATTCTTCACCCATCCTTCAGGCAGGCCCTAGAATATACAGGGAACTGAGAATAATTTCATGCAGGAGGTAAAATCTGGAGCTGGTGGTCCAGCTGTGTGCCATTCCCAGTGAAAATCCAGACCAAGCAATGATGGCAGCAGGTTCCCAGCCCTAATCCAGGTGCTCTGAGCTGCCCTGCTCTGATCAGTGAAGGATTTGCTACTGTGGCACCTTCCAAGCTGGTAGAAGCTGCTGGCTGCTTCTAGCTCATTACCCCTTCCACCCCGAGCATTTTGGGGGGCTGTCCCAAGTCCCAGGTGCCTGCCAGCCCCTGAACAGAGGGGGACTGGTGTCAGCAGGCCCTGCCTGCAGGAACAGTGTTCCCTGCCGTGGGAAACAGAGAGCTCTGAAGCTGCCAGCTGTGCAATGCACACCCAGCCATCCTGGAAGGAGCCTGGCATGGCAGGACCCTGCTGGCTCCCATCCCAGACCCCTACAGTTGCAGGCAGCTGGTTTTCTGCTCCCTTCACATGGTGGTCCAGCTCCATTTGGAAAAGCAATGAGGTATTTTTGCTCCTCTGCTTCCCATGGTTAAAAACTGTCTCCTAATTTCCAGTCTACAATAGCCAGTTTAAGCTTATTTGTTCTTGTGCCAGGACAGTCTTTTAGCTAAAATGGTTCCTTTCTGTACCTGGTGTTTACTGGCTTGATGTATTTACAGGGAGTAATCATATTCCTGTTCTGCCTTTCTTTGCTGGGCTAAACAAGCCAAGTACTTTCAGCTTCATCTTACAAGACAAGCTCCCCGTTCCTGCCCATGCCAATAGCCCTTCTCTCTCTGCACCACTCCCAGCATGAATTCATCTCGCTGGAAGATGGGCCACCATGGCTGTGTGCACCTCCCAGTGCTACACACAGCCACCAGTGCCCAACCCACCTACACTGGTGCCACTCCGAAGCAGGCAACCACAGCTCCAGGCATGGTGGTGCTGCACATCTGCTGGCCTTGCCCCCACCAAAATGTCACCTAGATGAGGTGACACTGGCAGGAGACATTGCCTTCTGCCTCAGGCTGGCAGCAGAGAGGCCAGGTGTTCCTCACACTAAGGAGAGGTGGTTTCCCCCCACTCTGCCACACTGCACCGGTGCACAAGTGGAGCTCTCCCACAGGGGGTTATAAACTTCCATAGCCTTAAATGAAACTCACAGAGGACGCACGGACTCATCCCACTGAACGCAAGAGGGAGATGGTATCACCATGCTCTGATGGTCACTAATAACTTTACCTCTCCTGTGCTATTCTCAGCAGAGATAAACTTCCAGTGTCTGATGAGCCAGAACAGAAATATCCAATGGCTTTCTGTTCTTTTCTATTTTTGCTGCAAGCTGGTTAACCCTGAAATCCAATTACTGCTCATTATTCAGTGGAACTTGCTTCTTATCAAATGGACACACTGCAGGGCTGCTCCACTGACTCCAAGTGCTAATTGAGCCACAAATTAGTCCTGCCACGCTCGTAGACCCATAGGTGTGAGCCCGGGGGTACAGCTCCGGCATCCCACACATGCAGAGCTCCGGGATGCTGACTCCTGCATCCCTTCCTGGGGCAGGCAGCCCTTTGCAGGCCATGGGGTAACGCAACCACACACTCCCCAGAACTGCAGCTGGCTCCCAAGGCTGGTGAGGCACGGTCTTGCTGGAGTCACCCTGCCCAGCTAGGTGCCGAGGGCCAGTCCCGCTCCCCGGCGCGGGCTGAGCTTGGCAGCGGCTGCTCGGAGGAGCCGCAGGGGCTGAGCCGGCAGCGAGCAGCCTATAAGCTCCGGGGGTTACGTGCACAGTGTGAAATGCCAGAGGCTGATCCAGGCGCGCCTCGGATTAGCCTGGGAGGCTCGGAGTGCGGGAGAGTCTGGGCTCCCTGCATTAGCACGGGAAGCTGGCGCGCAGCCAAGCCCAAACGCCGCCTAATTCGCATTCGGTGCTGAATTCAGCAGGTGGGGAAAGAGGGGAAAAAAAGGCTTTGCAGTTTTCTTTGCTGATTAAAGTCATGGCACAGCAAGTTTCACCTACGTTCGTTAGCAAGAGGGGAGGGAAGGGGATGTTCCTCGCAGCAGCTGCTGCGATGCTCCCCATGGTCCCTCAGCACGGAAGAAGCAGTGGGCACAGATCAAACATCCTGCCCGTGACCCCGTGCTCCCCAGGCTGCATGCAGCCCCAGGGCCCTGCATCCATCTTCCTCTCCCTGGCATGGCCTCAGGAACAGTTTCTCTGGTCAGCCTATCTTAAATAAGCTCCTCAATAGTCTCTTTTTCTTTCAGATGGTCTGTCCTTCTAAAAGACAGTTTAAGCTAATCCCCCGTGGAGACAGGTGATGGGAATGGCTGGGGACACTGCTGCTGAGGCGTCCTGATGCTGTCGGATGTGCCTGCCACACTTTCCAGCACTCAATGCTGCAGCATCACTGGGTCGCTGGTGAGCTCTGCCAAACCCTGCCTGCTGCTCCCTCCATCCCCACTTCTCCCTGCCTGCAATATCCACCCTCAAGTCTCTCTTCGACTGGACCAGTGAGCAATCTGGTGGAGATCCAGAGCAGCCATTGGCACAGGGCAGCATCACAGCCTCATTATGGAGTGACACAAAGCCCAGGACCAGTGTTCACTTGTTTGTTCTCACTGCAGAGCTGCTGCTGTCGGCTCTTCCCTGCTTCCCCTGGCTGCAGCAGCCTTTTATTCGCTGCACTGGCCTCCCGTGCCCTTCAGAGAGGTGCTCATTTGAAGTGCCATCCACTCACACCTGAGGCTTCAGAGCTGCTGCCAGGAGGGTGGGAGCAGCGTGATGGATGCTCGGGCAGGATCATCCCCAGCCAAATTTCAGCTCCTCCACCCAGTCCTCTGTTTCCACTTCCTGCTGCCTTGTCAGCTCCAACTGTCCTTATTACAGCTGATTAAGTCCCTGTGCCATCCTCCCAGCTGGTTAAAGAAATTAGCACCCTGGGAATGACACCAGGGATACCCAGAGGTGGTCTCCCCTCCATTGCAGGGAATTCGTCCACACTTGCTGGGCATCCACAAGAACAAAAGCCTTCAAGGTGGCACTCTGAAGTCCTGTGGGACTCAGACAGCTCCTCTTGGCCCAGGGCTGGTCCCCACTCTCCAGCCCTGGCTTAGCTTCCTTCTGCTCCAGCTGAAGGCAGAGCATCCCAGCGATCTGCCGGAGGGGGAAGGAGACAAAGAAGCCAATGCAATCCCGTAAGTGAAAGATTAAACATAACGCCAAAGTAAATTAATATACAAGAAGGGGAGGCAGGTTTTAAATTAACTCATTACACAGCCTGGCTTTCCAACCCATTTATTTATCCCATAGGTCCTGCAGCTTCATATGGAAAATGGCTTCTGCTTGACTGCTATCAGAGCCCGAACGCAGCGCGGTGTGGCTGCGCGGCGGCCGCCCGAGGCTGGCAGGCGACACCTGAGCGTGCCCACGGTGATGTGTGGGGACGGGTAATTGCACATGCAAAACGCTCGGCTGTGACAGCAAACAGGACGATTGAGCAGAGAAATGGGAATCCATTTCCATGCACAATTACCTGGGGAGGGCTAAACCACGGCTCCGGGAGGCAACAGAGATGGGTCCCCCTCCTTCTCCCCCTCCCAGAATGCTGGATGTGCGGTGTGAGAGCCGACTCCTCCCCGTGCCTGCCTGTTTCCCTTGGGAGCAGGGCATTTCCATCCTCCCAGGAACCGGGGGATGCTGTGCCGAGCTGGATGAGCCCGGTGCTTATTACCGGGTTAGTCTGATTACGGAGCAGACGGCTTATTGAACAAGCTGTTCTTTGGGGTGGATTTGCTGGGAAAAGGGGCAGGGAAGGAAGTGAATAGTCTGAGCCCCTTTGTTTGGGAAGTGGCTGCGATCAGGCAAGGCTTTTCTACAGCGTCTCTCTTATTCAGGAACTGCTGTTCCCAGGTCTTTCTGATGAGCTGGAGCTGGTTTGTAGTAGAGGAGAATAAATAAAAGGGCAAGGGAAAAAGAAAAAGCCCAGACCTCATTCTCTTCCCAGTGCCTCCTCTTGAGCTGGCAAACAAAAGCCAAGCTGTATGGCAGGATGCTCGGAGCTCTGGAGAGGTGGCTGGTGCTGGAGGCAGATAGATGCAGGTTTCCTGGGGTCTCTGCGTGCCGGGGGCAAGGTCTGGTGCTGGCTCTGCTGAGGGGAGCAGCACAGGCCAGGCCAGCAGCCAGCTGGCAGCCTGGCTTTGTCCCCACTCCTGCCTGCTGGCTTTACTGCACTACAATTCCCAGCAGCCTGCAGGAATTGCATGCCCTTGCCTTGGAAAGCAGCATCTGAGCAGGTCACGACAACGCACTTGGGGGGCAGCAGGCTCAGCGCTGACTGATGGAGGTGGATGCAGGCAGTGACACAGCACCAGCAGTTTTTAAGGGCAGGAACAGGGCTTGGGGGCACAGTCCTTCCCAGCAGCACTGCAGTGAACAGGGCAGGACTGAGGGCAGGGTGACTGGATCACCCCTTGCACATTCCCACCTCTTCCCAGGATGAGGGTGATGCTTTGTTTCACCCTCCAGCAAGGAGGATCTGCTGCTCTACTGCCTGGACAGGGAGAGGAGATGGTCCCAGGTGGCCCAGAAAAGGCATCTCCTGGTCTAGTCTTGGAGGGCACAACCATGGGGGCCACCACTGTGTCCAGGATAAACCAAACCCATCTCTCCAAGTACTCTGAGGGTCCTTGAGTTGAGGATTCACGTGGGAAATCCTGGAAGGAGGCAGCCCCCAAGCCCCCTCCACACATGCCTCTAATTATCACACCTTCAGCTCCAGGAGCACCAGCCCTACTTTCCCCCATTCATAATTCAGCCTGACACAGCCCAGCAAAAATCAATTCACTCTTATAAGAAAGTGCCAAGGCAAATTATTTCCCAAAGCCTTCGACAGGGCTTTCTTCTCTCCCAACAACTGCATCTTTGGTGTTGAGTCCTAAATTACAGATTAACCCTTTCAGCTCTTCCAGTTTGCCAGGGAGCACAGCCAGACTGGTGACTAATGAAGCCCTCAGCAAGAGCACCTTGTCACCTTTTCGGCCATCTATTAGAGGATGGGCCCATCTAGCTGTTAGTCCATCCATTTGTCCTTCCCTAATTCATCCCTCTAGACACGCTGCCAGATGTACAACCCTCACCACATGACCTTGGCAGGGAAGCAAGTGAAGCAAGGACTGCCTCAGTTCCTAGGCAGGCTGTTCAGGCACTTGGGAAAGCCATCTCTGGAGATCTGTGTCTGGCCTTCCCCAAGGCAGTTTGTGGCCATCGGAGGGGTTTTTTTTCCCTTTTTCACAGTGTCCCGGTAAAGTCACCATAAGGGAAAACCCAGCTTGGCAACCCTGCTGCCTTGAAAGCCACATCCCAGTGGCAGGGTCCAGTCCTGATGTGCCCTGCAGCACCCCAGGTGACACCCCTGGGAGTACCCACCACGTCCTGAGCAGACATGGCAGGAAAATACCAGAATTCTAAAAAGCCTTCAAATCTGTTCAATGAAAAGGCTTTCCCCAGCCTTGGACCACAAAGGTTAGAAATCAGAGGAAGCCCATGAAAGAGCAAATCTAATGAAGGGAGTTTTAATCAGAGCCAAAAAAGAGAAGGGGGTGAGAGAATGGATCAGAGCTGTAAACTGGCTGAAAATCAGTCAGTCCCTTCGTTATCACAAACACATCATTGGAACTTAATAGTATTTGACATTTCATTAATTTAAACCAGAAGTCTCGGGAATAGAGAGAGAAAAAGAAAGAACATTATTAATTTTAAAGACCTCTTCCTGTAAGGGCTCACATTGAAGAAGAAGAGAAAAATGTCAGAGGAAAATTGTTTCTTTATGTTTTTCCTCACTTTTCTGCCCTGTCTTTTTTTCCTATAGCTTGGAAGAGGTTGATAGGCATGGAAAACCCTGGCTGAGGCTTCCCATGCCTTCCCCAGCCCCAAGGCGAGAATGTTCAAAGGCCAGCCCAGCTCTGGGCTACCATGGGGTGGAATGTGGGGGTGGGAGACACGATGCACACGGCAGAGCCAGTGTCCCTACAGTCACCTGGCTATAAACCAGCAAGAGCCATGTGCTGTGAGTAATTCATGGCCAGGCTCACACAGCCTCGGGATGCTGCCCGACGGTGTCCGTCTGTCCTGCAGCCACCACTGGTAGAGGAGCTGAGGACCAAAATAGCCATCCCCAAACCCAGCAGCATCCTCAGAGGCTGTGGTGAGGGGGATATCTCCTCCCTGCTTCCCTGCCAGCCAGGAACGGAAGGCAAAGCTGCCAAAAATAAAGCGATTCAGGACACCGTCTCTATTGTAAGGGCAGATGGAAGGCGCTGGGGCTGTGCTTGAAAAGGCAGATCTAAAAGGATGGAATTAAAGAGACTTTGCAGGAAGAGAGGCTTTCTGCTAAAGCCGATGTGCTGCTCTGCAGATAAAGCTCCACAGGTGGAGTGACAGGCACTCTTTGGATCTAATTGGGAAAGGGAAAAACCCACCCCAACTGTCCCCAGATGCCTTTGGCAGCAGGAAGGTGGCTTCCCTCGCTCCTCCAGCTCCCACTGCCAACTTTTTGAAAAGCACTTCTGCATCTTGCCCTGGTATTTCAAGAGAATTCAATAATCTTAGGCAATTATTTCAAAGGATTTTTGAAATTGTCCTATTTTTCCCCTTTCAGTGTGGCTGCACATCACAATGCCCGAGAAGGCCCGGCTGCCTGCAGGGTGGCCAATTTAGCTCCATGGATTTTGACTGCTTTCTCAAGTCCCACTATTGATTTTCTGCTGGGTCCAACTGAGAATTCAGCTTATTATAAAAATCACAACTGGGGCAGAGCTATGTCGCCGGTGCTGCCTCTACACGAGGCTTCCACCTTCCCCAAGAACGGGTCCTGCTGCCCTGCGGGTCCTGTGCTTGTAGGGCTGATGGGGTGACGTGGCCTGTTGATAAAGGAGAGACATTTCCCTGGCTTCCCCAGCGATGCCCAGGGTTTGCTCTGTGCTGGCAAATACCTGTTTCCTGTCTCATGCCCTGTTTAACAGCATTCACTCTCACCTGTCTCCTGCACAGATAGTTTTAAGTCCTCAATTTCTCTCTTCAGCCAAGGACTTCATTTGCTGCCAATGAAGCTGGTGGTTTCAAGAGCCGGGCCAGGTGACTTGCCTTAAGGCAGATGTTCAGTGCTACTCAGCCAGCTGAAAACGGGGAAATAATAGGAAAAACAATGACTTCCATGCTGAGCCGCTTGTACTGGCTCCCAACCTCACCATCTCATGCCCAGAGGACACCCCCGTGCCACCATCTCCCCCCAGCTGAGTTTCACTCCTCATTGCTATTCAACATGCCCTGGAAGGGGTAAGGAGGCATTGGCGATGCTGAAGCCACCCCATGATGGCTTTGGTTTTTGTTCCCTGTTATTGCTGCCTCCTGGCAGAGCAGGAGCACAGAGGGGATATTTATGAGCCCTACCAGCGGTGGGGTTGGCTCTGGGCTGTGTTTAAAGCATCTCTGTATTTTCCCAGCTTTAACCACCTCCCAGACATTTACAGCATTTGACAGCTGGAGACAGAGTCAGGCTAAAGTGCTCATCTGCTTCCGTGAACCACCTGCACCTCAGGGGGAAACTGTTAGGGGATACTGCAGGAGAGGAGAAGGGAGCTCCTGGGGGGAAACATGGACATTTCTCTACTACAGCAGGTCCCCCTCCCCAAATTCCCCATGTGAGCATGGCCAGGAGGAGCTGGGGAGGGACATACTATACCAGTGTGAGGGGCCCCCTGGTCCCTCGCTTCATGCACAGGGGCCAGGCTGATTGGGGCTTAGCAGGTCCCCTCTTGCCTTCCCTGTGCTTCCCATCCCAGCTCTAGATCTGCCTCATTTCTCTGTCTCTCCCACACCCCCTTTATCTCCCGTTTAGTTTTCTTCACTGCTTTTGCATCCTATTCATCTGTCTTTCTTTCCATCTCATCTCCCCATCCTGAAAGGCTTGTCAGGAGAAGAAAGAGCAAGCCCAGCTTCTCCCAGCTCTATTTGCCAAATAAGGCCTAGAGTCAGGTTTTATTTAACAAAAGGAAAATGAACTGAATGCAAGTAGGCCAGAAGAAGCGCCTGTGGATAAAAAGGATGACGGCAAAGAGAAGGATGAACACGGCTGAGGCAGAGCATCCCCTTGGGGTGCTGGACACAAGCTCGTTTCCACAGCCCAGGTCCGGTGCTGGGGCAGCTGCTGGCCACAGCCCCGGCTGTTGTGCTCGTTAGTGGTGCTAAAACAGCGTGATAAATACGGGAGTGTCACGGGAGGTTGGGGAGCCAGTCAGGTGGCTAATGAGCTGGGTTAGGGCGTCGTTTGTTTGAAGCCAAAGCAGTGTTTTCTTTCCCCCCATTGGCTATAATGCAATTAGAGAGGCAGCAGCTATTGGGAGCGGCAGCAGCAGACATGGGGGAGTGAGGAGGGGGGAGAAAAGCTGTGGAAACCCCTCCTGCTCCATGCCACGGTGTGGGAAGTACAGCCTTAAGGAAGAGAAACTGCAAGTCGAGCTAGGGGATGCTCTGTCTCTTCAGGCCCCCATGGACGTGGAGCATCAAGCCCCCCAAGCAACCCAAGGACAAATGCAGCTCAGGCCCGACCTGCAGCACATCTGTCCAGACACCCTGTCACTCTCCTGGTGCCTCCCTTCCCAGCCAGGGGTGTCTCTTGGTGCTGGGGACCCATCTGCCCCAGTCAGCATTGGGGCACCAAGGGAGCTTTGCCTTGCCTGATGACAAACCCTTCTCCATGCCCTGTGGGCTGCAAGGCATCCCCCACCTTCTTCCAGCCTTCCTCAGTGATGCTGGGAGAGGGCAGGGCTGGGGGCCCTTACAGGGCCCCTGTAGCACTCATGGGGCTCCTTCACGGGATCCAGGGGGGTATGAGGTCAGCTCCTCTCACTCTACACCCCCTCCTTCAAGCCCAGGCTTTCAGGGCTCTTTTCTGCACACAGTTCACTCAAGCAGGCTCAAGGCAGCTGAATCAAAAGCAACTCAAAATACATTTTTGCAGCCTTTCTGGAAAAATAGCCTTTAAAGAGGGGCCTGGCCCTGTGCCCAGGGAAGTTAACTTCAATTGACTCGGCTGCATTTCGCTCCAGGCCCTCTCTGATTTTTCTGGAGCGCCTCGTAATATCGAAGTGCTACTGCGAGGAAATGAAATCCACTGCACTTAGCACCAGTGTAAGCTCTTTCCTCCATGCTGCACTCTTACACAGGCACCAGAGCATCTTTACCATCACCTACCTCAGCCAAAGCATCACTGCAAATCCATTCCACAGCATCTGCAGGATCAGGTACACAGCTCTCCTCCCAGAATTTGTTGGTTATGCACATCACCTCCAGATGTGCTGCCTTGCTCTTGAGATGGCAGGAAAAGAGACCCACAGCAGAAACACTACTGCAGGGTTTGTTTTTTTTTT